>OZ025268.1:17939783-17949783 GCA_964019165.1 Mastigias papua
CAATTAAGAACTATTTGCCTGACAACAAAACACGTTTAATGATTCATTATGTAGTACTTAATCAGAACAAAGCAGAAGTGGAAGAGCAATACATTGTATAAAGATAAATGATGCCATCCTACGAAGCCGTCAGGCCAAGTCCAGCTCCTGGCTACCTTCTTCAAAGTTCTCACGCGGAAGGCTTCTTTTCGGAAGAAGAGCGAGCTCGGCGGAAGAAGGTGTTAGACAGATTGCTTGTGCCCAGCAGCAGAAATGAAACTGGGATTAGCAAAGCTCACGTATCAGATAATTTTGCTAGTGAAAATGATAGAAATAAGAGGTTGGTTGATCTAATCTATTACATTACTCGGCGTAACTCACTCATGTGTAGCTATCTACGCTACGATATGCCAGCTGGTTGAAATGTTACAGCCAGTAAATTACTGAGAAAATAAATCGCAATAGAAAACTGACTAACTCATGGCACTGTATTTGACAAAACTTGTTGCACTGAGTGTTAGTTTGCTAGGATTTTGTTTGTCAGTTAGAAGAGAGACAAAGTTCACTTTCAGTGACAAATTACTAAGTAGTTTATCAATATCAGTTAAGAAAGTTAAGAAGGCTTTATTATATTATTGTAGTATCAACCATTTGTATTTTTGAGGTGATTATCACAGTTTACTTTTCAATTTACCAGGAGAGGGAGCTTGAGCCCAATCAATGATGATGTCACAGATTCACAGCAAATCAGAGATAATAACCTGTCCACAATTAGTTACCAGAATCAGCAGAATGAAGGTACAAGATTTAATACTGTCAGTTGGTATATTCTCTCCTTAACATTTTCTGCTTTAGCTCCTCACTATTTTGTTAATTGCCACCCACCAGGTAGTATCTGCCCAGACTGCATTCTTTGTAGTGTATGGGGAATGTCCTCCCTGTCCCATTTTGACTGCCACCATCAACATGCATGATATTACTTGGTAGACGCCCTATTTTTGGTACTTGGAAGAGCATGCATCAGGTAAAATATGTTGAGTTCCCCAGTCTTTAAATGTGTCAAAATTCACTAAGTGATGAGTTTCCCATGTTAAATTCAAAGAATGCAGTGTGGATGTCTGTCTCCATCTTGTCAGGTTCTAGATTTCAAGAATATATGATTTTCTGGTTGACTGAGACCTAACTTTATTGACATTAAAATTTTACTTGCTATGTCAGAAATGGAAGTGGAAGTCATCAGAAAACAAGTCATAATAGAATTCAAAATTCACCTTCCATTATGATCTCTCTAAATCTAATCATTGCTCTGGAAAAGATAAATTATATTTAGTAGTATGAAGTTTGTTGAAGATGCTCAACTATTATATAATGGACTGATTTAGATCCTCTGACTTTGTTCACTGCTTTTCAGATATTGAGTCCAGGATGGATATGCCATTTGTGGACGGCAACAATGAGGAAGTATGATTATATTGTTATGGATTCTATATCATTAAGACATCCTTCAAACTGTTTTATGTTACATCTGTAATGCAATGGATGGTGAAACAATTATACAAATGTGCTTTTAAATCTCAGAGAAATATACATCAAGTATAACTTGGAGGTACTGCCAAACTTTCAAGGTAGATATTTGTGCCTTAATTCAGGGTGGCCATTACTCCTGGAATACAATCTGCCTCCTGGAGACTGTTAGAACTTTAAGAAAACTATTGGAAGCTATTTTTGTGAAATACAGTTAGCACTTGATGACTATGTTGTCCAATAACTCAGGCATTTGCTGCCTCAAGTAAGTTGTCAATTCTCCTCATTTCGTGTATAGGTTCCCCATAGATTTCTCTACTGCCAAATATCTCTACTGCTTGATATCTTAAATAGTCACATATTTGAACACCTTCCTATTTCAGTTAATGTAGGTGATTTTTGTAAAAACTGTCTCTTTAGAACATGATGAACATGGAAAGTGATCTGATTCTCTGGGAAAACTGTTAGATTGTTATGTTGTTTCTTTGATAATTCTTGTTTTAGAAAAAGCGTAGATTGTGAAGTATTGAAATCACCTCCCTTTTATTTTTGTGGCTTTTCAAATTGTTAGGATTAATGAAGTTTTGAAAAATCCAATAGCATTAATCTCTTCCTTTCATTTTAGATCCCTCAGAATATCTTGAGTACTAGTGAAATCAGAGACAAATTAGCAACCAGAGCATTTTACACTTCAACTACACAGAAGTATGTTCTTTCATCTGACATTTGCTTGAGAATTTCATGCATTCAAATGTAAAATAAATCATAAGCAGCATCATTACTCAGTTACCCAAACAGAAAATACCACAATAACCTCTGTATAAGCCATCCTTGCACATAGGCTGCACCCCCTTTTTAAGGCATCCAAAATGGGGACAAATATTTTTTGAAGTTTTTTGATTTAACCAAGTTCTGCAATATTTCAACTGATCTCACAAAGCTGCTTGATGGAAAGAATGATCAGATTGCAAGCAAGAAGTGTGTCAAAATTCTTCATTGATAAACCTGTCTTCAGACAATATCTTTAGGGTTATTGTTGCTGTTAAAAGTCATGAAATTCTTCATTATCTGACTTTTCTATACTCAGTTCTGTTCTCTTGTACTGGTAAAATATGTCTACATCATCATTGTCATCTTGATTGTTTTTCATATTCCCTCCTCTTCATCTAACAATAAAGCACCACCCTTACTACCACCTATAATGTTCTTGTATTGAAAGCTTCTCTGACTGCTAACTCTAATAATCCAATCTAATCTTATCTAATCTAATCTAATCAAAATGCTACCATATGATTAATATGCATACTAAATGTCACATGATAAATTACTCTACTTGTCATTATTTATGGTTAACATTATTTGCCACATGCTAGACAACAAAATACAACATAATTATCTGCTGTGACTAAATGTCTTTACTATATATTCATAGTATTATGCAAAACTGCAGAAGCATTGTTGGGTATATAGTGATCATATTTTTTTTATCTGACACTCACCATAATATGAAACATAATATGAAGCATCAGATAGTGGAATAGTGATTGGAAACATATAGTCAACCACTGGTCCAAACTGTTGTAATGGGGAATGTTTTAAAGAATATGTAACATGAGGTATTGTACAATCACAAAGGAATTTGTCAATTAGAGAAGGCAGTTAATGTGTCAGACTAATCATTCATCTTGTTTTGACATGAAGTTTCAAATGATCATTACTATCTGGTTTTCAAGCTATGGTGATCTACAGATGAAAAAGTGTTTCTGGATGCTAGAAATTGCTTCTGTTTTCATGCAAAATCTAATATCTGTTTCAGGCCATTATAAGTTACAGACAAAGTCTGGAACCCTTGAGTTCATTTTTAGCATAGCTGACAAGAGATATAACCCTCAAGCTTTCATGATTCATTTAGGATTAAAACTCCAAAACTCAATCTAGTGAATTTCAATTTTTTAGATTGTATCAAGGTGTTGACTGGAGTGCATCAACAAGTTATAGACCTGAGCCACCAACAACTACACTTGAGCCAAGACCAGATATGGTTACTCAAAGGATAAGAAGATATGAAGACAACCCAGAGGGTTGGCAGGTTAGATCCTATCAGTGTTTGAGGGAAATTTGCAAGACCACATTATGCTATGATAAATTTCCTTGTACATTTTGTAAATCATCTTGGTGACCACACCCTGTGAATCTCCAAAACCCAGGTACTACCATCTGTTATTTGATGATCTTAGATGATGTTACATAATCCTTCTGGCATAAAATGAAGTGTAGCTAAAGGTTATCATATGGAATGATGGTCAAACAGGATAAAAAGACTTCTCAGTTTCAACATTGTCAAAAGCTAATCACACTTTAATTTCCAGGAGCAAACTCTTGTTTTCCAAAACCACACAGTGTGGTATACAGAGTCATTCAGCTTATCTCCTTTCCATCAATTATACTTATATGCATACTTAAATTATAATATTGGCTTGTATTTTTAAAAAGTGCTGTAGTTTTAATGAAAGTATTTCACTGCTTGCAATAAAATCATAATTTGAAAATTGTTCTATAGCTTTGTCATGCCTTTTGAATTTTTTCTCTGATATGGCAATTTCATATTTCACTACTGGAATATCTGAGCAAAATAAAAGTCACAAATTTTGCCATAAAAGTTCCACCACAACTTTCTTGGTTTTACTTGGTTATAGAAGTTAGGCACATTTAGACTAGGTTTGAAATCAGATTTCTCAGAGATTCAGGGTGACAAGGAAAGTTAGGTGTTTGTCCTCATTCAGCACCAATTTTGCATTTGGAAAACAATTCCAATCTAGTGACTTCTTTTGTAGCTAAATCGTATTTAAATGAATTCTTTAATAAACAGACTGAATAGACTCAGTATTACAGGAATATATAATTAATCAGATATTGTGCTATGCCTTTTCTTCAGTTTCAAAGCAGCTTCTACAACTTGTTTCTTTTTCCCCAGAAATTTAGCTCAAGACCGTTCACTTGGGACTACTCACAGGCAAGGAATGGACATTACATCCATAAGCCATTAGCTTTGTAAGTTGTGTCATCTTCTACTCCAGTAAAGTATGTTGTAAACTCCATATCAAATTTTCATATGCACACTCTTCAATCCGTGGTGGTGGATTCTTGTAAATCTTCATGGAGCACTGGTGGTAGGATTATTGTAGAATAATGACAAAACAGTTTCTCCATAGCTGAAATTTCTTAATCGTTAGGCTTTTTCGTCCTAGAAGACGTTTTGAAAAGTCAAAAGTTTCAAGGCACTGTTTGGTCCTTTGGTATCTTAGTTCCTAGAATCTTCGGGCACTTGCCCTCTCAGCCCTTTAACAGCTGTCACTGTCAGTCCCAAATTTAGTGCAATTCGACAGGGTAGTTATGATCTATATGATAGTACATGGTCTCTGACCGGACAGTCTAAGAGGGAGACTTGTCTCAGGTCTCAGTTATCGAACTACTCAACAAAAACTCGGTTAGATCTAGACATCCCAAGGGTGAACCTAGAGTTCTCTAAAATTAATTTTTTCGTTCTGGAGTAAAGCCTTGGAATGACATTCCATTGCAAATTAGAGCAAGTCCCAGAATTGATACATTTGAAAGGGACCTGAAGGAGTTCCTACAGAATTAGCACCCTTCCCGAAGCTCTATCCCTAGGAAGACCAGCAAATCCATGCCTTTCTGGTTCATCTTTTTCCTTTTCTTCGTCTTATCATTAGATGCAAACGTATTGATTATTTCTGTTTAGTTTTATTAAGTTTTTATAGTTGACAGGGTTTCGTGGAAAAATATAGCATTATTATTATATTGTAATTGTCAGTTCAAGTTTCTCGCCTTGAGTTCGAGTGTCTGATAGTGGTTTATTATTTGACCATTACCTCATAAAGGATAATCCGATAACTGCCTTCTGACTTCTTCATTGCAAACCTCCGAAGAATTCTCGTCGAGTAAACTATGACCTGAGCATCTTACATTATTATCGGCGATTTTCTCAACTTTTTTATGATTGAAATTGTAAACATTTCTTTGGAATTTATTTGGAGACTGTCTTTTTACAGTACACATGAGAAGAGTGGACAGATTCCAAATTATACGTAAGTTGTTGGATGAATGAGTTTTTATTTCTAACTATGGGAGACAGAATTCATGCAGAATTTTAAAGAAAAATTCCAAGACTACACTATGCCCGTGATAAACTTTGGCCACGCTGTGCTCGTAATTTTTAGTGACCACACCCTGCAAGCATTCCCTGCTGTCATTTGACGTTACGTTAGATGGTGTCTATGCGTCAAACGTTCTTTCTGGGATATTATGGAGTGTTACAAAAGGTCATCATAAGGAATGATGGGGAAATATGATAACAGAAACTTCA
The DNA here is from genome assembly GCA_964019165.1 of Mastigias papua. Classification (NCBI taxonomy): domain Eukaryota; kingdom Metazoa; phylum Cnidaria; class Scyphozoa; order Rhizostomeae; family Mastigiidae; genus Mastigias; species Mastigias papua. The sequence continues at coordinate 17,945,671 of OZ025268.1, forward strand.
GAGTTGCAACATTATCAAAAATTAATCACACTTTCCTTTCTTAGACCGCACGGTCGTTTTCCAAGACAAAAAATTGTGGTCAGGACCACCCTGTTATAGGCACTGATTCAAACCACAACTTATAGCTCTGGAAAAGATTTTGCTGTTTCATGACAGGAGGTTTGCCATAGGAATTTGCGTTTGACTTGGTTCATAACTTTTCCAACCAATTTAACAACACAGTGTCTTGATAGAAACTCAACTACCATCTGGCCTATATCCCCAGTGATAACTGATCTGCTTCAACTGAAAACTGTAGTACTAGACTATTATGAAATATGTTTACAATGTACACCATATGCGAAGTTTGAAAGATCAGTTGTAACGTCATACTTTACCACTCTATTGAAAACAAGCAAAATTCTTACAGAAGAGCTTCTTACGCTGGTAGATTAACGAGGCGTAGGACCGTTTTAGCCTTAGCTGTTTGCCTGGCTGTCAGTCCTATTCCGTTGACTTTGCTCTTGTGTTTTTGCATTGTAGAGGCCACTTCACTGGAGAAGGCGAGAAGGACGTATATGGCGAAGCTTTTGTACCACTGACAAACCTGCGATTGTCGAAACCTCGATATACGATGACAAGCAAGTAAGTGCATCTACAGGTAGCTCGTAATGCGTATTTTGTTTCGCTGGTAATAAGTACTGGCCTTTGATTTTGCCATATTGGCACAAAACCGTTTCACAATGATATTCTTTAAGGAGGCTGCAGGTTGTCGTATCATCCTCCATTACCTATCAATCAAGGTTTGGTAGTATGGTGTTTGGTCTAAATTGGTATAAAATACCATCTTACATTTGGAAGTTCTATGTATACAGGGGTAAATTTTGCCAATAGAACTGAATTCCATTCGATTAATCTCATTTGCATCTTTATGTGGTTGAAATAGATTCTGTAAGGAAATACAGCGCAGAATCCTGCTATTTATAGACAAATAGTTTACATGACTGTAACATTCACTAGGTTGGCAGTTTTTCATATTATTGTTGGTGAGAACGATTGCTGGAAAATGGAGGATCCTAGAGGTAGGAAGGCATTGGCTCTGTGTACAGTGCTTTGAAATCCTAGCCATACTTCAACTATTTCCTTGGCCAGACTTCAATTCCTCCCATTTTCCATGCAATTTCTAGATTAAGAGTGTCAGAATTTTATAATTATTTCTACGATGTGGAGAACAGTGGCCACACATCTAGATATATGAGGTGAATTACAACAAAGAAACCTTAGCATGCATTTTGACTTTTAAAACCTGCTCTTTTCTGCAGAAGAGGCTACATACCAGGATACACAGGCTGTGTTTTTTGGGCTAACCCAGAGCCTCCACTCACCGCAGAGAAGGAGCCAAGAAGAGAGTCCACAGCGAGAGCGTACAAGTAAGTACCATTTATTTAACCGCGCGTATCATTTCTCCGCAGATCTGAATAGAGTATGTTTTGTCTATTGTTTCCCTGGACGCATCTTTATATGCAGCGCAGAAGTTCTGGGTACTGTGTTCATGCCATTGTTGAATGATGATAGCATGCTGTCAGGATGTATTTCAAAAGTCAGTCGGATACTAGCAGACTAAAAAAATTGCAAGTGTAAAACACTTGCAATTTTGTTAGTCTGCTATTAACTTCCATACCCCTCCTCCCCCAAGCAATGTTGTTTTTCGGAGAAGTACACACGATAGTGGAAACTTTCACTCGCACAACAATTTCAAGTGTCTCATAGATGAAACAACTTATTTCTAGGGGTTGGGGTACGTATAAGGCGCAAAATTTGAGAGAAATGTGGTCTTTTATCATTTCTTTGTAAGTGTCCCAAGGACTTTTGGTGAGTATTGCGATACTCCTTGGGACACTTACAATGATATGAGGAAAGACAGTATTCCTCTCAAATTTTTCACCCTTGCGTTTTATGCGTACCATTGCTCCGCGACTTAAAAGTCGTAAGGCATTGGTTGTCTAATGATGGCGATTTTTGAGAAGAACTCTGAGTCGCAATACCCAAAATCTTGTTTACCATTATCATGTCAGTTTAACTGATTGAATTGAATCAACAGCAGTGTTCGTTTTGTCAGCAAATATACTATGCTATATAGTAGAGAACGCTTGGCGCTTCTTTATATTTCGTATATGATTCACATTAGATAATGATACGGCCATCTTGTCAAGGGCTCATTATTATGTGCAAGCGCCGCTCGTATACCCAAAGTGATTCACTCAGAATTTCTACAAGCATTTTCATTGGTCCAAATCTACCTGTTGACTACCGCTATTGACATGTGATCAAAGCTCTCAGCCAATCAAAGATCTGGAACCTATGCTCATGTGCTAGCATTTAGCGTATCTAGGAGTCCAGTAAAATGTAGGTGCTTGTGCAAGTTGTCTTCATCTAACCATACGTAGCATCCTAATATGTGCTTATAGTGAATTCCGATCTGCCTCACAAATTATGCTGCTTTGTTCGGGCAGCTGCTTTAAATCCAAGTTCCCGAAATGCTCGGAAATGTAACTTAGCTATGTTTCTCTTAGTTTTGTTTGATTCTATTTCTAAAAAACAAGTCTTGTTACCAGCCAAATGTCAAGAATTTGGTTTGTACATTCAGAATTTTTGCTATGAGCCCTTCAATTTTGAATATTAAATTAGTTAGCTGAAAAACACTTGGTTAGTTGAATATCTTAACAGAATGATTAAGTCACGACTTCCGAAATCCCAAGTAATAGTGTCTATTGGGAGTTGTCTGTTAGTCAGTTTGTTATCTTGAACAGAATGATTATTCATGACTGTTCCGAAATCCCGTGTAACAGTATCTATTGGGACTTATATTTTTCATATATGGTGTGTGTAGTGATGTCAGCACAGTATATTTGGATGTTATGAGTTTCAAGTATATCAATTTCCAGATATGAGAGTTAAATCCAGGTAGAATCATAGACAGAAGTAAGAATGGCACACTCGCTGTCGGCCTGCTTTGCATTCGACCAGAGAATGTGAGAATGATGTGATTAACTCACCTTTATCCTAGGATTCTAGGAAGAGTTGCTCATATAACGAAACCATGTTAACATTATAATTTCGTTGTTCTCTCAGGCCTCTCAACACGCCGAGAACCAGTTCAGCGTTCAAACACCAAGGACCGTTGTCACGTATGGTAACTGTGACACATCCATTTAACCCGTACAACGGCACACAGCCGTTTGAAGGGCTGACTGCAAGTGGCAGTCGCGTATAGTGACAATAAACCATAGTAACTCCATTAAAGTAAACAGTATTTGATTTTCAACATATATCATAATGTTTCGTTTGCGGTGTTAATTCTGATAGCATTATTGATTCAATAATAAGTAGAATGAATAAATAGAAGAGATAAACTGCTGTACATAAACTATATTCGTAATATCTCATTACTTTTTGTACCTGTTTTTACATTGTGTACTGTAGCGTAGTTTTTCCTGAGGTATTAGCATCACAATTCATGCATTGTCTAGATTATTTTGAAAGTTTTGCTTTAAAATCTCATGGGCAATAGAGGACGTGCAAATCACACACCCATTTGCTTGAAGACCTTACAAAGTGTTGTTGATTGTTCGAGCTCTTTGCATACTTATTAATTTTAAATATGAGGACGACCAGTTGACACAGGAGTGAGACAAAATGATAATAGGTTTGGCTATGTAGCTCAACGTTCTTGTTTAATTCACACACTTCCACATTTTGGAATTGTTAAAAACAGAAACTTCCGCTGGAGGACTGTCTCCTTCTATCGATGTAATTACTTTTCACAGTCCCATTTTGAACTTTTTACATATATCTTTATTGAGGTATTTTTGCAGCTGGTGATGCACAGGTGGGTTGCTCGTATATATGTAATAACATCACGTTGCCAATAGTTAGCTATAAGAATATAAAGGAAATAAACATCATAATGAGCTAATTAAACCCAATTTAATGTACCCACACTTGCATAACGTACCCTGCATCGACCCATCAAAACTATCGCTGCTTCTCGCCGTCTGACAAAGCGATGTGCCTTTACATCATACGCACCCACATTCTGATACTATCATATCTTCAAGGGTTCTAATAGCTGCG
>OZ025268.1:18554783-19036248 GCA_964019165.1 Mastigias papua
TAGGAAACCGCAACTGATAGACCGCTTGACACTAGCCACCTTCGTCATAAGTGCTTCACCATAGCTACAAAAGTTCTGGGTTTATATACGGTCACGCAAATATCTCAATGCAATGACTAACAATCAATTTGGACGATGTATGTAGCACCACGCTACACTTATGTACTTGTAACAATAGTCGAGATATCTGAGCAAAAACCCGTTTGCGTATTCTTCTTTCTTTCTTCTTTCTTTCTTTTTTCTTTCTTCTTTCTTTTTTCTTTCTTTCTTCTTTCTTTCTTCTTTCTTTCTTCTTTCTTTCTTCTTTCTTTCTTCTTTCTTTCTTCTTTCTTTCTTTCTTTCTTTCTTTCTTTTTTCTTTCTTCTTTCTTTCTTCTTTCTTTCTTCTTTCTTTCTTCTTTCTTTCTTCTTTCTTTCTTTTTTCTTTCTTCTTTCTTTCTTCTTTCTTTCTTCTTTCTTTCTTCTTTCTTTCTTCTTTCTTTCTTCTTTCTTTCTTCTTTCTTTCTTTTTTCTTTCTTCTTTCTTTCTTCTTTCTTTCTTCTTTCTTTCTTCTTTCTTTCTTCTTTCTTTCTTCTTTCTTTCTTCTTTCTTTCTTCTTTCTTTCTTCTATCTTTCTTTCTTCTTTCTTTCTTCTTTCTTTCTTCTTTCTTTCTTCTTTCTTTCTTCTTTCTTTCTTCTTTCTTTCTTTAATAATATTTGTCCACCAATCTCTATCAGCATGAATGCATAAGAATATAAATTAAGATATATATGCATGTTACAAGATAACTTAAATAGGCTAATATTTACGATATAAATGTCAATATTTGTTGCTCTTCCTAGAGACCGTGCTTTTGGGATAATTGCTAGTTTCGCAAGTACTCTTTCAGTTTTCTTTTGAACACGGAAATTGTGGAGCTGTTCCTTATTTGAAGAGGTATCTCATTCCATAACTTAGCCGCAAAATAGTTTCTTTTGGGAAATTTTAGGTTTTGTTTTGGGATACTAATATCATGACAGGATACTAATATCATGGAATTTCTTGTCTCATATGCAGATATCCGAGATCTCAAGGTGAATCTTCCTTGTAGACTCTCAGGACATAAGTTGTTCATTATTTTATACGTCATTACAGCCTTATCATATTTTATAAGGTTAAGGACTGATAGCCAGTTGCAAACAAATCCGTACTTTGAATGTGCATTTTCAATAAGTATACGAGCCCTGTCTTGGAGGTGCAGTAAATGACCCAGTTTTGTATCAGATAAGCTACCCCATCAGGCCCGTAGCTATGGGGTGGCATGGGGTGGCAAATGCCACCCCTGTATTATAGGCTGCCAGCTTTTTGCCACCCCTGGAAATTTTTCTGCAGTTCTTTGTTATTGTCCTATCTTGTAGCTAAGGAGATATCTCGTAAAGTTTGACTGATATCAATTTTGGCCCTTCCGAGACAGTCCATTCTTTCCTTGTGCACACATTTACCAGTTTGATTTTGACAATTGTGAAAGCAAATAAGTCTGAAATAGGCTCTCAGATTTTGTGTCACATGATTTCCCAAGACAATTTTGCCACCCCTGAAGCATACGTCTAGCTACGGGCTTGTACCCCATTATAAATCATTTCCGTATCTCAGATGACTTTCAGCAAGGGCTCTGTAGACCTGCTCTAGTGTGGTTTAAGGTAAAACATTTGTTAGTTTGCTAATTGAGGAAAGCCCACATTCAATTTTGTCCTTGAGACTCTTGTATTGTTCATTCCAAGTTAAGTTTTCATTGACCGCTAGCCCAAGATATTTTACTTTCTGAATCCTTCTTATCGAATCATCGAATCATCGAATCAGCGAATCATCGAATCAGCGAATCAGCGAATCAGCGAATCATCATCTATCTTTAGTTGCACCGGTTGTTGGATACCGTTAACTTGCCTTTTGTGACCCATTTCTTTGCTCGATAAGGTGAAATTATGGGCAGATGGGCTGGAATCATAATTTGAAAACGTAGTGTTGATATTTATTTACACTTTAAATCTAGAATAGCACCGTGAACGTGAAAAATCTGTGATCACTGAACACAGAATACGATTTGTTTTAGATCGGCGTTTGTAATCCACAGGAAGCCGTGGCAATTATGCCTCGATTTGATTTATGATGCTCTTACGTCAATGAGGTCAAATTCAAAAGAAAATCTTACTGACATGCAGAAGTACTTTGAATTAAGTGAATAAAACCACACTATTTTTATAGAATAAACAGTTTTTAATAAGCCATGCTTTGTGTATGTTTTAAGCAAACGTATTTTTCAACAAATCTGAAAATGTTAAATCGAAACATTGAAGAAAGCAATGCTTGATCATCATAATCATCATGATCATTCGTTATCACGAGTCTTTTGGATCGTTGAGACGAACAGCCCTGGCAATTGCGCAGAATCCTCCCAAATCTTCTCCTTTATGTTCCTTATTAACTACCCTAGAAATACTGGGTCCCGCAATGCCCTGTATATTCTCCTCGGTCAACATATACTTTAAGATTAGCCCACGGAAAACAGTAGTATAATGGGATTATATTGCCATGGCCTGCGACCGTACATAATGAATATCACTCTTTGTTCTTCAGTTCTGTCCATATGCATTTTTTCTAATATTCAATATCAATTTCTTTACTTTCATCCTTATTATTTGAACATTTTATTGAGTAAGAGGTGACTCACAGCTTCGATACAAAGAACCTTTCATTTCTCTGTGCAAGGATAGCTGTAAATCTATGTTCTACCGTGGCATAAGCAATGTCAAACTAGGGGTGTATAGGTGTGTGGCATTTAGCCATGGACACAAATGCATCTATTTGGGGGTATTGTAATACTTTCTTTGGCTTGCAAGTATGACTACTGTCTTATTAGACCTGCATTGCATTCTTCTTGATTACTGAAGAGCCATAGAACGATATCACAATATTCCAAATCATTGCCTAATTCAAGAATAATTTCCAAAAATGCCAGAGTTCTATGGGAAGGGGCGATATTCTTAACGCTACTCGCTCTAAATTAGCTAAAATTGGCACGGCACCTTTGTAAGATGTTTTACTAGCAATCTTAGCTTTGCCCGAAAAGTGCTAAATTACCAAAGAAACTTCGGGCTAAACGAGTAAATGTGTTGTCTTTTCTAGAGCTTTTTTGCCCTGAAATTGTAGAAGAATTTATCTTTTATTTTTTACACCGAGAGACCATTCCTGCTGCTTTGCTTTGCCTTCTCATTGTGTTTTGCCTTTTTATTCTCTTCCTTGAGCCGATCTATGACTGCTTGGAAAAAATCGAACTTTTCCAGTTAGGACTTGCTCTGAGAACCATGAAAGTAGTTTCTCAATGTGTCTGTTGCTTATGAAGTTCACTGAAATGTCCCCCAGCTTTTTATAAATGGTTATTTTTCCGTGCAGATAAGTAGAACTTGGTTTGGAATCAAAGATGTGACCAAGGAAGTCAAACGGAACTCGAAGTTGCATTTCTTCTTAAAGAGCTCCCAAAGAAGGTTTATTGTTTCAAGATCTGCGGTATCTTTGCATCCAGAGATAACCAATCTTTAAGGTTTTGACTAGGGCATATCACTTTGTGATACTCTTTAGCCCTTTCCTTTGTGGCGTTTCCATCAAATTTTTAATAAATCAATAGGCACCCGTTGATGGCTCCATTTTCATCTTTTCAGGGTTGTTCAATAGTATCTTTCCCCTTTTTTGGTGGTGTTAAATATCAAGATATCATTATTTAGAAAACATTGATGGAATCTGGCTTTGTTATATGCTGTACTCTTTGTTGACATACTCTGTTGCTGGTCGCCAATTTTTATCATAGTTGCGAGTATTTCGTAAGAGAGTCTTGCACACATCCTCTTTTCAAACTATTAAGGATAGTGAACAAATTTTCTTCAGCTTTTTTCTTTGCATTTTTTGTCGTTTTCACTACTATTGGCTTTTCCAGAACGAACCTTCAAATTTCAAGACCACTATTAGCGGAAAGCACCCTTAGGTTAGGCACTGTTCCAAACTTTCTTGAAGAAAAGCCACTGTAGCCCTTAGCTATCTACTTCGTAAGTTCAATGTTTTACTTGCTAGATTTGAGCTTTAAGCCATTATCATCTTAGGTTAGCTTAGACTTAAGTACGGTACACTGTGAATCATCTGTGGATGCCGCGATTAGCCTTTTCAGCTTTGCTTGTCTTCATTTCGGTATACACGTTTTTTTTACAATCGTTCTCCCTTTTGCCTGGATGTTTCTTAATATTTTGTCAAATCCAGCCTTAAATGTTTCTGAAGTGTTTCTTAAAATTCTTAAAGTTTCCTATAGCAACAAGGCAACTATGAGACGAGAAGTTGAATTGTACTTATAGACATTTGAGAGACGGATGTTGTTTATAATTTGTTTCCAGTGCAATTATAAATTTTCGCGCAAAAAAAGACTTTTCAAGCTTACTTTTGGAACTCAGCCTGCCTGTGTTTCTTAATTGTTCCTTACTTGTTGCTTGATATGAGCCTCACAGGCCCGTCGGAACGAAATTGATATTGGGGGGGGGGGGGGCTGTGAATAATGCAGACTGCACTGGGCTCCGGGAGAATTTTTGTTCGACCACGCCCTTTAGATTGCTGGAAAGCAACCTGGCTATACAAATTGCCACTTTTAATGGACGAATTACTATTTACAGAATTAAGACAATTTTTGAAATGGAAGTTGTAAACTGGCTGGAATCTATGTATTTGCAGTCATCTACTAACATTACGTGTGGCTGAAAAAGCTAACGGAATACTTTGCAGTCATTGACAGCAAAACTTTCGTGCTGTCTCCGAGCAATGCACGCCAGCAATCAACTTAAGAAATCATAAACACTGCCAAAACAAAATTTAACGATCCTCTTAAAACACGCCCTCCCCGCATCTTCGCATAACATATTCAGTTTTCAAGACTTCACTTTCTTCGCTCATGCTGTTTAACGTTCCTGATCAAGTATACATTGGTTCTTTGAACACGCAATAAATGATTAAAAGGGATAACTGGCAACTGAACTGGTTAATATTTTTGCGAATTTATAGTATGGCCTTGCAATGTTTTCTTGAAAATTTAAAGAGCAAATAGTTGCAAAATATTGGGGGAGCTGAAGCCCCCCCAGCCCCCCCGGTTCCGACGGGCCTGGCCTCATGTTTTTTATATACTTGTTTCTTATAAAAGAAAACGTGTACTTAACACAAGTGTCTTTTTTCAGAGGTCAATGGTACTTAATCACTAATTTGGTGTTATGGTTTTATCTAACAGCCTCGATCTCGCTGTTGTAAATTCTTACTATGAGACCACATCATAATGCTTCTTTCAAGTATCTTTACTGTAGTATCCGTACTCGCACAGAAACACGAGGCCATAGTAATAGAGTTGATTAGAAAACGTGAAATTCATAAATACTAAATATGTCTAACAAAGCCCATGAAATGAAAAAGAAGTCAAAAAGAAAAAGCAAAGCAGATGGAAATCTTGCTGTAAATATGAAAGATCAGGAAAACTTTGAAGCGAAAGTTGACCAACTACCAACAGAGGTAAGTTAGACAAATTAAAGGTGTAATGCATATTTCTTGGCGCTATTGCAGAATTGTACCTCTCCTAGAAATAGACGCCTAGAGATTTTGTTAAAATCATTAAGTACTCTTTGATCTCGATTCAATCATAAGCTGTAAGCTCGTATAGGCTATCACAGATCTGTGCCCATTGGCTCAGAAACATAGCTCTCAGCTTACTCTTGAGATGTTCATGGATCTCCATGCGTATTCTTACAAGTTTAATCTCTTTTAGTTACTTTGTATGATCAGTTAATTTTTGATACAATTAATAAGTTATCCATTGTTATGTTAGACATCAGATTCTGGTGTTGTTTATGTTGGACACATTCCACATGGATTTTATGAAGATGAAATGAGAAGTTTCTTTTCTCAATTTGGAACTGTAAAGAGACTTAGACTGTCAAGAAGTAGAAAGGTAACTGTCATACTTTATCAGTTTCATATGATATCTTGTTTATTTTTATTGGTAAATTATTGCATTTGAGTAGTTTATTATCTTTCACTTAGCAGATATGTATTTGCTAATTTTTTAACTTGAAGCTTTTACTATAATGTAGAGCTAGGGCTGTAGCTAATCACAGCAGCAGTTGACTTAGGCAGTGAGACTTGGGAAATTGAAAATGATTTAGCTACAACAGGACATTTAACATAATATGTCACATCTCAATCCAATGGTTAGTATTTTTAGATTTACTGTGTTCATTAGTAGGGAACTTCTGTTGAATAGGACCTTCCTTTGAAGAGGTGCACCTCTATTGGGTTTGAGTTTTAAATAAACATCTCTCTGTCTCAGGTACTACAGCCAGCCTTCTTGATAAGGCTAGCCCTCCACATGTAATCAGGCCATAAAGGGAGCAAGCTGGGACTCATTTTGATAGAGCAAGTTTGAGCTCAGTTAATCATATGATACTTTTTAGAGTAGTGATCCTGTCAAAAAACCCTAATTTGAAATTTTCAATGTATTTCATTTGGACCTATTACCCAACCATTTGCATTTGCCATAGCATATTTACTTGAGTGAGTGCCTGGGGTGCTCATTCAAGTTTTTTTGGTTGTTAATGGGGACTGATTTGAGGGGGCATTCTATTGAGGGAGGTGCTAATAAAAAAAAATCAATGATACCACAAATAATCCCAACTTTTCTCTTTATCTAAGCAATAAGAACAATAAATCTAACAAAAGATATGAGTGTGTTATGTGTGTGTTTCCACACTTCTCTATATCCCCCTATGATTCTTCAACAACTTTTAAATATGTTGGTCCTACTTGGTTTGCATCAATATCATCATAGAAAATGATAAATAAACTTATATCAGGCTCTTTGAGTATGTCTGGGCTGGTTGTTCTTGTAAATCACCATCATTTGCAAAGAAGATTAGCTAGAATAACTGTGTGTTAAGAACTATCTGGTTTACTCCATTTGAAGACCCCCTTTGAGTGGGTCTCTTTCAATTGAATGCCCCTTTTTAGAACAAGGATGCTTATCTGAGGAAGCAATTATTGTATATTTTATGCCAAAAGGGGGGCACTCTTTTGAGTAAATATGGTATATCCCCACATATAATATCCCAATTTTTTCAGGGTCAGTCTCAAAATGTTCTTATTTAGAAAGGCACTTATAGTATATTTAGGGTAAAAAGGTTCTTTTCTGAAGGTTCATTTTATTTGACTTTTATGAAATAAGAGCCTGCATATGTGTAATAGAGAATGGTTGTAATATCAATTGAAGCTAACCTGAATAAGATATTTATGATTGTCAACTGATAATCAGTTAGACATTAATTATTTGTCACTAGATTTCTTTGTGCTTCGTTTCTTTTTAGACTGGCTCATCCAAAGGGTATGCATTTATTGAGTTTGAATATGAGGATGTTGCAAAGATAGCGGCAGAAACAATGGACAACTATCTCTTATATGGAAGACTTCTGAAATGTAATCATTATATATTTCATGAATGTATTTTGATATAATATATATACATACATATATATATATATATATATATATATATATATATATATATATATATATATATATATATATATATATATATATTTATAGCACGAAAAAGCGGTACCATTTCGTAGGCATACTGAAAAGCTTTTTTCGTCCGACACTTGTCAGAGTACGAAACGTCGTATACTGACCGAAAACTGAACCGAAATATATAGTCATATGTGGATACACGTGATATGAAGACAAATGTGTTCAGTTAGCCGTATGATTGACCACTTTGCACTTATTCACCATTATTTACTTGAAGAGTCCAAGTGAGAAAATGAACTCTTTTTGTTTACACAACATATACCCACGAGCATCAGGATGACAAACACTGTTATAAGAGAACAGCCACCTCCTATGTGTAAAAACTCTAATTCTAAAGTGAAAAGTGATTCGGCCATAGGACGACATCTCATCAAAAATCCTTGGTCATGATGCATTTTACTTTTGCAGACATTTTAACAAAGCAGAGGGGTAGCTGTCTTTCGTGGGAGTCCCCTCATATGCTTAACAATCCCATAGTACTGTTCCTGTAGTAAATGTGGTGATAAATGCTGCTCAAGTCATTCAAAGATTCTCTGAGTTTGTGGATTTAGCTAGCAACGAAGATGCACTGAAATATTTTATGAGAGTCCGTTAGAACAACTGTTCAGAAACCTGTTATTGATTTCTTTAAGTTTTGCAGTAGCTAACCATGAACAATGCTACTAAAAGTGCGCTATTTATAAGTTCTGTTTTAAATTTTGCAAAATCCATCAGTTTTTTTAAAAAAAGAAACGTATTCGGATCTTTGCTTAATGTATTTCAGACTCAAGAAATGGTAGAAGAGCCACTTCATTCTGTGAGAACCACTTTTTACTTTTCAGGTAAATTTGTTCCAAAAGATCAGCTGCATGCAAGGATATGGCATGGTGCTAATAGAGAGTTTAAGACGATAAATTGGAATGAAAGGGAAAGAATTAAGCACAATAAGGTACCTTGCTATTTTCTTTCGCTAGTTGATTAAAGGTGTAAAGATAATAAACAATTTCCTTTATTCTTCCTTGATTCCTTGGCCGTATTTGTAGAACAATCAACTAAAGAGTGCAGCATTTATGGGACCCAGCACAGGGAAAAGACTGAACAAGGCACATGTATCTTGACTAGCTAGACGATAGCATGGGTTAGCATAAGGGTCTTTTGAATGAAGGGATGCCGGACAAAGGAGTAATCTTTCAACATTCTTTTTGATTACGCACGAGATGCTTCTTAGCTTGATATGCAATAATTATTTGCTATGTAGCGAATAATTGTTTCTTATCAAGCTAAGAAGCATCTCGTGTGTAGTTAAATGGAATGTTGAAAGATAACTCCTCTGTCTGGCGTCCCTTCTTTCAAAAGATCCTTGTCCTAAACCGTACTATCGCCTAGCTGATGAAGTGCTTTACTTTAATTTCTACTGGGATTATGGGGGAGTAGAAAGGTTAAGGCCAAGGTACTGGTTAGTTTCAGTCACGTGCTATTGGCAACATCCGCCGTTCATACGCCTGGACTTCAAGGTCAGGTAACTAAGAGATATAATAAGTTTCAGTAAGAGCAGGGGAAAAGTTGGATTGTAGCAGCAACAGTGAGAAGTAAACTAGTAAGTTCTACATGAAGCTGGGGTGATGGGATAGGCCATAGAATTCAGACAGGTTGAGCCATGGGTCCAGATTGGGTGAGCCATGGTTCCAGATGGGGTGAGCCATGGGTCCAGATGGAGTGAGCCATGGTTCCAGTTGGGGTGAGCCATGGGTCCAGATGGGGTGAGCCATGGGTCCAGATAGGGTGAGCCATGGTTCCAGATGGGATGAGCCATGGTTCCAGATCGTTTCATGCCTACTTATGTTGCCATATAGTAGTTCATTTGTCATATCGCGGTATAGAACTCGGACGAGAATAGAGGGAGAGATATAATTGGCCCCCTCCCTAAACTTTTCAGTGGCAACTTTAGAGGGGGTTTTATTTTCACCTCACATGTTTTTCATATATATCTGATTGTATTTTGTTTTGAATTAAATGCGTTAATTACACTTATTGTCAGAGCTGTTTGATTTAGTTTTTCTTTTTGTTTTGAACAGACTGGTTTGAAAAATATGTTGAATAAATCTGTTTATCTGTATGAATATTATAAAATGAATCGAAGGAAACATCATTTAGAACCCCTTCAAATGAGAAATATCGAGGGGCCTTGTATGGTCTAAGTCCTTAGAGCACGGTTATCCAACGCTTGCCCCGCCATGTTTTCCGATGTAGCCCGGTAAATATGGTATGTATAAAGTGGACGAGAGCTAGACAACCCTTCCTTAGATTGTTCACATGAATAAGGGTTAGCTGAAACTTGAAGCGCTCTGAACTCAGTTCGTGTTTTTCAAGCGCTTTGAATTGTGTAGACATTGTCATGTCATGTGAACAGAAAATTTTTCATAGCTGGGCGAACTGAGAGGGTGGTGTAGAACTAAATTTGTAACAAGGGGGGCTCATGTAGAAATTTATGTATTACAATACGAGGCGTTGTAGCAATGGAAAGGAAAAAGAGGCTAGTTTCCAAGTCGAAAGCATTCCTCAATGATAATAAATTTTTTTATATAGGAAGCAAACTCTCTGCCTTCAGTCTGGATGTTTCTTAATATTCTGTCAAATCCAGCCTTAAATGTTTCTTAAGTGTTTCTTAAAATTCTCGAAATTTCCTATAGAAGCAAGACTACGGAAACAAAAAATTGAAGTTTTAGTTTAAAATATTTGAGAGACAGATGTTGTTTGTATTTTGTTTCCAGTTCAATTAGAAATTTTATCGGAAAAACAGAAAGTCTACTTTTGAAACGCTGCGTATGTTTCTTAATTGTTCGAGCCTCATGTTTCTTATAAAAGAAAATGTGTAATTATACGATTAAAGAAAACATACATAATAGAAGATAAAATTTGTAATGAAAGCAAATGGAAGAAAACTGGCCACATTTCAACCATATTAAGAAACTTACGACAATCAGTATTTGATGAGAATAAGTAGGGAAGCTATAGCCCCCAAAGTAAGAAAGAACATAACTAGGTGGATGAGCCTTCCTGAGCCTCCAGCTCTACACTACTAGGTGCTTATTTCGCGATTGACCATTGTTCTTAAGTGAGGAAAGATGTCGTCAGGTTTTCAAAGCACTTAAAGATTTCATTTGAATAGACAGAAAATTTGAAGTGACCGAACTGAACTCAGCGCGCCCGGTTTTTCAGAACGTTTCGATTTTTCTCATGTGGAAGGACTCTTAGATTGCTATAATAGTACCCCCGTTTCTCACAAGAACTTCTGCCTGTAGATACCCCAAGAACCATACTTAGAAAGGGTTGCTGCACTATAAGTATTACCCTTAAGCTTGTGACTACTTGTAGTAGCTCTCCTGAGCAAGTAGAACTTAATCCAACATAACCACCATATGTTTCAGAGCTCTGATCAGCTCTATTTTCTTCCAATCTAATGGACCAATCATCATGCAGGATTCTGAACCCACAAGTATTCCACAGCTAAACTTAGACCCATTTTGCATGATGATTGGTCAGTTGGGTTTGGGAGAAAATAGACTTGATCAGAACTCTCAGACGTCTGGCGGTTATGCTACCTAACGCACTGTTTATTTAAATTTCTCACTGACAACAGCCGAAGAGCGTAGAATCAAGAACCAAATTAGTCAAAAAGTTGGTAAAGAAAGACAAGAAAACAAGGAATAAGCTGGCATCGCTTGGAATAGACTACGAGTTTCCAGGATACGTGAGTAGCATTTTAGCTGTAAAATAAGAAGTTAGGAATAGGAATTGGAAGATGACTTGCAAGGGATAGGAATGTATCATCCTAGAACAGAAACGTCTTTTTTTCAAAAGGATATTGCCTTTACGGATATTGAGGCAAAGATCGGTCATATTTAAGAATATGTTACGAATATTTGGATTTTTTATCTAGTCTTTGAATTTTTCTAGAGATTAAAACAATACTTTTAGATTAAAGTTGATACTGTAAAATACCCCATTTATACTTCTGATCTTTTGTCGTTTTTTGATGATGTCATCAACAAAGCTTTCAGTTTTTTCTCTGATTTTCAGACGCAATCATACCTATTGTCTCACAATTTTAAGAACTTAAGAACAGCTAACATATTTTAGGAATAATCTCAGGCTCGAAGTACAAAACATTTAGGAATTTTAAGGCTCAACTAACAACTAGGTATTATTTTAAAAAAGAATACGCAACTATATATATATATATAAATGAGAAGTAATGAGTCCTTCCAATAAAGTGCTCGATACCGTAAAGTAGAGCAGAATATATATAAATTAAAACTACTATGTGCTCTCGACAAGCCTGTTTCGTGAACGGTATTGTTCACTCATCAGGAGAACCTGTTTCTCCTGATGAGTGAACAATACCGTTCACGAAACAGGCTTGTCGAGAGCACATAGTAGTTTTAATTTATATATATATATATATATATATATATATATATATATATATATATATATATATATATATATATATATATATATATATATATATATATATATATATATATATATATATATATATATATATATATATATATTTATATATATAGTGTATTGTTGAAATGTATGGTGCTGTATTAGAAATAAAGGAACACACAATTTACAAGACTGAGATGTGTAATCAGTCACATCTCTTCATACAAGAAGAAATCTCAACATCCCAAAGTTTAATTTGAAATGTACGAAAAGAGGCTTTTACCATTCCGGGCTCAAAGCTTAGAATGAAAGACCTACAGAATAAGGGCAGTTACCTCGCTCTCTGTCAGCTCAAAAGAATTTTGCAAAAGCCTTTGAAGAGCTAGTACGCCAACATGACACGACACGACACGACACGACTTCCTGATCAGACATGAGTCCAATCCTAGCTGGCATCCAATTTATAAATTTTGTTTTTCGTTGTTCATTGTTTGTCATTTCTCGTATGGTATATATGTTTGTGTTTTCTATTTTAATTTCCTGATAGGATATCGTGTAAAAATATGAATGAAAATTAGTAAATCAATTAGAAGCAATAATGAACAAACCCTTATTTATAAATAACGAAGTGATATATGGCATTATTCTAAATGTGATCATTTGGTACTATATTTTCACAATATTGAGGGCCTTTTTGATAAAAATTCAAAAAGCTACGTTTAATTTGGTATAATTTAGCCAGCTATATATTATGGACTGATGTGGATGGCAGTCTTAGGATATATGCAGTCTTCGCACACACATTTTCATTCCTCCAATTTCGCAAGTGGTGACTAGTTATTGTAATTTTGCATGTGATGGCTGCTCCACAGGGGTACTGAGCGAGACGTGGCGGTCCCTTTTCTCTCCAGACTCATTTTCTAAATTTATCCGAGGTCGAGAAGAAGTTGAAGGCTTTTCGAGATTTCTAGCAAAGCTTAATTCTTTGTTATATGATATTGCTCTGTATTACGCATCAGTTAGGTATTCTATTGCACCCTATTATGGGCGTGGTCATTAAAAGGGTATTGACCACTTAAGGTGGCAGACACCACCCTTCTGCCTATGGCCGCTATAATTGAACGTTTGTCATCTTTATACTATCAGTTTTATTTTGTCATCAATTCTTCTTGTTGCTTTACAGGTCTCTCAATCTACCAGGGCTAGAAAACACACAAGGTTCTCTGATGATTAGGAAAAGTAATCCATTCAAGGTACATCGACATTTGTATCATAAGTAGTAAGAAAATGATTTAGCTATTACCGATTTTTATCAACGTATTCAGAAACGCTTTCTGATTTTAATCTCACTAGCAACGCTTTAATCATATCTCAAAAGAAGAGATCGATCGAGAAGACATTTCATCCAAATAACACGGTCGTAATCTAACACCATCTCGCCAATAGTAGCTTGATTCAAAGCAGCAGCTTCTTAAAGACCTAGCTATCGTTTAAATAGTCGTAGCACATATCTCACGGCTTTAACCATACCATTGATGCGTTCCTATCGATTTTGCACTCTACGGCCATCAACATCGATGCTACGTTTGGTACATTTCCAAACATTTCCACCCTACTTCTCTTCATATCCGCCAACCTTTCCTCCTTTTCATTAACTTTCATTCTGTAATTAACATCAAGGAATTTCAATTTGGGGGACTTTTCAACAGACTACCAGCACTATAGCTTCAATTTTGGCCAAAACTGGCTCATTTTCATCACTTATCAATCTGCAATCAAAATGAATGAATTTCAATTTTGGTCATTTTTCGCCAAAATACCAAGGCTATAGCCTTACTTTTTGGCCAAAAATGTCTCATTTTCATCACTTTTCAATCTGCAATCAAAATGAATGAATTTCACTTTTGGTCATTTTTCGCCAAAATACCAAGGCTATAGCCTTACTTTTTGGCCACAACTGGCTCATTTTCATTACTTTTCAATCTGCAATCAACATGAATGAATTTCAAGTTTGGTCATTTTTCGCCAAAATACCAAGGCTATAGCCTTACGTTTTGGCTTAAAATGGCTCATTTTCATCACTTGTCAATCTGCAATCAAAATGAATCAATTTCAATTTTGGTCATTTTTCACCAAAATACCAAGGCTATAGCCTTACTTTTTGTCCAAAACTGGCTCATTTTCATCACTTTTCAATCTGCAATCAAAATGAATGACTTTCAATTTTGGTCATTTTTCGCCAAAATACCAAGGCTATAGCCTTACTTTTTGGCCAAAAATGTCTCATTTTCATCACTTTTCAATCTGCAATCAAAATGAATGAATTTCACTTTTGGTCATTTTTCGCCAAAATACCAAGGCTATAGCCTTACTTTTTGGCCAAAACTGGCTCATTTTCATTGCTTTTCAATCTGCAATCAACATGAATGAATTTCAAGTTTGGTCATTTTTCGCCAAAATACCAAGGCTATAGCCTTACGTTTTGGCTTACAATGGCTCATTTTCATCACTTTTCAATCTGCAATCAAAATGAATGAATTTGACTATTGGTCATTTTTCACCAAATTACCAAGGCTATAGCCTTACTTTTTGTCCAAAACTGGCTCATTTTCATCACTTTTCAATCTGCAATCAAAATGAATGAATTTCAAGTTTGGTCATTTTTCGCCAAAATACCAAGGCTATAGCCTTACGTATTGGCTTAAAATGGCTCATTTTCATCACTTGTCAATCTGCAATCAAAATGAATGAATTTGACTATTGGTCATTTTTCACCAAAATACCAAGGCTATAGCCTTACTTTTTGTCCAAAACTGGCTCATTTTCATCACTTTTCAATCTGCAATCAAAATGAATGAATTTCAAGTTTGGTCATTTTTCGCCAAAATACCAAGGCTATAGCCTTACTTTTTGGCCAAAAATGTCTCATTTTCATCACTTTTCAATCTGCAATCAAAATGAATGAATTTCACTTTTGGTCATTTTTCGCCAAAATACCAAGGCTATAGCCTTACTTTTTGGCCAAAACTGGCTCATTTTCATTGCTTTTCAATCTGCAATCAACATGAATGAATTTCAAGTTTGGTCATTTTTCGCCAAAATACCAAGGCTATAGCCTTACGTTTTGGCTTAAAATGGCTCATTTTCATCACTTGTCAATCTGCAATCAAAATGAATGAATTTGACTATTGGTCATTTTTCACCAAAATACCAAGGCTATAGCCTTACTTTTTGTCCAAAACTGGCTCATTTTCATCACTTTTCAATCTGCAATCAAAATGAATGAATTTCAATTTTGGTCATTTTTCGCCAAACTACCAAGGCTATAGCCTTACTTTTTGGCCAAAAATGTCTCATTTTCATCACTTTTCAATCTGCAATCAAAATGAATGAATTTCACTTTTGGTCATTTTTCGCCAAAATACCAAGGCTATAGCCTTACTTTTTGGCCAAAACTGGCTCATTTTCATTACTTTTCAATCTGCAATCAACATGAATGAATTTCAATTTTGGTCATTTTTCGCCAAAATACCAAGGCTATAGCCTTACGTTTTGGCTTAAAATGGCTCATTTTCATCACTTGTCAATCTGCAATCAAAATGAATGAATTTGACTATTGGTCATTTTTCACCAAAATACCAAGGCTATAGCCTTACTTTTTGTCCAAAACTGGCTCATTTTCATCACTTTTCAATCTGCAATCAAAATGAATGAATTTCAAGTTTGGTCATTTTTCGCCAAAATATCAAGGCTATAGCCTTACGTTTTGGCTTAAAATGGCTCATTTTCATCACTTGTCAATCTGCAATCAAAATGAATGAATTTGACTATTGGTCATTTTTCACCAAAATACCAAGGCTATAGCCTTACTTTTTGTCCAAAACTGGCTCATTTTCATCACTTTTCAATCTGCAATCAAAATGAATGAATTTCAATTTTGGTCATTTTTCGCCAAAATACCAAGGCTATAGCCTTACTTTTTGGCCAAATATGGCTCATTTTCATCACTTTTCAATCTGCAATCAAAATGAATGAATTTCAATTTTGGTCATTTTTCGCCAAAATACCAAGGCTATAGCCTTACTTTTTGGCCAAAAATGGCGCAATTTCATCACTTGTCAATCTGCAGTCAAAATGAATGAATTTCAATTTTGGTCATTTTTCGCCAAAATACCAAGGCTATAGCCTTACGTTTTGGCTTAAAATGGCTCATTTTCATCACTTGTCAATCTGCAATCAAAATGAATGAATTTGACTTTTGGTCATTTGTCGCCACAATACCAAGGCTATAGCCTTACTTTTTGTCCAAAACTGGCTCATTTTCATCACTTGTCAATCTGCAATCAAAATGAATGAATTTCAAGTTTGGTCATTTTTCGCCAAACTACCAAGGCTATAGCCTTACTTTCTGGCCACAAATGGCTCATTTTCATCACTTTTCAATCTGCAATCAAAATGAATGAATTTCAATTTTGGTCATTTTTCGCCAAAATACCAAGGCTATAGCCTTACTTTTTGGCCAAAAGTGGCTCATTTTCATCACTTGTCAATATGCAATCAAATTGAATGAATTTCAATTTTGGTCATTTTTCGCCAAAATACCAAGGCTATAGCCTTACTTTTTGGCCAAAAGTGGCTCATTTTCATCACTTGTCAATCTGCAATCAAAATGAATGAATTTCAATTTTGGTCATTTTTCGCCAAAATACCAAGGCTATAGCCTTACTTTTTGGCCAAATATGGCTCATTTTCATCACTTTTCAATCTGCAATCAAAATGAATGAATTTCAATTTTGGTCATGTTTCGCCAAAATACCAAGGCTATAGCCTTGCTTTTTGGCCAAACATGGCTCAATTTCATCACTTTTCAATCTGCACTCAAAATGAATGAATTTCAATTTTGGTCATTTTTCGCCAAAATACCAAGGCTATAGCCTTACTTTTTGGCCAAAAATAGCGCAATTTCATCACTTGTCAATCTGCAATCAAAATGAATGAATTTCAATTTTGGTCATTTTTCGCCAAAATACCAAGGCTATAGCCTTACGTTTTGGCTTAAAATGGCTCATTTTCATCACTTGTCAATCTGCAATCAAAATGAATGAATTTGACTTTTGGTCATTTGTCGCCACAATACCAAGGCTATAGCCTTACTTTTTGTCCAAAACTGGCTCATTTTCATCACTTTTCAATCTGCAATCAAAATGAATGAATATCAAGTTTGGTCATTTTTCGCCAAAATACCAAGGCTATAGCCTTACTTTCTGGCCACAAATGGCTCATTTTCATCACTTTTCAATCTGCAATCAAAATAAATGAATTTCAATTCTGGTCATTTTTCGCCAAAATACCAAGGCTATAGCCTTACTGTTTGGCCAAAAGTGGCTCATTTTCATCACTTGTCAATCTGCAATCAAAATGAATGAATTTCAATTTTGGTCATTTTTCGCCAAAATACCAAGGCTATAGCCTTACTTTTTGGCCAAATATGGCTCATTTTCATCACTTGTCAATCTGCAATCAAAATGAATGAATTTGACTATTGGTCATTTTTCACCAAAATACCAAGGCTATAGCCTTACTTTTTGTCCAAAACTGGCTCATTTTCATCACTTTTCAATCTGCAATCAAAATGAATGAATTTCAATTTTGGTCATTTTTCGCCAAAATACCAAGGCTATAGCCTTATTTTTTTGGCCAAAAATGGCTCAATTTCATCACTTATCAATCTGCAATCAAAATGAATCAATTTCACTTTTGGTCATTTTTCGCCAAAATACCAAGGCTATAGCCTTACTTTTTGGCCAAACATGGCTCATTTTCATCACTTTTCAATCTGCAATCAAAATGAATGAATTTCAATTCTGGTCATTTTTCGCCAAAATACCAAGGCTATAGCCTTACGTTTTGGCTTAAAATGGCTCATTTTCATCACTTGTCAATCTGCAATCAAAATGAATGAATTTGACTATTGGTCATTTTTCACCAAAATACCAAGGCTATAGCCTTACTTTTTGTCCAAAACTGGCTCATTTTCATCACTTTTCAATCTGCAATCAAAATGAATGAATTTCAATTTTGGTCATTTTTCGCCAAAATACCAAGGCTATAGCCTTACTTTCTGGCCAAAAATGTCTCATTTTCATCACTTTTCAATCTGCAATCAAAATGAATGAATTTCACTTTTGGTCATTTTTCGCCAAAATACCAAGGCTATAGCCTTACTTTTTGGCCAAAACTGGCTCATTTTCATTACTTTTCAATCTGCAATCAACATGAATGAATTTCAAGTTTGGTCATTTTTCGCCAAAATACCAAGGCTATAGCCTTACGTTTTGGCTTAAAATGGCTCATTTTCATCACTTGTCAATCTGCAATCAAAATGAATGAATTTGACTATTGGTCATTTTTCACCAAAATACCAAGGCTATAGCCTTACTTTTTGTCCAAAACTGGCTCATTTTCATCACTTTTCAATCTGCAATCAAAATGAATGAATTTCAATTTTGGTCATTTTTCGCCAAAATACCAAGGCTATAGCCTTACTTTTTGGCCAATAATGTCTCATTTTCATCACTTTTCAATCTGCAATCAAAATGAATGAATTTCAATTTTGGTCATTTTTCGCCAAAATACCAAGGCTATAGCCTTACTTTTTGGCCAAAAGTGGCTCATTTTCATCACTTGTCAATATGCAATCAAAATGAATGAATTTCAATGTTGGTCATTATTCGCCAAAATACCAAGGCTATAGCCTTACTTTTTGGCCAAAAGTGGCTCATTTTCATCACTTGTCAATCTGCAATCAAAATGAATGAATTTCAATTTTGGTCATTTTTCGCCAAAATACCAAGGCTATAGCCTTACTTTTTGGCCAAATATGGCTCATTTTCATCACTTTTCAATCTGCAATCAAAATGAATGAATTTCAATTTTGGTCATGTTTCGCCAAAATACCAAGGCTATAGCCTTGCTTTTTGGCCAAACATGGCTCAATTTCATCACTTTTCAATCTGCACTCAAAATGAATGAATTTCAATTTTGGTCAATATTCGCCAAAATACCAAGGCTATAGCCTTACTTTTTGGCCAAAAATGGCGCAATTTCATCACCTGTCAATCTGCAATCAAAATGAATGAATTTCAATTTTGGTCATTTTTCGCCAAAATACCAAGGCTATAGCCTTACGTTTTGGCTTAAAATGGCTCATTTTCATCACTTGTCAATCTGCAATCAAAATGAATGAATTTGACTTTTGGTCATTTGTCGCCACAATACCAAGGCTATAGCCTTACTGTTTGTCCAAAACTGGCTCATTTTCATCACTTTTCAATCTGCAATCAAAATGAATGAATTTCAAGTTTGGTCATTTTTCGCCAAAATACCAAGGCTATAGCCTTACTTTCTGGCCACAAATGGCTCATTTTCATCACTTTTCAATCTGCAATCAAAATAAATGAATTTCAATTCTGGTCATTTTTCGCCAAAATACCAAGGCTATAGCCTTACTTTTTGGCCAAAACTGGCTCATTTTCATCACTTGTCAATCTGCAATCAAAATGAATGAATTTCATTTTTGGTCATTTTTCGCCAAAATACCAAGGCTATAGCCTTACTTTTTGGCCAAAAATGGCTCACTTTCATCACTTATCAATCTGCAATCAAAATGAATCAATTTCACTTTTGGTCAATTTTCGCCAAAATACCAAGGCTATAGCCTTACTTTTTGGCCAAACGTGGCTCATTTTCATCACTTGTCAATCTGCAATCAAAATGAATGAATTTCAATTTTGGTCATTTTTCGCCAAAATACCAAGGCTATAGCCTTACTTTTTGGCCAAAAGTGGCTCATTTTCATCACTTGTCAATCTGCAATCAAAATGAATGAATTTCAATTTTGGTCATTTTTCGCCAAAATACCAAGGCTATAGTCTTACTTTTTGGCCAAATATGGCTCATTTTCATCACTTTTCAATCTGCAATCAAAATGAATGAATTTCAATTTTGGTCATTTTTCGCCAAAATACCAAGGCTATAGCCTTACTTTTTGGCCAAAAATGGCGCAATTTCATCACTTGTCAATCTGCAGTCAAAATGAATGAATTTCAATTTTGGTCATTTTTCGCCAAAATACCAAGGCTATAGCCTTACGTTTTGGCTTAAAATGGCTCATTTTCATTACTTGTCAATCTGCAATCAAAATGAATGAATTTGACTTTTGGTCATTTGTCGCCACAATACCAAGGCTATAGCCTTACTTTTTGTCCAAAACTGGCTCATTTTCATCACTTGTCAATCTGCAATCAAAATGAATGAATTTCAAGTTTGGTCATTTTTCGCCAAAATACCAAGGCTATAGCCTTACTGTTTGGCCAAAAGTGGCTCATTTTCATCACTTGTCAATCTGCAATCAAAATGAATGAATTTCAATTTTGGTCATTTTTCGCCAAAATACCAAGGCTATAGCCTTACTTTTTGGCCAAATATGGCTCATTTTCATCACTTTTCAATCTGCAATCAAAATGAATGAATTTCAATTTTGGTCATTTTTCGCCAAAATACCAAGGCTATAGCCTTACTTTTTGGCCAAATATGGCTCATTTTCATCACTTGTCAATCTGCAATCAAAATGAATCAATTTCAATTTTGGTCATTTTTCGCCAAAATACCAAGGCTATAGCCTTACTTTTTGGCCAAACATGGCTCAATTTCATCACTTTTCAATCTGCAATCAAAATGACTGAATTTCAATGCTGATCATTTGTCGCCAATCTACCAAGGCTATAGCCTTACTGTTTGTCCAAAACTGGCTCATTTTCATCACTTGTCAATCTGCAATCAAAATGAATGAATTTCAAGTTTGGTCATTTTTCGCCAAAATACCAAGGCTATAGCCTTACTTTTTGCCCAAAAATGGCTCACTTTCATCACTTATCAATCTGCAATCAAAATGAATCAATTTCACTTTTGGTCATTTTTCGCCAAAATACCAAGGCTATAGCCTTACTGTTTGGCCAAAAGTGGCTCATTTTCATCACTTGTCAATCTGCAATCAAAATGAATGAATTTCAATTTTGGTCATTTTTCGCCAAAATACCAAGGCTATAGCCTTACTTTTTGGCCAAATATGGCTCATTTTCATCACTTTTCAATCTGCAATCAAAATGAATGAATTTCAATTTTGGTCATTTTTCGCCAAAATACCAAGGCTATAGCCTTACTTTTTGGCCAAAAATGGCGCAATTTCATCACTTGTCAATCTGCAGTCAAAATGAATGAATTTCAATTTTGGTCATTTTTCGCCAAAATACCAAGGCTATAGCCTTACGTTTTGGCTTAAAATGGCTCATTTTCATCACTTGTCAATCTGCAATCAAAATGAATGAATTTGACTTTTGGTCATTTGTCGCCACAATACCAAGGCTATAGCCTTACTTTTTGTCCAAAACTGGCTCATTTTCATCACTTGTCAATCTGCAATCAAAATGAATGAATTTCAAGTTTGGTCATTTTTCGCCAAAATACCAAGGCTATAGCCTTACTTTCTGGCCACAAATGGCTCATTTTCATCACTTTTCAATCTGCAATCAAAATAAATGAATTTCAATTCTGGTCATTTTTCGCCAAAATACCAAGGCTATAGCCTTACTTTTTGGCCAAAACTGGCTCATTTTCATCACTTTTCAATCTGCAATCAAAATGAATGAATTTCATTTTTGGTCATTTTTCGCCAAAATACCAAGGCTATAGCCTTACGTTTTGGCCAAAACTGGCTCATTTTCATCACTTTTCAATCTGCAATCAAAATGAATGAATTTCAAGTTTGGTCATTTTTCGCCAAAATACCAAGGCTATAGCCTTACTTTTTGGCCAAAAATGGCTCACTTTCATCACTTATCAATCTGCAATCAAAATGAATCAATTTCACTTTTGGTCAATTTTCGCCAAAATACCAAGGCTATAGCCTTACTTTTTGGCCAAAAGTGGCTCATTTTCATCACTTGTCAATCTGCAATCAAAATGAATGAATTTCAATTTTGGTCATTTTTCGCCAAAATACCAAGGCTATAGCCTTACTGTTTGGCCAAAAGTGGCTCATTTTCATCACTTGTCAATCTGCAATCAAAATGAATGAATTTCAATTTTGGTCATTTTTCGCCAAAATACCAAGGCTATAGCCTTACTTTTTGGCCAAATATGGCTCATTTTCATCACTTTTCAATCTGCAATCAAAATGAATGAATTTCAATTTTGGTCATTTTTCGCCAAAATACCAAGGCTATAGCCTTACTTTTTGGCCAAAAATGGCGCAATTTCATCACTTGTCAATCTGCAGTCAAAATGAATGAATTTCAATTTTGGTCATTTTTCGCCAAAATACCAAGGCTATAGCCTTACGTTTTGGCTTAAAATGGCTCATTTTCATCACTTGTCAATCTGCAATCAAAATGAATGAATTTGACTTTTGGTCATTTGTCGCCACAATACCAAGGCTATAGCCTTACTTTTTGTCCAAAACTGGCTCATTTTCATCACTTGTCAATCTGCAATCAAAATGAATGAATTTCAAGTTTGGTCATTTTTCGCCAAAATACCAAGGCTATAGCCTTACTTTCTGGCCACAAATGGCTCATTTTCATCACTTTTCAATCTGCAATCAAAATAAATGAATTTCAATTCTGGTCATTTATCGCCAAAATACCAAGGCTATAGCCTTACTTTTTGGCCAAAACTGGCTCATTTTCATCACTTTTCAATCTGCAATCAAAATGAATGAATTTCATTTTTGGTCATTTTTCGCCAAAATACCAAGGCTATAGGCTTACTTTTTGGCCAAAAATGGCTCACTTTCATCACTTATCAATCTGCAATCAAATTGAATCAATTTCACTTTTGGTCATTTTTCGCCAAAATACCAAGGCTTTAGCCTTACTTTTTGGCCAAAAGTGGCTCATTTTCATCACTTGTCAATCTGCAATCAAAATGAATGAATTTCAATTTTGGTCATTTTTCGCCAAAATACCAAGGCTATAGCCTTACTGTTTGGCCAAAAGTGGCTCATTTTCATCACTTGTCAATCTGCAATCAAAATGAATGAATTTCAATTTTGGTCATTTTTCGCCACAATACCAAGGCTATAGCCTTACTTTTTGGCCAAATATGGCTCATTTTCATCACTTTTCAATCTGCAATCAAAATGAATGAATTTCAATTTTGGTCATTTTTCGCCAAAATACCAAGGCTATAGCCTTACTTTTTGGCCAAATATGGCTCATTTTCATCACTTGTCAATCTGCAATCAAAATGAATCAATTTCAATTTTGGTCATTTTTCGCCAAAATACCAAGGCTATAGCCTTACTTTTTGGCCAAATATGGCTCATTTTCATCACTTGTCAATCTGCAATCAAAATGAATCAATTTCAATTTTGGTCATTTTTCGCCAAAATACCAAGGCTATAGCCTTACTTTTTGGCCAAATATGGCTCAATTTCATCACTTTTCAATCTGCAATCAACATGACTGAATTTCAATGCTGATCATTTGTCGCCAAGCTACCAAGGCTATAGCCTTACTGTTTGTCCAAAACTGGCTCATTTTCATCACTTGTCAATCTGCAATCAAAATGAATGAATTTCAATTTTGGTCATTTTTCGCCAAAATACCAAGGCTATAGCCTTACTTTTTGGCCAAAAGTGGCTCATTTTCATCACTTTTCAATCTGCAATCAAAATGAATGAATTTCAATTCTGGTCATTTTTCGCCAAAATACCAAGGCTATAGCCTTACTTTTTGGCCAAAACTGGCTCATTTTCATCACTTTTCAATCTGCAATCAAAATGAATGAATTTCATTTTTGGTCATTTTTCGCCAAAATACCAAGGCTATAGCCTTACTTTTTGGCCAAAAATGGCTCACTTTCATCACTTATCAATCTGCAATCAAAATGAATCAATTTCACTTTTGGTCAATTTTCGCCAAAATACCAAGGCTATAGCCTTACTTTTTGGCCAAAAGTGGCTCATTTTCATCACTTGTCAATCTGCAATCAAAATGAATGAATTTCAATTTTGGTCATTTTTCGCCAAAATACCAAGGCTATAGCCTTACTGTTTGGCCAAAAGTGGCTCATTTTCATCACTTGTCAATCTGCAATCAAAATGAATGAATTTCAATTTTGGTCATTTTTCGCCAAAATACCAAGGCTATAGCCTTACTTTTTGGCCAAATATGGCTCATTTTCATCACTTTTCAATCTGCAATCAAAATGAATGAATTTCAATTTTGGTCATTTTTCGCCAAAATACCAAGGCTATAGCCTTACTTTTTGGCCAAATATGGCTCATTTTCATCACTTGTCAATCTGCAATCAAAATGAATCAATTTCAATTTTGGTCATTTTTCGCCAAAATACCAAGGCTATAGCCTTACTTTTTGGCCAAATATGGCTCATTTTCATCACTTGTCAATCTGCAATCAAAATGAATGAATTTCAATTTTGGTCATTTTTCGCCAAAATACCAAGGCTATAGCCTTACTTTTTGGCCAAATATGGCTCAATTTCATCACTTTTCAATCTGCAATCAAAATGACTGAATTTCAATGCTGATCATTTGTCGCCAAGCTACCAAGGCTATAGCCTTACTGTTTGTCCAAAACTGGCTCATTTTCATCACTTGTCAATCTGCAATCAAAATGAATGAATTTCAAGTTTGGTCATTTTTCGCCAAAATACCAAGGCTATAGCCTTACTTTTTGGCCAAAAGTGGCTCATTTTCATCACTTTTCAATCTGCAATCAAAATGAATGAATTTCAATTCTGGTCATTTTTCGCCAAAATACCAAGGCTATAGCCTTACTTTTTGGCCAACACTGGCTCATTTTCATCACTTGTCAATCTGCAATCAAAATGAATCATTTTCACTTTTGGTCATTTTTCGCCAAAATACCAAGGCTATAGCCTTACTTTTTGGCCAAAAGTGGCTCATTTTCATCACTTGTCAATCTGCAATCAAAATGAATGAATTTCAATTTTGGTCATTTTTCGCCAAAATACCAAGGCTATAGCCTTACTTTTTGGCCAAATATGGCTCATTTTCATCACTTTTCAATCTGCAATCAAAATGAATCAATTTCAATTTTGGTCATTTTTCGCCAAAATACCAAGGCTATAGCCTTACGTTTTGGCTTAAAATGGCTCATTTTCATCACTTGTCAATCTGCAATCAAAATGAATGAATTTGACTATTGGTCATTTTTCACCAAAATACCAAGGCTATAGCCTTACTTTTTGGCCAAAACTGGCTCATTTTCATCACTTGTCAATCTGCAATCAAAATGAATGAATTTCATTTTTGGTCATTGTTCGCCAAAATACCAAGGCTATAGCCTTACTTTTTGGCCAAAAGTGGCTCATTTTCATCACTTGTCAATCTGCAATCAAAATGAATGAATTTCAATTTTGGTCATTTTTCGCCAAAATACCAAGGCTATAGCCTTACTTTTTGGCCAAATATGGCTCATTTTCATCACTTTTCAATCTGCAATCAAAATGAATCAATTTCAATTTTGGTCATTTTTCGCCAAAATACCAAGGCTATAGCCTTACGTTTTGGCTTAAAATGGCTCATTTTCATCACTTGTCAATCTGCAATCAAAATGAATGAATTTGACTATTGGTCATTTTTCACCAAAATACCAAGGCTATAGCCTTACTTTTTGGCCAAAACTGGCTCATTTTCATCACTTGTCAATCTGCAATCAAAATGAATGAATTTCATTTTTGGTCATTGTTCGCCAAAATACCAAGGCTATAGCCTTACTTTTTGGCCAAAAGTGGCTCACTTTGATCACTTATCAATCTGCAATCAAAATGAATCAATTTCACTTTTGGTCAATTTTCGCCAAAATACCAAGGCTATAGCCTTACTTTTTGGCCATAGGTGGCTCATTTTCATCACTTGTCAATCTGCAATCAAAATGAATGAATTTCAATTTTGGTCATTTTTCGCCAAAATACCAAGGCTATAGCGTTACTGTGTGGCCAAAAGTGGCTCATTTTCATCACTTGTCAATCTGCAATCAAAATGAATGAATTTCAATTTTGGTCATTTTTCGCCAAAATACCAAGGCTATAGCCTTACTTTTTGGCCAAATATGGCTCATTTTCATCACTTTTCAATCTGCAATCAAAATGAATGAATTTCAATTTTGGTCATTTTTCGCCAAAATACCAAGGCTATAGCCTTACTTTTTGGCCAAATATGGCTCATTTTCATCACTTTTCAATCTGCAATCAAAATGAATCAATTTCAATTTTGGTCATTTTTCGCCAAAATACCAAGGCTATAGCCTTACTTTTTGGCCAAACATGGCTCAATTTCATCACTTTTCAATCTGCAATCAAAATGAATGAATTTCAATTTTGGTCATGTTTCGCCAAAATACCAAGGCTATAGCCTTGCTTTTTGGCCAAACATGGCTCAATTTCATCACTTTTCAATCTGCACTCAAAATGAATGAATTTCAATTTTGGTCATTTTTCGCCAAAATACCAAGGCTATAGCCTTACTTTTTGGCCAAAAATGGCGCAATTTCATCACCTGTCAATCTGCAATCAAAATGAATGAATTTCACTTTTGGTCATTTTTCGCCAAAATACCAAGGCTATAGCCTTACGTTTTGGCTTAAAATGGCTCATTTTCATCACTTGTCAATCTGCAATCAAAATGAATGAATTTGACTTTTGGTCATTTGTCGCTACAATACCAAGGCTATAGCCTTACTTTTTGTCCAAAACTGGCTCATTTTCATCACTTTTCAATCTGCAATCAAAATGAATGAATTTCAAGTTTGGTCATTTTTCGCCAAAATACCAAGGCTATAGCCTTACTTTCTGGCCACAAATGGCTCATTTTCATCACTTTTCAATCTGCAATCAAAATAAATGAATTTCAATTCTGGTCATTTTTCGCCAAAATACCAAGGCTATAGCCTTACTGTTTGGCCAAAACTGGCTCATTTTCATCACTTGTCAATCTGCAATCAAAATGAATGAATTTCATTTTTGGTCATTTTTCGCCAAAATACCAAGGCTATAGCCTTACTTTTTGGCCAAAATGGCTCACTTTCATCACTTATCAATCTGCAATCAAAATGAATCAATTTCACTTTTGGTCAATTTTCGCCAAAATACCAAGGCTATAGCCTTACTTTTTGGCCAAACGTGGCTCATTTTCATCACTTGTCAATCTGCAATCAAAATGAATGAATTTCAACTTTGGTCATTTTTCGCCAAAATACCAAGGCTATAGCCTTACTGTTTGGCCAAAAGTGGCTCATTTTCATCACTTGTCAATCTGCAATCAAAATGAATGAATTTCAATTTTGGTCATTTTTCGCCAAAATACCAAGGCTATAGCCTTACTTTTTGGCCAAATATGGCTCATTTTCATCACTTTTCAATCTGCAATCAAAATGAATGAATTTCAATTTTGGTCATTTTTCGCCAAAATACCAAGGCTATAGCCTTACTTTTTGGCCAAAAATGGCGCAATTTCATCACTTGTCAATCTGCAGTCAAAATGAATGAATTTCAATTTTGGTCATTTTTCGCCAAAATACCAAGGCTATAGCCTTACGTTTTGGCTTAAAATGGCTCATTTTCATCACTTGTCAATCTGCAATCAAAATGAATGAATTTGACTTTTGGTCATTTGTCGCCACAATACCAAGGCTATAGCCTTACTTTTTGTCCAAAACTGGCTCATTTTCATCACTTGTCAATCTGCAATCAAAATGAATGAATTTCAAGTTTGGTCATTTTTCGCCAAAATACCAAGGCTATAGCCTTACTTTCTGGCCACAAATGGCTCATTTTCATCACTTTTCAATCTGCAATCAAAATAAATGAATTTCAATTCTGGTCATTTTTCGCCAAAATACCAAGGCTATAGCCTTACTTTTTGGCCAAAACTGGCTCATTTTCATCACTTTTCAATCTGCAATCAAAATGAATGAATTTCATTTTTGGTCATTTTTCGCCAAAATACCAAGGCTATAGCCTTACTTTTTGGCCAAAAATGGCTCACTTTCATCACTTATCAATCTGCAATCAAAATGAATCAATTTCACTTTTGGTCAATTTTCGCCAAAATACCAAGGCTATAGCCTTACTTTCTGGCCAAAAGTGGCTCATTTTCATCACTTGTCAATCTGCAATCAAAATGAATGAATTTCAATTTTGGTCATTTTTCGCCAAAATACCAAGGCTATAGCCTTACTGTTTGGCCAAAAGTGGCTCATTTTCATCACTTGTCAATCTGCAATCAAAATGAATGAATTTCAATTTTGGTCATTTTTCGCCAAAATACCAAGGCTATAGCCTTACGTTTTGGCTTAAAATGGCTCAGTTTCATCACTTGTCAATCTGCAATCAAAATGAATGAATTTGACTTTTGGTCATTTGTCGCCACAATACCAAGGCTATAGCCTTACTTTTTGTCCAAAACTGGCTCATTTTCATCACTTTTCAATCTGCAATCAAAATGAATGAATTTCAAGTTTGGTCATTTTTCGCCAAAATACCAAGGCTATAGCCTTACTTTCTGGCCACAAATGGCTCATTTTCATCACTTTTCAATCTGCAATCAAAATAAATGAATTTCAATTCTGGTCATTTTTCGCCAAAATACCAAGGCTATAGCCTTACTTTTTGGCCAAAACTGGCTCATTTTCATCACTTGTCAATCTGCAATCAAAATGAATGAATTTCATTTTTGGTCATTTTTCGCCAAAATACCAAGGCTATAGCCTTACTTTTTGGCCAAAAATGGCTCACTTTCATCACTTATCAATCTGCAATCAAAATGAATCAATTTCACTTTTGGTCAATTTTCGCCAAAATACCAAGGCTATAGCCTTACTTTTTGGCCAAACGTGGCTCATTTTCATCACTTGTCAATCTGCAATCAAAATGAATGAATTTCAATTTTGGTCATTTTTCGCCAAAATACCAAGGCTATAGCCTTACTGTTTGGCCAAAAGTGGCTCATTTTCATCACTTGTCAATCTGCAATCAAAATGAATGAATTTCAATTTTGGTCATTTTTCGCCAAAATACCAAGGCTATAGCCTTACTTTTTGGCCAAATATGGCTCATTTTCATCACTTTTCAATCTGCAATCAAAATGAATGAATTTCAATTTTGGTCATTTTTCGCCAAAATACCAAGGCTATAGCCTTACTTTTTGGCCAAAAATGGCGCAAT
This sequence comes from Mastigias papua, assembly GCA_964019165.1. NCBI lineage: Eukaryota > Metazoa > Cnidaria > Scyphozoa > Rhizostomeae > Mastigiidae > Mastigias > Mastigias papua. The sequence continues at coordinate 18,584,100 of OZ025268.1, forward strand.
TTCATCACTTGTCAATCTGCAGTCAAAATGAATGAATTTCAATTTTGGTCATTTTTCGCCAAAATACCAAGGCTATAGCCTTACGTTTTGGCTTAAAATGGCTCATTTTCATCACTTGTCAATCTGCAATCAAAATGAATGAATTTGACTTTTGGTCATTTGTCGCCACAATACCAAGGCTATAGCCTTACTTTTTGTCCAAAACTGGCTCATTTTCATCACTTGTCAATCTGCAATCAAAATGAATGAATTTCAAGTTTGGTCATTTTTCGCCAAAATACCAAGGCTATAGCCTTACTCTCTGGCCACAAATGGCTCATTTTCATCACTTTTCAATCTGCAATCAAAATAAATGAATTTCAATTCTGGTCATTTTTCGCCAAAATACCAAGGCTATAGCCTTACTTTTTGGCCAACACTGGCTCATTTTCATCACTTTTCAATCTGCAATCAAAATGAATGAATTTCATTTTTGGTCATTTTTCGCCAAAATACCAAGGCTATAGCCTTACTTTTTGGCCAAAAATGGCTCACTTTCATCACTTATCAATCTGCAATCAAAATGAATCAATTTCACTTTTGGTCAATTTTCGCCAAAATACCAAGGCTATAGCCTTACTTTTTGGCCAAAAGTGGCTCATTTTCATCACTTGTCAATCTGCAATCAAAATGAATGAATTTCAATTTTGGTCATTTTTCGCCAAAATACCAAGGCTATAGCCTTACTGTTTGGCCAAAAGTGGCTCATTTTCATCACTTGTCAATCTGCAATCAAAATGAATGAATTTCAATTTTGGTCATTTTTCGCCAAAATACCAAGGCTATAGCCTTACTTTTTGGCCAAATATGGCTCATTTTCATCACTTTTCAATCTGCAATCAAAATGAATCAATTTCAATTTTGGTCATTTTTCGCCAAAATACCAAGGCTATAGCCTTACTTTTTGGCCAAATATGGCTCATTTTCATCACTTGTCAATCTGCAATCAAAATGAATCAATTTCAGTTTTGGTCATTTTTCGCCAAAATACCAAGGCTATAGCCTTACTTTTTGGCCAAACATGGCTCAATTTCATCACTTTTCAATCTGCAATCAAAATGACTGAATTTCAATGCTGATCATTTGTCGCCAATCTACCAAGGCTATAGCCTTACTGTTTGTCCAAAACTGGCTCATTTTCATCACTTGTCAATCTGCAATCAAAATGAATGAATTTCAAGTTTGGTCATTTTTCGCCAAAATACCAAGGCTATAGCCTTACTTTTTGGCCAAAAATGGCTCATTTTCATCACTTTTCAATCTGCAATCAAAATAAATGAATTTCAATTCTGGTCATTTTTCGCCAAAATACCAAGGCTATAGCCTTACTTTTTGGCCAAAACTGGCTCATTTTCATCACTTTTCAATCTGCAATCAAAATGAATGAATTTCATTTTTGGTCATTTTTCGCCAAAATACCAAGGCTATAGCCTTACTTTTTGGCCAAAAATGGCTCACTTTCATCACTTATCAATCTGCAATCAAAATGAATCAATTTCACTTTTGGTCAATTTTCGCCAAAATACCAAGGCTATAGCCTTACTTTTTGGCCAAAAGTGGCTCATTTTCATCACTTGTCAATCTGCAATCAAAATGAATGAATTTCAATTTTGGTCATTTTTCGCCAAAATACCAAGGCTATAGCCTTACTGTTTGGCCAAAAGTGGCTCATTTTCATCACTTGTCAATCTGCAATCAAAATGAATGAATTTCAATTTTGGTCATTTTTCGCCAAAATACCAAGGCTATAGCCTTACTTTTTGGCCAAATATGGCTCATTTTCATCACTTTTCAATCTGCAATCAAAATGAATCAATTTCAATTGTGGTCATTTTTCGCCAAAATACCAAGGCTATAGCCTTACTTTTTGGCCAAATATGGCTCATTTTCATCACTTTTCAATCTGCAATCAAAATGAATCAATTTCAGTTTTGGTCATTTTTCGCCAAAATACCAAGGCTATAGCCTTACTTTTTGGCCAAACATGGCTCAATTTCATCACTTTTCAATCTGCAATCAAAATGACTGAATTTCAATGCTGATCATTTCTCGCCAATCTACCAAGGCTATAGCCTTACTGTTTGTCCAAAACTGGCTCATTTTCATCACTTGTCAATCTGCAATCAAAATGAATGAATTTCAAGTTTGGTCATTTTTCGCCAAAATACCAAGGCTATAGCCTTACTTTTCGGCCAAAAATGGCTCACTTTCATCACTTATCAATCTGCAATCACAATGAATCAATTTCACTTTTGGTCAATTTTCGCCAAAATACCAAGGCTATAGCCTTACTTTTTGGCCAAAAGTGGCTCATTTTCATCACTTGTCAATCTGCAATCAAAATGAATGAATTTGACTTTTGGTCATTTGTCGCCACAATACCAAGGCTATAGCCTTACTTTTTGTCCAAAACTGGCTCATTTTCATCACTTGTCAATCTGCAATCAAAATGAATGAATTTCAAGTTTGGTCATTTTTCGCCAAAATACCAAGGCTATAGCCTTACTTTCTGGCCACAAATGGCTCATTTTCATCACTTTTCAATCTGCAATCAAAATAAATGAATTTCAATTCTGGTCATTTATCGCCAAAATACCAAGGCTATAGCCTTACTTTTTGGCCAAAACTGGCTCATTTTCATCACTTTTCAATCTGCAATCAAAATGAATGAATTTCATTTTTGGTCATTTTTCGCCAAAATACCAAGGCTATAGCCTTACTGTTTGGCCAAAAGTGGCTCATTTTCATCACTTGTCAATCTGCAATCAAAATGAATGAATTTCAATTTTGGTCATTTTTCGCCAAAATACCAAGGCTATAGCCTTACTTTTTGGCCAAATATGGCTCATTTTCATCACTTTTCAATCTGCAATCAAAATGAATGAATTTCAATTTTGGTCATTTTTCGCTAAAATACCAAGGCTATAGCCTTACTTTTTGGCCAAATATGGCTCATTTTCATCACTTGTCAATCTGCAATCAAAATGAATCAATTTCAATTTTGGTCATTTTTCGCCAAAATACCAAGGCTATAGCCTTACTTTTTGGCCAAATATGGCTCATTTTCATCACTTGTCAATCTGCAATCAAAATGAATCAATTTCAATTTTGGTCATTTTTCGCCAAAATACCAAGGCTATAGCCTTACTTTTTGGCCAACACTGGCTCATTTTCATCACTTGTCAATCTGCAATCAAAATGAATCATTTTCACTTTTGGTCATTTTTCGCCAAAATACCAAGGCTATAGCCTTACTTTTTGGCCAAAAGTGGCTCATTTTCATCACTTGTCAATCTGCAATCAAAATGAATGAATTTCAATTTTGGTCATTTTTCGCCAGAATACCAAGGCTATAGCCTTACTTTTTGGCCAAATATGGCTCATTTTCATCACTTATCAATCTGCAATCAAAATGAATCAATTTCAGTTTTGGTCATTTTTCGCCAAAATACCAAGGCTATAGCCTTACTTTTTGGCCAAACATGGCTCAATTTCATCACTTTTCAATCTGCAATCAAAATGACTGAATTTCAATGCTGATCATTTGTCGCCAATCTACCAAGGCTATAGCCTTACTGTTTGTCCAAAACTGGCTCATTTTCATCACTTGTCAATCTGCAATCAAAATGAATGAATTTCAAGTTTGGTGATTTTTCGCCAAAATACCAAGGCTATAGCCTTACTTTTTGGCCAAAAATGGCTCACTTTCATCACTTATCAATCTGCAATCAAAATGAATCAATTTCACTTTTGGTCAATTTTCGCCAAAATACCAAGGCTATAGCCTTACTTTTTGGCCAAAAGTGGCTCATTTTCATCACTTGTCAATCTGCAATCAAAATGAATGAATTTCAATTTTGGTCATTTTTCGCCAAAATACCAAGGCTATAGCCTTACTGTTTGGCCAAAAGTGGCTCATTTTCATCACTTGTCAATCTGCAATCAAAATGAATGAATTTCAATTTTGGTCATTTTTCGCCAAAATACCAAGGCTATAGCCTTACTTTTTGGCCAAATATGGCTCATTTTCATCACTTTTCAATCTGCAATCAAAATGAATGAATTTCAATTTTGGTCATTTTTCGCCAAAATACCAAGGCTATAGCCTTACTTTTTGGCCAAAAATGGCGCAATTTCATCACTTGTCAATCTGCAGTCAAAATGAATGAATTTCAATTTTGGTCATTTGTCGCCACAATACCAAGGCTATAGCCTTACTTTTTGTCCAAAACTGGCTCATTTTCATCACTTGTCAATCTGCAATCAAAATGAATGAATTTCAAGTTTGGTCATTTTTCGCCAAAATACCAAGGCTATAGCCTTACTTTCTGGCCACAAATGGCTCATTTTCATCACTTTTCAATCTGCAATCAAAATAAATGAATTTCAATTCTGGTCATTTATCGCCAAAATACCAAGGCTATAGCCTTACTTTTTGGCCAAAACTGGCTCATTTTCATCACTTTTCAATCTGCAATCAAAATGAATGAATTTCATTTTTGGTCATTTTTCGCCAAAATACCAAGGCTATAGCCTTACTTTTTGGCCAAAAATGGCTCACTTTCATCACTTATCAATCTGCAATCAAAATGAATCAATTTCACTTTTGGTCAATTTTCGCCAAAATACCAAGGCTATAGCCTTACTTTTTGGCCAAAAGTGGCTCATTTTCATCACTTGTCAATCTGCAATCAAAATGAATGAATTTCAATTTTGGTCATTTTTCGCCAAAATACCAAGGCTATAGCCTTACTGTTTGGCCAAAAGTGGCTCATTTTCATCACTTGTCAATCTGCAATCAAAATGAATGAATTTCAATTTTGGTCATTTTTCGCCAAAATACCAAGGCTATAGCCTTACTTTTTGGCCAAATATGGCTCATTTTCATCACTTTTCAATCTGCAATCAAAATGAATGAATTTCAATTTTGGTCATTTTTCGCCAAAATACCAAGGCTATAGCCTTACTTTTTGGCCAAATATGGCTCATTTTCATCACTTGTCAATCTGCAATCAAAATGAATCAATTTCAATTTTGGTCATTTTTCGCCAAAATACCAAGGCTATAGCCTTACTTTTTGGCCAAATATGGCTCATTTTCATCACTTGTCAATCTGCAATCAAAATGAATCAATTTCAATTTTGGTCATTTTTCGCCAAAATACCAAGGCTATAGCCTTACTTTTTGGCCAACACTGGCTCATTTTCATCACTTGTCAATCTGCAATCAAAATGAATCATTTTCACTTTTGGTCATTTTTCGCCAAAATACCAAGGCTATAGCCTTACTTTTTGGCCAAAAGTGGCTCATTTTCATCACTTGTCAATCTGCAATCAAAATGAATGAATTTCAATTTTCGTCATTTTTCGCCAAAATACCAAGGCTATAGCCTTACTTTTTGGCCAAATATGGCTCATTTTCATCACTTTTCAATCTGCAATCAAAATGAATCAATTTCAATTTTGGTCATTTTTCGCCAAAATACCAGGGCTATAGCCTTACGTTTTGGCTTAAAATGGCTCATTTTCATCACTTGTCAATCTGCAATCAAAATGAATGAATTTGACTATTGGTCATTTTTCACCAAAATACCAAGGCTATAGCCTTACTTTTTGGCCAAAACTGGCTCATTTTCATCACTTGTCAATCTGCAATCAAAATGAATGAATTTCATTTTTGGTCATTGTTCGCCAAAATACCAAGGCTATAGCCTTACTTTTTGGCCAAAAGTGGCTCACTTTCATCACTTATCAATCTGCAATCAAAATGAATCAATTTCACTTTTGGTCAATTTTCGCCAAATTACCAAGGCTATAGCCTTACTTTTTGGCCATAGGTGGCTCATTTTCATCACTTGTCAATCTGCAATCAAAATGAATGAATTTCAATTTTGGTCATTTTTCGCCAAAATACCAAGGCTATAGCGTTACTGTTTGGCCAAAAGTGGCTCATTTTCATCACTTTTCACTCTGCAATCAAAATGAATGAATTTCAATTTTGGTCATTTTTCGCCAAAAATACCAAGGCTATAGCCTTACTTTTTGGCCAAATATGGCTCATTTTCATCACTTTTCAATCTGCAATCAAAATGAATGAATTTCAATTCTGGTCATTTTTCGCCAAAATACCAAGGCTATAGCCTTACTTTTTGGCCAAATATGGCTCATTTTCATCACTTTTCAATCTGCAATCAAAATGAATCAATTTCAATTTTGGTCATTTTTCGCCAAAATACCAAGGCTATAGCCTTACTTTTTGGCCAAACATGGCTCAATTTCATCACTTTTCAATCTGCAATCAAAATGACTGAATTTCAATGCTGATCATTTGTCGCCAATCTACCAAGGCTATAGCCTTACTGTTTGTCCAAAACTGGCTCATTTTCATCACTTGTCAATCTGCAATCAAAATGAATGGATTTAAATTTTGGTCATTTTTCGCCAAAATACCAAGGCTATAGCCTTACTTTTTGGCCAAAAGTGGCTCATTTTCATCACTTGTCAATCTGCAATCAAAATGAATGAATTTCAATTTTGGTCATTTTTCGCCAAAATACCAAGGCTATAGCCTTACTGTTTGGCCAAAAGTGGCTCATTTTCATCACTTGTCAATCTGCAATCAAAATGAATGAATTTCAATTTTGGTCATTTTTCGCCAAAATACCAAGGCTATAGCCTTACTTTTTGGCCAAATATGGCTCATTTTCATCACTTTTCAATCTGCAATCAAAATGAATGAATTTCAATTTTGGTCATTTTTCGCCAAAATACCAAGGCTATAGCCTTACTTTTTGGCCAAATATGGCTCATTTTCATCACTTGTCAATCTGCAATCAAAATGAATCAATTTCAATTTTGGTCATTTTTCGCCAAAATACCAAGGCTATAGCCTTACTTTTTGGCCAAATATGGCTCATTTTCATCACTTGTCAATCTGCAATCAAAATGAATGAATTTGACTATTGGTCATTTTTCACCAAAATACCAAGGCTATAGCCTTACTTTTTGTCCAAAACTGGCTCATTTTCATCACTTGTCAATCTGCAATCAAAATGAATGAATTTCATTTTTGGTCATTGTTCGCCAAAATACCAAGGCTATAGCCTTACTTTTTGGCCAAAAGTGGCTCACTTTCATCACTTATCAATCTGCAATCAAAATGAATCAATTTCACTTTTGGTCAATTTTCGCCAAATTACCAAGGCTATAGCCTTACTTTTTGGCCATAGGTGGCTCATTTTCATCACTTGTCAATCTGCAATCAAAATGAATGAATTTCAATTTTGGTCATTTTTCGCCAAAATACCAAGGCTATAGCGTTACTGTTTGGCCAAAAGTGGCTCATTTTCATCACTTTTCACTCTGCAATCAAAATGAATGAATTTCAATTTTGGTCATTTTTCGCCAAAATACCAAGGCTATAGCCTTACTTTTTGGCCAAATATGGCTCATTTTCATCACTTTTAAATCTGCAATCAAAATGAATGAATTTCAATTTTGGTCATTTTTCGCCAAAATACCAAGGCTATAGCCTTACTTTTTGGCCAAATATGGCTCATTTTCATCACTTTTCAATCTGCAATCAAAATGAATCAATTTCAATTTTGGTCATTTTTCGCCAAAATACCAAGGCTATAGCCTTACTTTTTGGCCAAACATGGCTCAATTTCATCACTTTTCAATCTGCAATCAAAATGACTGAATTTCAATGCTGATCATTTGTCGCCAATCTACCAAGGCTATAGCCTTACTGTTTGTCCAAAACTGGCTCATTTTCATCACTTGTCAATCTGCAATCAAAATGAATGAATTTCAAGTTTGGTCATTTTTCGCCAAAATACCAAGGCTATAGCCTTACTTTTTGGCCAAAAGTGGCTCATTTTCATCACTTTTCAATCTGCAATCAAAATGAATGAATTTCAATTCTGGTCATTTTTCGCCAAAATGCCAAGGCTATAGCCTTACTTTTTGGCCAACACTGGCTCATTTTCATCACTTGTCAATCTGCAATCAAAATGAATCATTTTCACTTTTGGTCATTTTTCGCCAAAATACCAAGGCTATAGCCTTACTTTTTGGCCAAAAGTGGCTCATTTTCATCACTTGTCAATCTGCAATCAAAATGAATGAATTTCAATTTTGGTCATTTTTCGCCAAAATACCAAGGCTATAGCCTTACTTTTTGGCCACATATGGCTCATTTTCATCACTTTTCAATCTGCAATCAAAATGAATGAATTTCAATTTTGGTCATTTTTCGCCAAAATACCAAGGCTATAGCCTTACGTTTTGGCTTAAAATGGCTCATTTTCATCACTTGTCAATCTGCAATCAAAATGAATGAATTTGACTATTGGTCATTTTTCACCAAAATACCAAGGCTATAGCCTTACTTTTTGTCCAAAACTGGCTCATTTTCATCACTTTTCAATCTGCAATCAAAATGAATGAATTTCAAGTTTGGTCATGTTTCGCCAAAATACCAAGGCTATAGCCTTACTTTTTGGCCAAACATGGCTCAATTTCATCACTTTTCAATCTGCAATCAAAATGACTGAATTTCAATGCTGATCATTTGTCGCCAATCTACCAAGGCTATAGCCTTACTGTTTGTCCAAAACTGGCTCATTTTCATCACTTGTCAATCTGCAATCAAAATGAATGAATTTCAAGTTTGGTGATTTTTCGCCAAAATACCAAGGCTATAGCCTTACTTTTTGGCCAAAAGTGGCTCATTTTCATCACTTTTCACTCTGCAATCAAAATGAATGAATTTCAATTTTGGTCATTTTTCGCCAAAATACCAAGGCTATAGCCTTACTGTTTGGCCAACACTGGCTCATTTTCATCACTTGTCAATCTGCAATCAAAATGAATCATTTTCACTTTTGGTCATTTTTCGCCAAAATACCAAGGCTATAGCCTTACTTTTTGGCCAAAAGTGGCTCATTTTCATCACTTTTCAATCTGCAATCAAAATGAATGAATTTCAATTCTGGTCATTTTTCGCCAAAATGCCAAGGCTATAGCCTTACTTTTTGGCCAACACTGGCTCATTTTCATCACTTGTCAATCTGCAATCAAAATGAATCATTTTCACTTTTGGTCATTTTTCGCCAAAATACCAAGGCTATAGCCTTACTTTTTGGCCAAAAGTGGCTCATTTTCATCACTTGTCAATCTGCAATCAAAATGAATGAATTTCAATTTTGGTCATTTTTCGCCAAAATACCAAGGCTATAGCCTTACTTTTTGGCCACATATGGCTCATTTTCATCACTTTTCAATCTGCAATCAAAATGAATGAATTTCAATTTTGGTCATTTTTCGCCAAAATACCAAGGCTATAGCCTTACGTTTTGGCTTAAAATGGCTCATTTTCATCACTTGTCAATCTGCAATCAAAATGAATGAATTTGACTATTGGTCATTTTTCACCAAAATACCAAGGCTATAGCCTTACTTTTTGTCCAAAACTGGCTCATTTTCATCACTTTTCAATCTGCAATCAAAATGAATGAATTTCAAGTTTGGTCATGTTTCGCCAAAATACCAAGGCTATAGCCTTACTTTTTGGCCAAACATGGCTCAATTTCATCACTTTTCAATCTGCAATCAAAATGACTGAATTTCAATGCTGATCATTTGTCGCCAATCTACCAAGGCTATAGCCTTACTGTTTGTCCAAAACTGGCTCATTTTCATCACTTGTCAATCTGCAATCAAAATGAATGAATTTCAAGTTTGGTGATTTTTCGCCAAAATACCAAGGCTATAGCCTTACTTTTTGGCCAAAAGTGGCTCATTTTCATCACTTTTCACTCTGCAATCAAAATGAATGAATTTCAATTTTGGTCATTTTTCGCCAAAATACCAAGGCTATAGCCTTACTGTTTGGCCAAATATGGCTCATTTTCATCACTTGTCAATCTGCAATCAAAATGAATCATTTTCACTTTTGGTCATTTTTCGCCAAAATACCAAGGCTATAGCCTTACGTTTTGGCTTAAAATGGCTCATTTTCATCACTTGTCAATCTGCAATCAAAATGAATGAATTTGACTATTGGTCATTTTTCACCAAAATACCAAGGCTATAGCCTTACTTTTTGTCCAAAACTGGCTCATTTTCATCACTTTTCAATCTGCAATCAAAATGAATGAATTTCAAGTTTGGTCATTTTTCGCCAAAATACCAAGGCTATAGCCTTACGTTTTGGCTTAAAATGGCTCATTTTCATCACTTGTCAATCTGCAATTAAAATGAATGAATGTGACTAGTGGTCATTTTTCACCAAAATACCAAGGCTATAGCCTTACTGTTTGCCCAAAACTGGCTCATTTTCATCACTTTTCAATCTGCAATCAAAATGAATGAATTTCATTTTTGGTCATTTTTCGCCAAAATACCAAGGCTATAGCCTTACTTTTTGGCCAAAAATGTCTCATTTTCATCACTTTTCAATCTGCAATCAAACTGAATGAATTTCACTTTTGGTCATTTTTCGCCAAAATACCAAGGCTATAGCCTTACTTTTTGGCCAAAACTGGCTCATTTTCATTACTTTTCAATCAGCAATCAACATGAATGACTTTCAAGGTTGGTCATTTTTCGCCAAAATACCAAGGCTATAGCCTTACGTTTTGGCTTAAAATGGCTCATTTTCATCACTTGTCAATCTGCAATCAAAATGAATGAATTTGACTATTGGTCATTTTTCACCAAAATACCAAGGCTATAGCCTTACTTTTTGTCCAAAACTGGCTCATTTTCATCACTTTTCAATCTGCAATCAAAATGACTGAATTTCAATTTTGGTCATTTTTCGCCAAAATACCAAGGCTATAGCCTTACGTTTTGGCCAAAAGTGGCTCATTTTCATCACTTGTCAATCTGCAATCAAAATGAATGAATTTCAATTTTGGTCATTTTTCGCCAAAATACCAAGGCTATAGCCTTACTTTTTCGCCAAATATGGCTCATTTTCATCACTTTTCAATCTGCAATCAAGATGAATGAATTTCAATTTTGGTCATTTTTCGCCAAAATACCAAGGCTATAGCCTTACTTTTTGGCCAAACATGGCTCATTTTCATCACTTATCAATCTCCAATCAACATGACTGAATTTCAATGCTGATCATTTGTCGCCAGTCTACCAAGGCTATAGCCTTACTTTTTGGCCAAAAATGGCTGATTTTCATCACTTATCAATCTGCAATCAAAATGAATGAATTTCAAGTTTGATCATTTGTCGCCAAAATACCAAGGCTATAGCCTTACGTTTTGGCTTAAAATGGCTCATTTTCATCACTTGTCAATCTGCAATCAAAATGAATGAATTTCAATTCTGGTCATTTGTCGCCAAAATACCAAGGCTATAGCCTTACGTTTTGGCTTAAAATGGCTCATTTTCATCACTTGTCAATCTGCAATCAAAATGAATGACTTTCAATTTTGGTCATTTTTCGCCAAAATACCAAGGCTATAGCCTTACTTTTTGTCCAAAACTGGCTCATTGTCATCACTTGTCAAACTGCAATCAAAATGAATGAATTTCAAGTTTGGCCATTTTTCGCCAAAATACCAAGGCTATAGCCTTACTTTCTGGCCACAAATGGCTCATTTTCATCACTTTTCAATCTGCAATCAAAATGAATGAATTTCAATTTTGATCAGTTTTCGCCAAAATACCAAGGCTATAGCCTTACTTTTTGGCCAAAAATGGCTCAATTTCATCACTTATCAATCTGCAATCAAAATGAATCAATTTCACTTTTGGTCATTTTTCGCCAAAATACCAAGGCTATAGCCTTACTTTTTGGCCAAACATGGCTCATTTTCATCACTTTTCAATCTGCAATCAAAATGAATGAATTTCAATTTTGGTCATTTTTCGCCAAAATACCAAGGCTATAGCCTTACTTTTTGGCCAAATATGGCTCATTTTCATCACTTTTCAATCTGCAATCAAAATGAATGAATTTCAGTTTTGGTCAATATTCGCCAAACTACGAAGGCTATAGCCTTACTTTTTGGCCAAACATGGCTCATTTTCATCACTTATCAATCTGCAATCAAAATGAATGAATTTCAATTTTGATCATTTTTCGCCACACTACCTAGGCTATAGCCTTACGTTTTGGCTTAAAATGGCTCATTTTCATCACTTGTCAATCTGCAATCAAAATGAATGAACTTCAATTTTGGTCATTTGTCGCCAAAATACCAAGGCTATAGCCTTACGTTTTGGCCAAAAGTGGCTCATTGTCATCACTTGTCAATCTGCAATCAAAATGAATGAATTTCAATTTTGGTCATTTTTCGCCAAAATACCAAGGCTATAGCCTTACTTTTTCGCCAAATATGGCTCATTTTCATCACTTTTCAATCTGCAATCAAAATGAATGAATTTCAATTTTGGTCATTTTTCGCCAAAATACCAAGGCTATAGCCTTACTTTTTGGCCAAACATGGCTCATTTTCATCACTTATCAATCTCCAATCAAAATGACTGAATTTCAATGCTGATCATTTGTCGCCAATCTACCAAGGCTATAGCCTTACTTTTTGGCCAAATATGGCTCATTTTCATCACTTATCAATCTGCAATCAAAATGAATGAATTTCAAGTTTGATCATTTTTCGCCAAAATACCAAGGCTATAGCCTTACGTTTTGGCTTAAAATGGCTCATTTTCATCACTTGTCAATCTGCAATCAAAATGAATGAATTTCAATTCTGGTCATTTGTCGCCAAAATACCAAGGCTATAGCCTTATTTTTTTGGCCAAAAATGGCTCAATTTCATCACTTATCAATCTGCAATCAAAATGAATCAATTTCACTTTTGGTCATTTTTCGCCAAAATACCAAGGCTATAGCCTTACTTTTTGGTCAAACATGGCTCATTTTCATCACTTGTCAATCTGCAATCAAAATGAATGAATTTCAATTCTGGTCATTTTTCGCCAAAATACCAAGGCTATGGCCTTACTTTTTGGCTAGCCATGCCTCATTTTCATCACTTTTCAATCTGCAATCAAAATGAATGAATTTCAATTTTGGTCATTTTTCGCCAAAATACCAAGGCTATAGCCTTATTTTTTTGGCCAAAAATGGCTCAATTTCATCACTTATCAATCTGCAATCAAAATGAATCAATTTCACTTTTGGTCATTTTTCGCCAAAATACCAAGGCTATAGCCTTACTTTTTGGCCAAACATGGCTCATTTTCATCACTTTTCAATCTGCAATCAAAATGAATGAATTTCAATTTGGTCATTTTTCGCCAAAATACCAAGGCTATAGCCTTACTTTTTGGCCAAATATGGCTCATTTTCATCACTTGTCAATCTGCAATCAAAATGAATCAATTTCAATTTTGGTCATTTTTCGCCAAAATACCAAGGCTATAGCCTTACTTTTTGGCCAAATATGGCTCATTTTCATCACTTGTCAATCTGCAATCAAAATGAATGAATTTGACTATTGGTCATTTTTCACCAAAATACCAAGGCTATAGCCTTACTTTTTGGCCAAAACTGGCTCATTTTCATCACTTGTCAATCTGCAATCAAAATGAATGAATTTCATTTTTGGTCATTGTTCGCCAAAATACCAAGGCTATAGCCTTACTTTTTGGCCAAAAGTGGCTCACTTTCATCACTTATCAATCTGCAATCAAAATGAATCAATTTCACTTTTGGTCAATTTTCGCCAAATTACCAAGGCTATAGCCTTACTTTTTGGCCATAGGTGGCTCATTTTCATCACTTGTCAATCTGCAATCAAAATGAATGAATTTCAATTTTGGTCATTTTTCGCCAAAATACCAAGGCTATAGCGTTACTGTTTGGCCAAAAGTGGCTCATTTTCATCACTTTTCACTCTGCAATCAAAATGAATGAATTTCAATTTTGGTCATTTTTCGCCAAAATACCAAGGCTATAGCCTTACTTTTTGGCCAAATATGGCTCATTTTCATCACTTTTAAATCTGCAATCAAAATGAATGAATTTCAATTTTGGTCATTTTTCGCCAAAATACCAAGGCTATAGCCTTACTTTTTGGCCAAATATGGCTCATTTTCATCACTTTTCAATCTGCAATCAAAATGAATGAATTTCAATTTTGGTCATTTTTCGCCAAAATACCAAGGCTATAGCCTTACTTTTTGGCCAAACATGGCTCAATTTCATCACTTTTCAATCTGCAATCAAAATGACTGAATTTCAATGCTGATCATTTGTCGCCAATCTACCAAGGCTATAGCCTTACTGTTTGTCCAAAACTGGCTCATTTTCATCACTTGTCAATCTGCAATCAAAATGAATGAATTTCAAGTTTGGTCATTTTTCGCCAAAATACCAAGGCTATAGCCTTACTTTTTGGCCAAAAGTGGCTCATTTTCATCACTTTTCAATCTGCAATCAAAATGAATGAATATCAATTCTGGTCATTTTTCGCCAAAATGCCAAGGCTATAGCCTTACTTTTTGGCCAACACTGGCTCATTTTCATCACTTGTCAATCTGCAATCAAAATGAATCATTTTCACTTTTGGTCATTTTTCGCCAAAATACCAAGGCTATAGCCTTACTTTTTGGCCAAAAGTGGCTCATTTTCATCACTTGTCAATCTGCAATCAAAATGAATGAATTTCAATTTTGGTCATTTTTCGCCAAAATACCAAGGCTATAGCCTTACTTTTTGGCCACATATGGCTCATTTTCATCACTTTTCAATCTGCAATCAAAATGAATGAATTTCAATTTTGGTCATTTTTCGCCAAAATACCAAGGCTATAGCCTTACGTTTTGGCTTAAAATGGCTCATTTTCATCACTTGTCAATCTGCAATCAAAATGAATTAATTTGACTATTGGTCATTTTTCACCAAAATACCAAGGCTATAGCCTTACTTTTTGTCCAAAACTGGCTCATTTTCATCACTTTTCAATCTGCAATCAAAATGAATGAATTTCAAGTTTGGTCATGTTTCGCCAAAATACCAAGGCTATAGCCTTACTTTTTGGCCAAACATGGCTCAATTTCATCACTTTTCAATCTGCAATCAAAATGACTGAATTTCAATGCTGATCATTTGTCGCCAATCTACCAAGGCTATAGCCTTACTGTTTGTCCAAAACTGGCTCATTTTCATCACTTGTCAATCTGCAATCAAAATGAATGAATTTCAAGTTTGGTGATTTTTCGCCAAAATACCAAGGCTATAGCCTTACTTTTTGGCCACATATGGCTCATTTTCATCACTTTTCAATCTGCAATCAAAATGAATGAATTTCAATTTTGGTCATTTTTCGCCAAAATACCAAGGCTATAGCCTTACGTTTTGGCTTAAAATGGCTCATTTTCATCACTTGTCAATCTGCAATCAAAATGAATGAATTTGACTATTGGTCATTTTTCACCAAAATACCAAGGCTATAGCCTTACTTTTTGTCCAAAACTGGCTCATTTTCATCACTTTTCAATCTGCAATCAAAATGAATGAATTTCAAGTTTGGTCATGTTTCGCCAAAATACCAAGGCTATAGCCTTACTTTTTGGCCAAACATGGCTCAATTTCATCACTTTTCAATCTGCAATCAAAATGACTGAATTTCAATGCTGATCATTTGTCGCCAATCTACCAAGGCTATAGCCTTACTGTTTGTCCAAAACTGGCTCATTTTCATCACTTGTCAATCTGCAATCAAAATGAATGAATTTCAAGTTTGGTGATTTTTCGCCAAAATACCAAGGCTATAGCCTTACTTTTTGGCCAAAAGTGGCTCATTTTCATCACTTTTCACTCTGCAATCAAAATGAATGAATTTCAATTTTGGTCATTTTTCGCCAAAATACCAAGGCTATAGCCTTACTTTTTGGCCAAACATGGCTCATTTTCATCACTTTTAAATCTGCAATCAAAATGAATGAATTTCAATTTTGGTCATTTTTCGCCAAAATACCAAGGCTATAGCCTTACTTTTTGGCCAAATATGGCTCATTTTCATCACTTTTCAATCAGCAATCAAAATGAATCAATTTCAATTTTGGTCATTTTTCGCCAAAATACCAAGGCTATAGCCTTACTTTTTGGCCAAACATGGCTCAATTTCATCACTTTTCAATCTGCAATCAAAATGACTGAATTTCAATGCTGATCATTTGTCGCCAATCTACCAAGGCTATAGCCTTACTGTTTGTCCAAAACTGGCTCATTTTCATCACTTGTCAATCTGCAATCAAAATGAATGAATTTCAAGTTTGGTCATTTTTCGCCAAAATACCAAGGCTATAGCCTTACTTTTTGGCCAAAAGTGGCTCATTTTCATCACTTTTCAATCTGCAATCAAAATGAATGAATTTCAATTCTGGTCATTTTTCGCCAAAATGCCAAGGCTATAGCCTTACTTTTTGGGCAACACTGGCTCATTTTCATCACTTGTCAATCTGCAATCAAAATGAATCATTTTCACTTTTGGTCATTTTTCGCCAAAATACCAAGGCTATAGCCTTACTTTTTGGCCAAAAGTGGCTCATTTTCATCACTTGTCAATCTGCAATCAAAATGAATGAATTTCAATTTTGGTCATTTTTCGCCGAAATACCAAGGCTATAGCCTTAGTTTTTGGCCACATATGGCTCATTTTCATCACTTTTCAATCTGCAATCAAAATGAATGAATTTCAATTTTGGTCATTTTTCGCCAAAATACCAAGGCTATAGCCTTACGTTTTGGCTTAAAATGGCTCATTTTCATCACTTGTCAATCTGCAATCAAAATGAATGAATTTGACTATTGGTCATTTTTCACCAAAATACCAAGGCTATAGCCTTACTTTTTGTCCAAAACTGGCTCATTTTCATCACTTTTCAATCTGCAATCAAAATGAATGAATTTCAAGTTTGGTCATGTTTCGCCAAAATACCAAGGCTATAGCCTTACTTTTTGGCCAAACATGGCTCAATTTCATCACTTTTCAATCTGCAATCAAAATGACTGAATTTCAATGCTGATCATTTGTCGCCAATCTACCAAGGCTATAGCCTTACTGTTTGTCCAAAACTGGCTCATTTTCATCACTTGTCAATCTGCAATCAAAATGAATGAATTTCAAGTTTGGTGATTTTTCGCCAAAATACCAAGGCTATAGCCTTACTTTTTGGCCAAAAGTGGCTCATTTTGATCACTTTTCACTCTGCAATCAAAATGAATGAATTTCAATTTTGGTCATTTTTCGCCAAAATACCAAGGCTATAGCCTTACTGTTTGGCCAACACTGGCTCATTTTCATCACTTGTCAATCTGCAATCAAAATGAATCATTTTCACTTTTGGTCATTTTTCGCCAAAATACCAAGGCTATAGCCTTACTTTTTGGCCAAAAGTGGCTCATTTTCATCACTTTTCAATCTGCAATCAAAATGAATGAATTTCAATTCTGGTCATTTTTCGCCAAAATGCCAAGGCTATAGCCTTACTTTTTGGCCAACACTGGCTCATTTTCATCACTTGTCAATCTGCAATCAAAATGAATCATTTTCACTTTTGGTCATTTTTCGCCAAAATACCAAGGCTATAGCCTTACTTTTTGGCCAAAAGTGGCTCATTTTCATCACTTGTCAATCTGCAATCAAAATGAATGAATTTCAATTTTGGTCATTTTTCGCCAAAATACCAAGGCTATAGCCTTACTTTTTGGCCACATATGGCTCATTTTCATCACTTTTCAATCTGCAATCAAAATGAATCAATTTCAATTTTGGTCATTTTTCGCCAAAATACCAAGGCTATAGCCTTACGTTTTGGCTTAAAATGGCTCATTTTCATCACTTGTCAATCTGCAATCAAAATGAATGAATTTGACTATTGGTCATTTTTCACCAAAATACCAAGGCTATAGCCTTACTTTTTGTCCAAAACTGGCTCATTTTCATCACTTTTCAATCTGCAATCAAAATGAATGAATTTCAAGTTTGGTCATGTTTCGCCAAAATACCAAGGCTATAGCCTTACTTTTTGGCCAAACATGGCTCAATTTCATCACTTTTCAATCTGCAATCAAAATGACTGAATTTCAATGCTGATCATTTGTCGCCAATCTACCAAGGCTATAGCCTTACTGTTTGTCCAAAACTGGCTCATTTTCATCACTTGTCAATCTGCAATCAAAATGAATGAATTTCAAGTTTGGTGATTTTTCGCCAAAATACCAAGGCTATAGCCTTACTTTTTGGCCAAAAGTGGCTCATTTTCATCACTTTTCACTCTGCAATCAAAATGAATGAATTTCAATTTTGGTCATTTTTCGCCAAAATACCAAGGCTATAGCCTTACTGTTTGGCCAAATATGGCTCATTTTCATCACTTGTCAATCTGCAATCAAAATGAATCATTTTCACTTTTGGTCATTTTTCGCCAAAATACCAAGGCTATAGCCTTACGTTTTGGCTTAAAATGGCTCATTTTCATCACTTGTCAATCTGCAATCAAAATGAATGAATTTGACTATTGGTCATTTTTCACCAAAATACCAAGGCTATAGCCTTACTTTTTGTCCAAAACTGGCTCATTTTCATCACTTTTCAATCTGCAATCAAAATGAATGAATTTCAAGTTTGGTCATTTTTCGCCAAAATACCAAGGCTATAGCCTTACGTTTTGGCTTAAAATGGCTCATTTTCATCACTTGTCAATCTGCAATTAAAATGAATGAATGTGACTAGTGGTCATTTTTCACCAAAATACCAAGGCTATAGCCTTACTGTTTGCCCAAAACTGGCTCATTTTCATCACTTTTCAATCTGCAATCAAAATGAATGAATTTCATTTTTGGTCATTTTTCGCCAAAATACCAAGGCTATAGCCTTACTTTTTGGCCAAAAATGTCTCATTTTCATCACTTTTCAATCTGCAATCAAACTGAATGAATTTCACTTTTGGTCATTTTTCGCCAAAATACCAAGGCTATAGCCTTACTTTTTGGCCAAAACTGGCTCATTTTCATTACTTTTCAATCAGCAATCAACATGAATGACTTTCAAGGTTGGTCATTTTTCGCCAAAATACCAAGGCTATAGCCTTACTTTTTGGCCAAACATGGCTCAATTTCATCACTTTTCAATCTGCAATCAAAATGACTGAATTTCAATGCTGATCATTTGTCGCCAATCTACCAAGGCTATAGCCTTACTGTTTGTCCAAAACTGGCTCATTTTCATCACTTGTCAATCTGCAATCAAAATGAATGAATTTCAAGTTTGGTGATTTTTCGCCAAAATACCAAGGCTATAGCCTTACCTTTTGGCCAAAAGTGGCTCATTTTGATCACTTTTCACTCTGCAATCAAAATGAATGAATTTCAATTTTGGTCATTTTTCGCCAAAATACCAAGGCTATAGCCTTACTGTTTGGCCAACACTGGCTCATTTTCATCACTTGTCAATCTGCAATCAAAATGAATCATTTTCACTTTTGGTCATTTTTCGCCAAAATACCAAGGCTATAGCCTTACTTTTTGGCCAAAAGTGGCTCATTTTCATCACTTTTCAATCTGCAATCAAAATGAATGAATTTCAATTCTGGTCATTTTTCGCCAAAATGCCAAGGCTATAGCCTTACTTTTTGGCCAACACTGGCTCATTTTCATCACTTGTCAATCTGCAATCAAAATGAATCATTTTCACTTTTGGTCATTTTTCGCCAAAATACCAAGGCTATAGCCTTACTTTTTGGCCAAAAGTGGCTCATTTTCATCACTTGTCAATCTGCAATCAAAATGAATGAATTTCAATTTTGGTCATTTTTCGCCAAAATACCAAGGCTATAGCCTTACTTTTTGGCCACATATGGCTCATTTTCATCACTTTTCAATCTGCAATCAAAATGAATCAATTTCAATTTTGGTCATTTTTCGCCAAAATACCAAGGCTATAGCCTTACGTTTTGGCTTAAAATGGCTCATTTTCATCACTTGTCAATCTGCAATCAAAATGAATGAATTTGACTATTGGTCATTTTTCACCAAAATACCAAGGCTATAGCCTTACTTTTTGTCCAAAACTGGCTCATTTTCATCACTTTTCAATCTGCAATCAAAATGAATGAATTTCAAGTTTGGTCATGTTTCGCCAAAATACCAAGGCTATAGCCTTACTTTTTGGCCAAACATGGCTCAAGTTCATCACTTTTCAATCTGCAATCAAAATGACTGAATTTCAATGCTGATCATTTGTCGCCAATCTACCAAGGCTATAGCCTTACTGTTTGTCCAAAACTGGCTCATTTTCATCACTTGTCAATCTGCAATCAAAATGAATGAATTTCAAGTTTGGTGATTTTTCGCCAAAATACCAAGGCTATAGCCTTACTTTTTGGCCAAAAGTGGCTCATTTTCATCACTTTTCACTCTGCAATCAAAATGAATGAATTTCAATTTTGGTCATTTTTCGCCAAAATACCAAGGCTATAGCCTTACTGTTTGGCCAAATATGGCTCATTTTCATCACTTGTCAATCTGCAATCAAAATGAATCATTTTCACTTTTGGTCATTTTTCGCCAAAATACCAAGGCTATAGCCTTACGTTTTGGCTTAAAATGGCTCATTTTCATCACTTGTCAATCTGCAATCAAAATGAATGAATTTGACTATTGGTCATTTTTCACCAAAATACCAAGGCTATAGCCTTACTTTTTGTCCAAAACTGGCTCATTTTCATCACTTTTCAATCTGCAATCAAAATGAATGAATTTCAATTTTGGTCATTTTTCGCCAAAATACCAAGGCTATAGCCTTACGTTTTGGCTTAAAATGGCTCATTTTCATCACTTGTCAATCTGCAATTAAAATGAATGAATGTGACTAGTGGTCATTTTTCACCAAAATACCAAGGCTATAGCCTTACTGTTTGCCCAAAACTGGCTCATTTTCATCACTTTTCAATCTGCAATCAAAATGAATGAATTTCATTTTTGGTCATTTTTCGCCAAAATACCAAGGCTATAGCCTTACTTTTTGGCCAAAAATGTCTCATTTTCATCACTTTTCAATCTGCAATCAAACTGAATGAATTTCACTTTTGGTCATTTTTCGCCAAAATACCAAGGCTATAGCCTTACTTTTTGGCCAAAACTGGCTCATTTTCATTACTTTTCAATCAGCAATCAACATGAATGACTTTCAAGGTTGGTCATTTTTCGCCAAAATACCAAGGCTATAGCCTTACGTTTTGGCTTAAAATGGCTCATTTTCATCACTTGTCAATCTGCAATCAAAATGAATGAATTTGACTATTGGTCATTTTTCACCAAAATACCAAGGCTATAGCCTTACTTTTTGTCCAAAACTGGCTCATTTTCATCACTTTTCAATCTGCAATCAAAATGACTGAATTTCAATTTTGGTCATTTTTCGCCAAAATACCAAGGCTATAGCCTTACGTTTTGGCCAAAAGTGGCTCATTTTCATCACTTGTCAATCTGCAATCAAAATGAATGAATTTCAATTTTGGTCATTTTTCGCCAAAATACCAAGGCTATAGCCTTACTTTTTCGCCAAATATGGCTCATTTTCATCACTTTTCAATCTGCAATCAAGATGAATGAATTTCAATTTTGGTCATTTTTCGCCAAAATACCAAGGCTATAGCCTTACTTTTTGGCCAAACATGGCTCATTTTCATCACTTATCAATCTCCAATCAAAATGACTGAATTTCAATGCTGATCATTTGTCGCCAGTCTACCAAGGCTATAGCCTTACTTTTTGGCCAAAAATGGCTGATTTTCATCACTTATCAATCTGCAATCAAAATGAATGAATTTCAAGTTTGATCATTTTTCGCCAAAATACCAAGGCTATAGCCTTACGTTTTGGCTTAAAATGGCTCATTTTCATCACTTGTCAATCTGCAATCAAAATGAATGAATTTCAATTCTGGTCATTTGTCGCCACAATACCAAGGCTATAGCCTTACGTTTTGGCTTAAAATGGCTCATTTTCATCACTTGTCAATCTGCAATCAAAATGAATGACTTTCAATTTTGGTCATTTTTCGCCAAAATACCAAGGCTATAGCCTTACTTTTTGTCCAAAACTGGCTCATTGTCATCACTTGTCAAACTGCAATCAAAATGAATGAATTTCAAGTTTGGCCATTTTTCGCCAAAATACCAAGGCTATAGCCTTACTTTCTGGCCACAAATGGCTCATTTTCATCACTTTTCAATCTGCAATCAAAATGAATGAATTTCAATTTTGATCAGTTTTCGCCAAAATACCAAGGCTATAGCCTTACTTTTTGGCCAAAAATGGCTCAATTTCATCACTTATCAATCTGCAATCAAAATGAATCAATTTCACTTTTGGTCATTTTTCGCCAAAATACCAAGGCTATAGCCTTACTTTTTGGCCAAACATGGCTCATTTTCATCACTTTTCAATCTGCAATCAAAATGAATGAATTTCAATTTTGGTCATTTTTCGCCAAAATACCAAGGCTATAGCCTTACTTTTTGGCCAAATATGGCTCATTTTCATCACTTTTCAATCTGCAATCAAAATGAATGAATTTCAGTTTTGGTCAATATTCGCCAAACTACGAAGGCTATAGCCTTACTTTTTGGCCAAACATGGCTCATTTTCATCACTTATCAATCTGCAATCAAAATGAATGAATTTCAATTTTGATCATTTTTCGCCACACTACCAAGGCTATAGCCTTACGTTTTGGCTTAAAATGGCTCATTTTCATCACTTGTCAATCTGCAATCAAAATGAATGAACTTCAATTTTGGTCATTTGTCGCCAAAATACCAAGGCTATAGCCTTACGTTTTGGCCAAAAGTGGCTCATTGTCATCACTTGTCAATCTGCAATCAAAATGAATGAATTTCAATTTTGGTCATTTTTCGCCAAAATACCAAGGCTATAGCCTTACTTTTTCGCCAAATATGGCTCATTTTCATCACTTTTCAATCTGCAATCAAAATGAATGAATTTCAATTTTGGTCATTTTTCGCCAAAATACCAAGGCTATAGCCTTACTTTTTGGCCAAACATGGCTCATTTTCATCACTTATCAATCTCCAATCAAAATGACTGAATTTCAATGCTGATCATTTGTCGCCAATCTACCAAGGCTATAGCCTTACTTTTTGGCCAAATATGGCTCATTTTCATCACTTATCAATCTGCAATCAAAATGAATGAATTTCAAGTTTGATCATTTTTCGCCAAAATACCAAGGCTATAGCCTTACGTTTTGGCTTAAAATGGCTCATTTTCATCACTTGTCAATCTGCAATCAAAATGAATGAATTTCAATTCTGGTCATTTGTCGCCAAAATACAAAGGCTATAGCCTTATTTTTTTGGCCAAAAATGGCTCAATTTCATCACTTATCAATCTGCAATCAAAATGAATCAATTTCACTTTTGGTCATTTTTCGCCAAAATACCAAGGCTATAGCCTTACTTTTTGGTCAAACATGGCTCATTTTCATCACTTGTCAATCTGCAATCAAAATGAATGAATTTCAATTCTGGTCATTTTTCGCCAAAATACCAAGGCTATGGCCTTACTTTTTGGCTAGCCATGCCTCATTTTCATCACTTTTCAATCTGCAATCAAAATGAATGAATTTCAATTTTGGTCATTTTTCGCCAAAATACCAAGGCTATAGCCTTATTTTTTTGGCCAAAAATGGCTCAATTTCATCACTTATCAATCTGCAATCAAAATGAATCAATTTCACTTTTGGTCATTTTTCGCCAAAATACCAAGGCTATAGCCTTACTTTTTGGCCAAACATGGCTCATTTTCATCACTTTTCAATCTGCAATCAAAATGAATGAATTTCAATTTGGTCATTTTTCGCCAAAATACCAAGGCTATAGCCTTACTTTTTGGCCAAATATGGCTCATTTTCATCACTTTTCAATCTGCAATCAAAATGAATGAATTTCAGTTTTGGTCAATATTCGCCAAACTACGAAGGCTATAGCCTTACTTTTTGGCCAAACATGGCTCATTTTCATCACTTATCAATCTGCAATCAAAATGAATGAATTTCAATTTTGATCATTTTTCGCCACACTACCAAGGCTATAGCCTTACGTTTTGGCTTAAAATGGCTCATTTTCATCACTTGTCAATCTGCAATCAAAATGAATGAATTTCAATTTTGGTCATTTGTCGCCAAAATACCAAGGCTATAGCCTTACGTTTTGGCCAAAAGTGGCTCATTGTCATCACTTGTCAATCTGCAATCAAAATGAATGAATTTCAATTTTGGTCATTTTTCGCCAAAATACCAAGGCTATAGCCTTACTTTTTCGCCAAATATGGCTCATTTTCATCACTTTTCAATCTGCAATCAAAATGAATGAATTTCAATTTTGGTCATTTTTTGCCAAAATACCAAGGCTATAGCCTTACTTTTTGGCCAAACATGGCTCATTTTCATCACTTATCAATCTCCAATCAAAATGACTGAATTTCAATGCTGATCATTTGTCGCCAATCTACCAAGGCTATAGCCTTACTTTTTGGCCAAATATGGCTCATTTTCATCACTTATCAATCTGCAATCAAAATGAATGAATTTCAAGTTTGATCATTTTTCGCCAAAATACCAAGGCTATAGCCTTACGTTTTGGCTTAAAATGGCTCATTTTCATCACTTGTCAATCTGCAATCAAAATGAATGAATTTCAATTCTGGTCATTTGTCGCCAAAATACCAAGGCTATAGCCTTATGTTTTTGGCCAAAAATGGCTCAATTTCATCACTTATCAATCTGCAATCAAAATGAATCAATTTCACTTTTGGTCATTTTTCGCCAAAATACCAAGGCTATAGCCTTACTTTTTGGCCAAACATGGCTCATTTTCATCACTTTTCAATCTGCAATCAAAATGAATGAATTTCAATTTTGGTCATTTTTCGCCAAAATACCAAGGCTATAGCCTTACTTTTTGGCCAAACATGGCTCATTTTCATCACTTATCAATCTGCAATCAAAATGAATGAATTTCAATTTTGATCATTTTTCGCCACACTACCAAGGCTATAGCCTTACGTTTTGGCTTAAAATGGCTCATTTTCATCACTTGTCAATCTGCAATCAAAATGAATGAATTTCAATTTTGGTCATTTTTCGCCAAAATACCAAGGCTATAGCCTTACTGTTTGGCCAAACATGGCTCATTTTCATCACTTATCAATCTCCAATCAAAATGACTGAATTTCAATGCTGATCATTTGTCGCCAATCTACCAAGGCTATAGCCTTACTTTTTGGCCAAATATGGCTCATTTTCATCAGTTATCAATCTGCAATCAAAATGACTGAATTTCAATGCTGATCATTTGTCGCCAATCTACCAAGGCTATAGCCTTACTTTTTGGCCAAACATGGCTCATTTTCATCACTTTTCAATCTGCAATCAAAATGAATGAATTTCAATTTTGGTCATTTTTCGCCAAACTACCAAGGCTATAGCCTTACTTTTTGGCCAAATATGGCTCATTTTCATCACTTTTCAATCTGCAATCAAAATGAATGAATTTCAGTTTTGGTCAATATTCGCCAAACTACCAAGGCTATAGCCTTACTTTTTGGCCAAACATGGCTCATTTTCATCACTTATCAATCTGCAATCAAAATGAATGAATTTCAAGTTTGATCATTTTTCGCCACACTACCAAGGCTATAGCCTTACGTTTTGGCTCAAAATGGCTCATTTTCATCACTTGTCAATCTGCAATCAAAATGAATGAATTTCAATTTTGGTCATTTGTCGCCAAAATACCAAGGCTATAGCCTTACGTTTTGGCCAAAAGTGGCTCATTTTCATCACTTGTCAATCTGCAATCAAAATGAATGAATTTCAATTTTGGTCATTTTTCGCCAAAATACCAAGGCTATAGCCTTACTTTTTCGCCAAATGTGGCTCATTTTCATCACTTTTCAATCTGCAATCAAAATGAATGAATTTCAATTTTGGTCATTTTTCGCCAAAATACCAAGGCTATAGCCTTACTTTTTGGCCAAACATGGCTCATTTTCATCACTTATCAATCTCCAATCAAAATGACTGAATTTCAATGCTGATCATTTGTCGCCAATCTACCAAGGCTATAGCCTTACTTTTTGGCCACATATGGCTCATTTTCATCACTTATCAATCTGCAATCACAATGAATGAATTTCAAGTTTGATCATTTTTCGCCAAAATACCAAGGCTATAGCCTTACGTTTTGGCTTAAAATGGCTCATTTTCATCACTTGTCAATCTGCAATCAAAATGAATGAATGTCAATTCTGGTCATTTTTCGCCAAAATACCAAGGCTATAGCCTTACGTTTCGGCTTAAAATGGCTCATTTTCATCACTTGTCAATCTGCAATCAAAATGAATCAATTTCAAGTTTGGCCATTTTTCGCCAAATTACCAAGGCTATAGCCTTACTTTCTGGCCACAAATGGCTCATTTTCATCACTTTTCAATCTGCAATCAAAATGAATGAATTTCAATTTTGATCAGTTTTCGCCAAATTACCAAGGCTATAGCCTTACTTCTTGTCCAAAACTGGCTCATTTTCATCACTTTTCAATCTGCAATCAAAATGAATGAAGTTCAAGTTTGGTCATTTTTCGCCAAAATACCAAGGCTATAGCCTTACTTTCTGGCCACACATGGCTCATTTTCATCACTTTTCAATCTGCAATCAAAATGAATGAATTTCAATTCTGGTCATTTTTCGCCAAAATACCAAGGCTATGGCCTTACTTTTTGGCTAACCATGGCTCATTTTCATCACTTTTCAATCTGCAATCAAAATGAATGAATTTCAATTTTGGTCATGTTTCGCCAAAATACCAAGGCTATAGCCTTATTTTTTGGCCAAACATGGCTCAATTTCATCACTTATCAATCTGCAATCAAAATGAATCAATTTCACTTTTGGTCATTTTTCGCCAAAATACCAAGGCTATAGCCTTACTTTTTGGCCAAACATGGCTCATTTTCATCACTTTTCAATCTGCAATCAAACTGAATGAATTTCAAGTTTGGTCATTTTTCGCCAAAATACCAAGGCTATAGCCTTACTTTTTGGCCAAACATGGCTCATTTTCATCACTTTTCAATCTGCAATCAAAATGAATGAATTTCAATTTTGATCAGTTGTCGCCAAAATACCAAGGCTATGGCCTTACTTTTTGGCCAAAACTGGCTCATTTTCATCACTTTTCAATCTGCAATCAAAATGAATGAATTTCACTTTTGGTCATTTTTCGCCAAAATACCAAGGCTATAGCCTTA
This sequence comes from Mastigias papua, assembly GCA_964019165.1. NCBI lineage: Eukaryota > Metazoa > Cnidaria > Scyphozoa > Rhizostomeae > Mastigiidae > Mastigias > Mastigias papua. Next base: position 18,611,472 of record OZ025268.1, read on the forward strand.
CTTTCTGGCCAAACATGGCTCATTTTCATCACTTTTCAATCTGCAATCAAAATGAATGAATTTCAATTTTGGTCATTTTTCACCAAAATACCAAGGCTATAGCCTTACTGTTTGGCCAAATATGGCTCATTTTCATCACTTTTCAATCTGCAATCAAAATGAATGAATTTCAATTTTGGTCAATATTCGCCAAAATACCAAGGCTATAGCCTTACTTTTTGGCCAAACATGGCTCATTTTCATCACTTATCAATCTGCAATCAAAATGAATGAATTTCAATTTTGATCATTTTTCGCCAAACTACCAAGGCTATAGCCTTACTTTTTGGCCAAAAATGGCTCAGTTTCATCACTTTTCAATCTGCAATCAAAATGAATTAATTTCAATTTTGATCAGTTTTCGCCAAAATACCAAGGCTATAGCCTTACTTTTTGGCCAAAACTGGTTCATTTTCATCACTTGTCAATCTGCAATCAAAATGAATGAATTTCAATTTTGGTCATTTTTCGCCAAAATACCAAGGCTATAGCCTTACTTTTTGGCCAAATATGGCTCATTTTCATCACTTTTCAATCTGCAATCAAAATGAATGAATTTCAGTTTTGGTCAATAATCGCCAAACTACCAAGGCTATAGCCTTACTTTTTGGCCAAACATGGCTCATTTTCATCACTTATCAATCTGCAATCAAAATGAATGAATTTCAATTTTGATCATTTTTCGCCACACTACCAAGGCTATAGCCTTACGTTTTGGCTTAAAATGGCTCATTTTCATCACTTGTCAATCTGCAATCAAAATGAATGAATTTCAATTTTGGTCATTTGTCGCCAAAATACCAAGGCTATAGCCTTACTTTTTGGCCAAATATGGCTCATTTTCATCACTTATCAATCTGCAATCAAAATGAATGAATTTCAAGTTTGATCATTTTTCGCCAAAATACCAAGGCTATAGCCTTACGTTTTGGCTTAAAATGGCTCATTTTCATCACTTGTCAATCTGCAATCAAAATGAATGAATTTCAATTCTGGTCATTTTTCGCCAAAATACCAAGGCTATAGCCTTACGTTTTGGCTTAAAATGGCTCATTTTCATCACTTGTCAATCTGCAATCAAAATGAATGAATTTCAATTTTGGTCATTTTTCGCCAAAATACCAAGGCTATAGCCTTACTTTTTGTCCAAAACTGGCTCATTGTCATCACTTGTCAAACTGCAATCAAAATGAATGAATTTCAAGTTTGGCCATTTTTCGCCAAAATACCAAGGCTATAGCCTTACTTTCTGGCCACAAATGGCTCATTTTCATCACTTTTCAATCTGCAATCAAAATGAATGAATTTCAGTTTTGATCAGTTTTCGCCAAAGTACCAAGGCTATAGCCTTACTTTTTGGCCAAAACTGGCTCATTTTCATCACTTTTCAATCTGCAATCAAAATGAATGAATTTCAATTTTGGTCATTTTTCGCCAAAATACCAAGGCTATAGCCTTACTTATTTGTCAAACATGGCTCATTTTCATCACTTGTCAATCTGCAATCAAAATGAATGAATTTCAATTCTGGTCATTTTTCGCCAAAATACCAAGGCTATGGCCTTACTTTTTGGCTAGCCATGCCTCATTTTCATCACTTTTCAATCTGCAATCAAAATGAATGAATTTCAATTTTGGTCATTTTTCGCCAAAATACCAAGGCTATAGCCTTATTTTTTTGGCCAAAAATGGCTCAATTTCATCACTTATCAATCTGCAATCAAAATGAATCAATTTCACTTTCGGTCATTTTTCGCCAAAATACCAAGGCTATAGCCTTACTTTTTGGCCAAACATGGCTCATTTTCATCACTTTTCAATCTGCAATCAAAATGAATGAATTTCAATTTTGGTCATTTTTCGCCAAAATACCAAGGCTATAGCCTTACTTTTTGGCGAAATATGGCTCATTTTCATCACTTTTCAATCTGCAATCAAAATGAATGAATTTCAGTTTTGGTGAATATTCGCCAAACTACCAAGGCTATACCCTTACTTTTTGGCCAAACATGGCTCATTTTCATCACTTATCAATCTGCAATCAAAATGAATGAATTTCAATTTTGATCATTTTTCGCCACACTACCAAGGCTATAGCCTTACTTTTTGGCCAACACTGGCTCATTCTCATCACTTTTCAATCTGCAATCAAAATGAATGAATTTCAATTTTGATGAGTTCTCGCCAAAATACCAAAGCTATAGCCTTACTTTTTGGCCAAAACTGGCTCATTTTCATCACTTTTCAATCTGCAATCAAAATGAATGAATTTCAAGTTTGGTCATTTTTCGCCAAATTACCAAGGCTATAGCCTTACTTTTTGTCCAAAACTGGCTCATTTTCATCACTTTTCAATCTGCAATCAAAATCAATGAATTTCAAGTTTGGTCATGTTTCGCCAAAATACCAAGGCTATAGCCTTACTTTCTGGCCACAAATGGCTCATTTTCATCACTTTTCAATCTGCAATCAAAATGAATGACTTTCAATTTTGATCAGTTTTCGCCAAAATACCAAGGCTATAGCCTTACTTTTTGGCCAAAACTGGCTCATTTTCATCACTTTTCAATCTGCAATCAAAATGAATGAATTTCAAGTTTGGTCATTTTTCGCCAAATTACCAAGGCTATAGCCTTACTTTTTGTCCAAAACTGGCTCATTTTCATCACTTTTCAATCTGCAATCAAAATGAATGAATTTCAAGTATGGTCATTTTTCGCCAAAATACCAAGGCTATAGCCTTACTTTCTGGCAACAAATGGCTCATTTTCATCACTTTTCAATCTGCAATCAAAATGAATGAATTTCAATTTTGATCAGTTTTCGCCAAACTACCAAGGCTATAGCCTTACTTTTTGGTCAAACATGGCTCATTTTCATCACTTGTCAATCTGCAATCAAAATGAATCAATTTCAATTCTGGTCATTTTTCGTCAAAATACCAAGGCTATGGCCTTACTTTTTGGCTAACCATGGCTCATTTTCATCACTTTTCAATCTGCAATCAAAATGAATGAATTTCAATTTTGGTCATTTTTCGCCAAAATACCAAGGCTATAGCCTTACGTTTTGGCTTAAAATGGCTCATTTTCATCACTTGTCAATCTGCAATCAAAATGAATGAATTTGACCTTTGGTCATTTTTCGCCAAAATACCAAGGCTATAGCCTTACTTTTTCGCCAAATATGGCTCATTTTCATCACTTTTCAATCTGCAATCAAAATGAATGAATTTCAATTTTGGTCATTTTTCGCCAAAATACCAAGGCTATAGCCTTACTTTTTGGCCAAACATGGCTCATTTTCATCACTTATCAATCTCCAATCAAAATGACTGAATTTCAATGCTGATCATTTGTCGCCAATCTACCAAGGCTATAGCCTTACTTTTTGGCCAAATATGGCTCATTTTCATCACTTATCAATCTGCAATCAAAATGACTGAATTTCAATGCTGATCATTTGTCGCCAATCTACCAAGGCTATAGCCTTACTTTTTGGCCAAATATGGCTCATTTTCATCACTTATCAATCTGCAATCAAAATGAATGAATTTCAAGTTTGATCATTTTTCGCCAAAATACCAAGGCTATAGCCTTACGTTTTGGCTTAAAATGGCTCATTTTCATCACTTGTCAATCTGCAATCAAAATGAATGAATTTCAATTCTGGTCATTTTTCGCCAAAATACCAAGGCTATAGCCTTACGTTTTGGCTTAAAATGGCTCATTTTCATCACTTGTCAATCTGCAATCAAAATGAATGAATTTCAATTTTGGTCATTTTTCGCCAAAATACCAAGGCTATAGCCTTACTTTTTGTCCAAAACTGGCTCATTGTCATCACTTGTCAAACTGCAATCAAAATGAATGAATTTCAAGTTTGGCCATTTTTCGCCAAAATACCAAGGCTATAGCCTTACTTTCTGGCCACAAATGGCTCATTTTCATCACTTTTCAATCTGCAATCAAAATGAATGAATTTCAGTTTTGATCAGTTTTCGCCAAAATACCAAGGCTATAGCCTTACTTTTTGGCCAAAACTGGCTCATTTTCATCACTTTTCAATCTGCAATCAAAATGAATGAATTTCAATTTTGGTCATTTTTCGCCAAAATACCAAGGCTATAGCCTTACTTATTGGTCAAACATGGCTCATTTTCATCACTTGTCAATCTGCAATCAAAATGAATGAATTTCAATTCCGGTCATTTTTCGCCAAAATACCAAGGCTATGGCCTTACTTTTTGGCTAGCCATGCCTCATTTTCATCACTTTTCAATCTGCAATCAAAATGAATGAATTTCAATTTTGGTCATTTTTCGCCAAAATACCAAGGCTATAGCCTTATTTTTTTGGCCAAAAATGGCTCAATTTCATCACTTATCAATCTGCAATCAAAATGAATCAATTTCACTTTCGGTCATTTTTCGCCAAAATACCAAGGCTATAGCCTTACTTTTTGGCCAAACATGGCTCATTTTCATCACTTTTCAATCTGCAATCAAAATGAATGAATTTCAATTTTGGTCATTTTTCGCCAAAATACCAAGGCTATAGCCTTACTTTTTGGCGAAATATGGCTCATTTTCATCACTTTTCAATCTGCAATCAAAATGAATGAATTTCAGTTTTGGTGAATATTCGCCAAACTACCAAGGCTATACCCTTACTTTTTGGCCAAACATGGCTCATTTTCATCACTTATCAATCTGCAATCAAAATGAATGAATTTCAATTTTGATCATTTTTCGCCACACTACCAAGGCTATAGCCTTACTTTTTGGCCAACACTGGCTCATTCTCATCACTTTTCAATCTGCAATCAAAATGAATGAATTTCAATTTTGATGAGTTCTCGCCAAAATACCAAAGCTATAGCCTTACTTTTTGGCCAAAACTGGCTCATTTTCATCACTTTTCAATCTGCAATCAAAATGAATGAATTTCAAGTTTGGTCATTTTTCGCCAAATTACCAAGGCTATAGCCTTACTTTTTGTCCAAAACTGGCTCATTTTCATCACTTTTCAATCTGCAATCAAAATCAATGAATTTCAAGTTTGGTCATGTTTCGCCAAAATACCAAGGCTATAGCCTTACTTTCTGGCCACAAATGGCTCATTTTCATCACTTTTCAATCTGCAATCAAAATGAATGACTTTCAATTTTGATCAGTTTTCGCCAAAATACCAAGGCTATAGCCTTACTTTTTGGCCAAAACTGGCTCATTTTCATCACTTTTCAATCTGCAATCAAAATGAATGAATTTCAAGTTTGGTCATTTTTCGCCAAATTACCAAGGCTATAGCCTTACTTTTTGTCCAAAACTGGCTCATTTTCATCACTTTTCAATCTGCAATCAAAATGAATGAATTTCAAGTATGGTCATTTTTCGCCAAAATACCAAGGCTATAGCCTTACTTTCTGGCAACAAATGGCTCATTTTCATCACTTTTCAATCTGCAATCAAAATGAATGAATTTCAATTTTGATCAGTTTTCGCCAAACTACCAAGGCTATAGCCTTACGTTTTGGCTTAAAATGGCTCATTTTCATCACTTGTCAATCTGCAATCAAAATGAATCAATTTCAATTCTGGTCATTTTTCGTCAAAATACCAAGGCTATGGCCTTACTTTTTGGCTAACCATGGCTCATTTTCATCACTTGTCAATCTGCAATCAAAATGAATGAATTTCAATTTTGGTCATTTTTCGCCAAAATACCAAGGCTATAGCCTTACTTTTTGTCCAAAACTGGCTCATTGTCATCACTTGTCAAACTGCAATCAAAATGAATGAATTTCAAGTTTGGCCATTTTTCGCCAAAATACCAAGGCTATAGCCTTACTTTCTGGCCACAAATGGCTCATTTTCATCACTTTTCAATCTGCAATCAAAATGAATGAATTTCAGTTTTGATCAGTTTTCGCCAAAATACCAAGGCTATAGCCTTACTTTTTGGCCAAAACTGGCTCATTTTCATCACTTTTCAATCTGCAATCAAAATGAATGAATTTCAATTTTGGTCATTTTTCGCCAAAATACCAAGGCTATAGCCTTACTTATTGGTCAAACATGGCTCATTTTCATCACTTGTCAATCTGCAATCAAAATGAATGAATTTCAATTCCGGTCATTTTTCGCCAAAATACCAAGGCTATGGCCTTACTTTTTGGCTAGCCATGCCTCATTTTCATCACTTTTCAATCTGCAATCAAAATGAATGAATTTCAATTTTGGTCATTTTTCGCCAAAATACCAAGGCTATAGCCTTATTTTTTTGGCCAAAAATGGCTCAATTTCATCACTTATCAATCTGCAATCAAAATGAATCAATTTCACTTTCGGTCATTTTTCGCCAAAATACCAAGGCTATAGCCTTACTTTTTGGCCAAACATGGCTCATTTTCATCACTTTTCAATCTGCAATCAAAATGAATGAATTTCAATTTTGGTCATTTTTCGCCAAAATACCAAGGCTATAGCCTTACTTTTTGGCGAAATATGGCTCATTTTCATCACTTTTCAATCTGCAATCAAAATGAATGAATTTCAGTTTTGGTGAATATTCGCCAAACTACCAAGGCTATACCCTTACTTTTTGGCCAAACATGGCTCATTTTCATCACTTATCAATCTGCAATCAAAATGAATGAATTTCAATTTTGATCATTTTTCGCCACACTACCAAGGCTATAGCCTTACTTTTTGGCCAACACTGGCTCATTCTCATCACTTTTCAATCTGCAATCAAAATGAATGAATTTCAATTTTGATGAGTTCTCGCCAAAATACCAAAGCTATAGCCTTACTTTTTGGCCAAAACTGGCTCATTTTCATCACTTTTCAATCTGCAATCAAAATGAATGAATTTCAAGTTTGGTCATTTTTCGCCAAATTACCAAGGCTATAGCCTTACTTTTTGTCCAAAACTGGCTCATTTTCATCACTTTTCAATCTGCAATCAAAATCAATGAATTTCAAGTTTGGTCATGTTTCGCCAAAATACCAAGGCTATAGCCTTACTTTCTGGCCACAAATGGCTCATTTTCATCACTTTTCAATCTGCAATCAAAATGAATGACTTTCAATTTTGATCAGTTTTCGCCAAAATACCAAGGCTATAGCCTTACTTTTTGGCCAAAACTGGCTCATTTTCATCACTTTTCAATCTGCAATCAAAATGAATGAATTTCAAGTTTGGTCATTTTTCGCCAAATTACCAAGGCTATAGCCTTACTTTTTGTCCAAAACTGGCTCATTTTCATCACTTTTCAATCTGCAATCAAAATGAATGAATTTCAAGTATGGTCATTTTTCGCCAAAATACCAAGGCTATAGCCTTACTTTCTGGCAACAAATGGCTCATTTTCATCACTTTTCAATCTGCAATCAAAATGAATGAATTTCAATTTTGATCAGTTTTCGCCAAACTACCAAGGCTATAGCCTTACGTTTTGGCTTAAAATGGCTCATTTTCATCACTTGTCAATCTGCAATCAAAATGAATCAATTTCAATTCTGGTCATTTTTCGTCAAAATACCAAGGCTATGGCCTTACTTTTTGGCTAACCATGGCTCATTTTCATCACTTTTCAATCTGCAATCAAAATGAATGAATTTCAATTTTGGTCATTTTTCGCCAAAATACCAAGGCTATAGCCTTACGTTTTGGCTTAAAATGGCTCATTTTCATCACTTGTCAATCTGCAATCAAAATGAATGAATTTGACCTTTGGTCATTTTTCGCCAAAATACCAAGGCTATAGCCTTACTTTTTCGCCAAATATGGCTCATTTTCATCACTTTTCAATCTGCAATCAAAATGAATGAATTTCAATTTTGGTCATTTTTCGCCAAAATACCAAGGCTATAGCCTTACTTTTTGGCCAAACATGGCTCATTTTCATCACTTATCAATCTCCAATCAAAATGACTGAATTTCAATGCTGATCATTTGTCGCCAATCTACCAAGGCTATAGCCTTACTTTTTGGCCAAATATGGCTCATTTTCATCACTTATCAATCTGCAATCAAAATGAATGAATTTCAAGTTTGATCATTTTTCGCCAAAATACCAAGGCTATAGCCTTACGTTTTGGCTTAAAATGGCTCATTTTCATCACTTGTCAATCTGCAATCAAAATGAATGAATTTCAATTCTGGTCATTTTTCGCCAAAATACCAAGGCTATAGCCTTACGTTTTGGCTTAAAATGGCTCATTTTCATCACTTGTCAATCTGCAATCAAAATGAATGAATTTCAATTTTGGTCATTTTTCGCCAAAATACCAAGGCTATAGCCTTACTTTTTGTCCAAAACTGGCTCATTGTCATCACTTGTCAAACTGCAATCAAAATGAATGAATTTCAAGTTTGGCCATTTTTCGCCAAAATACCAAGGCTATAGCCTTACTTTCTGGCCACAAATGGCTCATTTTCATCACTTTTCAATCTGCAATCAAAATGAATGAATTTCAGTTTTGATCAGTTTTCGCCAAAATACCAAGGCTATAGCCTTACTTTTTGGCCAAAACTGGCTCATTTTCATCACTTTTCAATCTGCAATCAAAATGAATGAATTTCAATTTTGGTCATTTTTCGCCAAAATACCAAGGCTATAGCCTTACTTATTGGTCAAACATGGCTCATTTTCATCACTTGTCAATCTGCAATCAAAATGAATGAATTTCAATTCTGGTCATTTTTCGCCAAAATACCAAGGCTATGGCCTTACTTTTTGGCTAGCCATGCCTCATTTTCATCACTTTTCAATCTGCAATCAAAATGAATGAATTTCAATTTTGGTCATTTTTCGCCAAAATACCAAGGCTATAGCCTTATTTTTTTGGCCAAAAATGGCTCAATTTCATCACTTATCAATCTGCAATCAAAATGAATCAATTTCACTTTCGGTCATTTTTCGCCAAAATACCAAGGCTATAGCCTTACTTTTTGGCCAAACATGGCTCATTTTCATCACTTTTCAATCTGCAATCAAAATGAATGAATTTCAATTTTGGTCATTTTTCGCCAAAATACCAAGGCTATAGCCTTACTTTTTGGCGAAATATGGCTCATTTTCATCACTTTTCAATCTGCAATCAAAATGAATGAATTTCAGTTTTGGTGAATATTCGCCAAACTACCAAGGCTATAGCCTTACTTTTTGGCCAAACATGGCTCATTTTCATCACTTATCAATCTGCAATCAAAATGAATGAATTTCAATTTTGATCATTTTTCGCCATACTACCAAGGCTATAGCCTTACTTTTTGGCCAACACTGGCTCATTCTCATCACTTTTCAATCTGCAATCAAAATGAATGAATTTCAATTTTGATGAGTTCTCGCCAAAATACCAAAGCTATAGCCTTACTTTTTGGCCAAAACTGGCTCATTTTCATCACTTTTCAATCTGCAACCAAAATGAATGAATTTCAAGTTTGGTCATTTTTCGCCAAATTACCAAGGCTATAGCCTTACTTTTTGTCCAAAACTGGCTCATTTTCATCACTTTTCAATCTGCAATCAAAATCAATGAATTTCAAGTTTGGTCATGTTTCGCCAAAATACCAAGGCTATAGCCTTACTTTCTGGCCACAAATGGCTCATTTTCATCACTTTTCAATCTGCAATCAAAATGAATGACTTTCAATTTTGATCAGTTTTCGCCAAAATACCAAGGCTATAGCCTTACTTTTTGGCCAAAACTGGCTCATTTTCATCACTTTTCAATCTGCAATCAAAATGAATGAATTTCAAGTTTGGTCATTTTTCGCCAAATTACCAAGGCTATAGCCTTACTTTTTGTCCAAAACTGGCTCATTTTCATCACTTGTCAATCTGCAATCAAAATGAATGAATTTCAAGTATGGTCATTTTTCGCCAAAATACCAAGGCTATAGCCTTACTTTCTGGCAACAAATGGCTCATTTTCATCACTTTTCAATCTGCAATCAAAATGAATGAATTTCAATTTTGATCAGTTTTCGCCAAACTACCAAGGCTATAGCCTTACTTTTTGGTCAAACATGGCTCATTTTCATCACTTGTCAATCTGCAATCAAAATGAATCAATTTCAATTCTGGTCATTTTTCGTCAAAATACCAAGGCTATGGCCTTACTTTTTGGCTAACCATGGCTCATTTTCATCACTTTTCAATCTGCAATCAAAATGAATGAATTTCAATTTTGGTCATTTTTCGCCAAAATACCAAGGCTATAGCCTTACGTTTTGGCTTAAAATGGCTCATTTTCATCACTTGTCAATCTGCAATCAAAATGAATGAATTTGACCTTTGGTCATTTATCGCCAAAATACCAAGGCTATAGCCTTACTTTTTGTCCAAAAATGGCTCATTTTCATCACTTGTCAAGCTGCAATCAACATGAATGAATGTCAAGTTTGGTCATTTTTCGCCAAAATACCAAGGCTATAGCCTTACTTTCTGGCCACACATGGCTCATTTTCATCACTTTTCAATCTGCAATCAAAATGAATGAATTTCAATTCTGGTCATGTTTCGCCAAAATACCAAGGCTATGGCCTTACTTTTTGGCTAACCATGGCTCATTTTCATCACTTTTCAATCTGCAATCAAAATGAATGAATTTCAATTTTGGTCATTTTTCGCCAAAATACCAAGGCTATAGCCTTATTTTTTGGCCAAACATGGCTCAATTTCATCACTTATCGATCTGCAATCAAAATGAATCAATTTCACTTTTGGTCATTTTTCGCCAAAATACCAAGGCTATAGCCTTACTTTTTGGCCAAACATGGCTCATTTTCATCACTTGTCAATCTGCAATCAAAATGAATGAATGTGACTTTTGGTCATTTTTCGCCAAACTACCAAGGCTATAGCCTTACTTTTTGTCCAAAACTGGCTCATTTTCATCACTTGTCAAACTGCAATCAACATGAATGAATGTCAGGTTTGGTCATTTTTCGCCAAAATACCAAGGCTATAGCCTTACTTTCTGGCCACAAATGGCTCATTTTCATCACTTATCAATCTGCAATCAAAATGACTGAATGTCAATGGTGATCATTTGTCGCCAATCTACCAAGGCTATAGCCTTACTTTTTGGCCAAAAATGGCTCAGTTTCATCACTTATCAATCTGCAATCAAAATGAATGAATTTCAAGTTTGATCAGTTTTCGCCAAAATACCAAGGCTATAGCCTTACTTTTTGGCCAGAACTGGCTCATTTTCATCACTTTTCAATCTGCAATCAAAATGAATGAATTTCAATTCTGGTCATTTTTCGCCAAAATACCAAGGCTATAGCCTTACTTTTTGGCGAAACATAGCTCATTTTCATCACTTGTCAATCTGCAATCAAAATGAATGAATTTCAAGTTTGGTCATTTTTCGCCAAAATACCAAGGCTATAGCCTTACTTTTTGGCTAACCATGGCTCATTTTCATCACTTTTCAATCTGCAATCAAAATGAATCAATTTCAATTTTGATCAGTTGTCGCCAAAATACCAAGGCTATGGCCTTACTTTTTGGCCAAAACTGGCTCATTTTCATCACTTTTCAATCTGCAATCAAAATGAATGAATTTCACTTTTGGTCATTTTTCGCCAAAATACCAAGGCTATAGCCTTTATTTCTGGCCAAACATGGCTCATTTTCATCACTTTTCAATCTGCAATCAAAATGAATGAATTTCAATTTTGGTCATTTTTCGCCAAAATACCAAGGCTATAGCCTTACTGTTTGGCCAAATATGGCTCATTTTCATCACTTTTCAATCTGCAATCAAAATGAATTAATTTCAATTTTGGTCAATATTCGCCAAAATACCAAGGCTATAGCCTTACTTTTTGGCCAAACATGGCTCATTTTCATCACTTATCAATCTGCAATCAAAATGAATGAATTTCAATTTTGGTGATTTTTCGCCAAAATACCAAGGCTATAGCCTTACTTTTTGGCCAAAAATATCTCATGTTCATCACTTGTCAATCTGCAATCAAAATGAATGACTTTCAAGTTTGGTCATTTTTCGCCAAAATACCAAGGCTATAGCCTTACTGTTTGGCCAAACATGGCTCATTTTCATCACGTTTCAATCTGCAATCAAAATGAATGAATTTCAATTTTGGTCATTTTTCGCCAAAATACCAAGGCTATAGCCTTACTTTTTGGCCAAAACTGGCTCATTTTCATCACTTTTCAATCTGCAATCAGAATGAATGAATTTCAATTTTGGTCATTTTTCGCCAAAATACCAAGGCTATAGCCTTACTTTTTGGCCAAAAATATCTCATTTTCATCACTTGTCAATCTGCAATCAAAATGAATGACTTTCACTTTTGGTCATGTTTCGCCAAAATACCAAGGCTATAGCCTTACTTTTTGGCCAAAAATGGCTCAATTTCATCACTTTTCAATCTGCAATCAAAATGAATGAATTTCAATTTTGGTCATTTTTCGCCAAAATACCAAGGCTATAGCCTTACGTTTTGGCTTAAAATGGCTCATTTTCATCACTTGTCAATCTGCAATCAAAATGAATGAATTTGACTTTTGGTCATTTTTCGCCAAAATACCAAGGCTATAGCCTTACTTTTTGGCCAAAAATGGCTCATTTTCATCACTTGTCAATCTGCAATCAAAATGAATGAATTTCAAGTTTGGTCATTTTTCGCCAAAATACCAAGGCTATAGCCTTACGTTTTGGCTTAAAATGGCTCATTTTCATCACTTGTCAATCTGCAATCAAAATGAATGAATTTGACTTTTGGTCATTTTTCCCCAAAATACCAAGGCTATAGCCTTACTTTTTGGCCACAACTGGCTCATTTTCATTACTTTTCAATCTGCAATCAAAATGAATGAATTTCAAGTTTGGTCAGTTTTCGCCAAAATACCAAGGCTATAGCGTTACGTTTTGGCTTAAAATGGCTCATTTTCATCACTTTTCAATCTGCAATCAAAATGAATCAAGTTCAATTTTGGTCATGTTTCTCCAAAATACCCAGGTTATAGCCTTACTTTTTGTCCAAAACTGGCTCATTTTCATCACTTTTCAATCTGCAATCAAAATGAATGAATTTCAATTTTGGTCATTTCTCGCCAAAATACCAAGGCTATAGCCGTACTTTTTGGCTTAAAATGGCTCATTTTCATCACTTTTCAATCTGCAATCAAAATGAATCAAGTTCAATTTTGGTCATGTTTCTCCAAAATACCCAGGTTATAGCCTTACTTTTTGTCCAAAACTGGCTCATTTTCATCACTTTTCAATCTGCAATCAAAATGAATGACTTTCACTTTTGGTCATGTTTCGCCAAAATACCAAGGCTATAGCCTTACTTTTTGGCCAAAAATGGCTCAATTTCATCACTTTTCAATCTGCAATCAAAATGAATGAATTTCAATTTTGGTCATTTTTCGCCAAAATACCAAGGCTATAGCCTTACGTTTTGGCTTAAAATGGCTCATTTTCATCACTTGTCAATCTGCAATCAAAATGAATGAATTTGACTTTTGGTCATTTTTCGCCAAAATACCAAGGCTATAGCCTTACTTTTTGGCCAAACATGGCTCATTTTCATCACTTGTCAATCTGCAATCAAAATGAATGAATTTCAAGTTTGGTCATTTTTCGCCAAAATACCAAGGCTATAGCCTTACGTTTTGGCTTAAAATGGCTCATTTTCATCACTTGTCAATCTGCAATCAAAATGAATGAATTTGACTTTTGGTCATTTTTCCCCAAAATACCAAGGCTATAGCCTTACTTTTTGGCCACAACTGGCTCATTTTCATTACTTTTCAATCTGCAATCAAAATGAATGAATTTCAAGTTTGGTCAGTTTTCGCCAAAATACCAAGGCTATAGCGTTACGTTTTGGCTTAAAATGGCTCATTTTCATCACTTTTCAATCTGCAATCAAAATGAATCAAGTTCAATTTTGGTCATGTTTCTCCAAAATACCCAGGTTATAGCCTTACTTTTTGTCCAAAACTGGCTCATTTTCATCACTTTTCAATCTGCAATCAAAATGAATGAATTTCAATTTTGGTCATTTCTCGCCAAAATACCAAGGCTATAGCCGTACTTTTTGGCCAAAACTGGCTCATTTTCATCACTTTTCAATCTGCAATCAAAATGAATGAATTTCAAGTTTGGTCATTGTTCGCCAAAATACCAAGGCTATAGCCTTACTTTTTGGCCAAAAATGGCTCATTTTCATCACTTTTCAATCTGCAATCAACATGAATGAATTTCAATTTTGGTCATGTTTTGCCAAAATACCAAGGCTATAGCCTTACTTTTTGGCCAAAACTGGCTCATTTTCATCACTTTTCAATCTGCAATCAAAATGAATGAATTTCAATTTTGGTCATTTTTCGCCAAAATACCAAGGCTATAGCCTTACTTTTTGGCCAAAAATGGCTCATTTTCATCACTTTTCAATCTGTAATCAAAATGAATGAATTTGAGTTTTGGTCAATATTCGCCAAAATACCAAGGCTATAGCCTTACTTTTTGGCCAAAACTGGCTCATTTTCATCACTTTTCAATCTGCAATCAAAATGAATGAATTTCAAGTTTGGTCATTTGTCGCCAAAATACCAAGGCTATAGCCTTACTTTTTGGCCAAAAATGGCTCATTTTCATCACTTTTCAATCTGCAATCAAAATGAATGAATTTCAATTTTGGTCCTATGTCGCCTGTGTGAGTGTTGAGCAAGATACCTAGAGTATTGCTGTACCGTTGGGTGGAAATATTGTTAATGTCATCACTGGTGAATTGGCAAGTAACAGCCATCAAGTTGAATGTGGATCATGTTGTGGTCTAGATTGACACTCCAGAAAATGATCTTGTGTTGTCTAGTGTAGTCCTCAAATCCTTACAGTAGTGTATAACTTATGTATAGGTACACTGGTGCTGTTATGTATTTTCTTCTGTTGGTGCAGGCAGTCATTAGTTAGAAATTAGCTACGGTTAGCAGCGCACATTAAGGAAGTTTACTAGTAATTATACTTGCAATAAGATGTGAGAATAAGTGCGCATGAGATGAAAAAGGAGCCTAATGTCCTTCTCTAAAAAATTATAAAATGCAGCCATACGTTATTACAGTTGTGATTTTGTTGATGCTTTGAGAGACAACTGACATTGCTAATGACAATAATAGAATCTATTGCTTTCTGTTACAATTTCCCACTCCACTACTTGCAAATTTGGTATTCTTACCAGTCATATGCCCCTAATAGTTTTATATACAAATATAAGTTTTCACAGTACCTTCGTACAGCTAGGAGCACAACTATCTCCTCCTGAATGCCCTGGATATACGCCACGCATTAGGCTCCTCGTATCTACAAGAGATGTAACAATTAAAGGACGTCAACACACAAATAAGAAGCGTAACGAAAGCCACCATCTGAAGGTCAAAACCTGAGAGGAAATACTAAATGTAGGCTTTCCATATTCCAGTTTGCTAGACTTTCTAAATATGGGGAAAATCAACAGAGACCAGAACATAGAGAAGCCAAGGGATCTTGGCAGATACGTGGAAGTGACTGTCGACATTTGAATATATATATATATATATATATATATATATATATATATATATATATATATATATATATATATATATATATATATATATATATATATATATATATATATATATATATATATATATATATATATATATATATATATATATATATATATATATATATATATATATATATATATTATATCAATCCAAGCATTTATCACCAAGGCACTTACAGTCTCTCTTGTTACCTTTATGCGAGCAATTTTTAGAGCTTGGAGACTGTCGACATTTGAACAGATACATGGAAGTGACTGTCGACATTTGAATATATATATATTATATCATATCATCATATATATATATATATATATATATATATATATATATATATATATATATATATATATATATATATATATATATATATATATATATATATATATATATATATATATATTATATCAATCCAAGCATTTATCACCAAGGCACTTACAGTCTCTCTTGCTACCTTTATGTGAGCAATTTTAGGTTAAGGGTACGGCGATATAGAGCTTGGAACCCAAAAAAACTTTGCGGATAGAAGTAGTCTTTCTCATTTCTGGAATATCAATAGTCACTGAAGAATCATCCAAGACCTTGTCCTCACTCGATAATACGTTTAGCACAGTATTCATGATTAGTCTACATGTTACATGTCTACATGCATATACTTGCCAGGTCACTTATCATCTGTCAAAAGCAAAGCTTAACATACCACAAAGAGTTTCATTTAAGTATGCCACCTTAGGAGGAGGGAGGGGGGAGGATCAAATAATCTTCTTACCTGTTGTATAGCGGCTCGATTCTCTCCTGCCTCTTTCTCTTGCTCAGCTTAGTTGGGTCAGAAAATTTGAAGAAAGATGGAGCGAATTCTACGAGCCATTTACAATCGATGGAAGTCACCTCTCTCATGTATTCCTTTGTAGTCAGCACTAGTTCGTGGTAAACGACCCACTCTGGTTGTCTGGTGGTTAAAATAAAGCATTGTTTTAATGGTACACGATTCACCCTGGCCATTTGCTACTTAAAATAAATTACTGTTTTAATGGTTAACGGTCCACTCTGGTTATCTGTTAGTTAACATAATGAATTGTCTCAACGGTAAACGACTCTCTCTGGTCATTTGTTAGATAAAATAAAAATTTTTTCAATGGTGAACAACCCATTCTGGTTGGCTGTTCGTTTTATTACGTAATTGTTTCAGCACTATAGAGTTCTAGCACTAGAGTAAACATATTGCTGAATCCATAAAATTTTGACCACAATAGTATCAAGTAGTGGGCCAGAAGCGTTCTGATCTATAAAAATACTTGACATCCAATTTAGTTGCTGTATGATAGAACTGACACTGCATTGCGTCTTCAGCACAATGAACAAGATCCAACTTCATGCAATGTACGGCAGAAATATCATTCCAGATCACTAATTCACGGTTGCAATCAAACAATAAACGGCAACTTTAATTCTGTATATTCAATATATAAACAACGGTATCGTATGTTCAATACAGATACACATACTTTCGAATTAAGCTTGATTCTTGTACTAAGATCATATCGAGACGTTGCCAAATAAAATTGTTAATTGCTAAGTGATATAAGGAAACAACTCTTATTTGAAATTTATAAAAATAAGAATTGACAAAAAATAAAGCTGTAAGTTACCTATTAAAAATGGCACTTGATGGATGGATGTAGACAACTTGATTGTCTGTAACGGTCTTGTAGCCTTCTTGAGGGTCTTTCTTAGCAGCATTTCTAAAGAACCCACTGCAGATGGCTTTTTGGACCCTTACTGTATTCTTAGCACAAGAGACAACATCCAATTTATGCCTGAAAAACAACAATATATATATATATATAAACACACACACACACACACACACACACACACACACACATATATATATATATATACACACACACACACACACACACACACACACACACACATATATATATATATATATATATATATATATATATATATATATATATATATATATATATATATATATATATATATATATATATATATATATATGTAGTTCTACGTATGTTTATGGATGTTTGCATGTAGTATGTTTATATCTATTTATCTATTTAGTTATATACACAAAAACCATTTTGTCAATAGGTACTTCTTACCGATCCATAATCCCCAGCATCTGTTTTCTAATATCCTGTGCTCGCTTCATCGATCTGGCTTGTATAAAATTTTCGAAACACCATGCATTTGAGAATTTGCTATTCTTCCATGCATTGTAGACAGCGAGCAACGTCAAATGATCGCCCTCAACTTGATGAAATTTGGCTTTTCGCTGATCAGCAAGTGCTTGTTTATCCTGAAAATTAAAAGCAATTTTCAACCATCATCATGCGATAATATACGTATATGTCATCAAAAAGTCGGTCTTTTGTGGAGCCCTGTAATCTCTATTCATTGCTCCCATTTTCTCCTCATACTTAACTGTTCGGCAATCGTACAAGATTCTATGGGCGAACAAAGTCTTTCCGAAGACATTGATCGATCTAAAGTTCAACAACTACATCAAATAAGGTATCATATACTTCAATTGATAGTACTTTGTCGAAACATCAAAAATTTCTTAATATCATCTTTCAAGTAAGTGGTATCTAAAGGTAAAGGTGAGTCCCATGTACGATTCCGTACGTTGGGGAGTGCCTGTTAGAGAGGACGCTTATCCTGAGCCGCCGGCATAGTGAGGTAGGGTGGCCAGTTCCTTTCCTCGCCGTCTTTAACTTCCCCAGTGTTGCCACCAGGTACCCATTTGCTGCTGGGTGAACAGTGAGCGAGCATCCCAACTATGATCCGAGGGTTGGGCTCGAACCATCGATGTTTCGCACAGCAGTCAAGCGCTCTAACCACTTGGCCATTCGCCCATCAAGTGGTATCTATATCGTGATAAAATGCTCAATGTACAGTGGTACCCTTGGGTGCCTAATAGAAGTCCCCCACGCTTATTTATTTTTCAAAATTTTCCCATCAAGGATATGTTTATTTAACTCCCTCCCTCGCCTATTAATTTCTAAGTAAACTTCCACCCAACATAATTTTTAGAGGACGTATTTTGGCGTGCCAGTATAAACTATCATCAAGACCATCACGTTGATAACACATGTTGTATTGTTTACTATTGTTTGAATCTGTGACTTGTAGAGCATTTGCATATACGAATTTTCCCTAGGAAATATACTAGTTATCCTTTACTCTGAATTTCGTGCTTGCGCACTCTCAGACTGAACAGTCCGTCCTTCATGACAGAAATGTATAGAACACATTATCTGCTTACCATGATAATGTTCTTAGGATGACATCGAAAAGTCGCTCAACAAAATCATTAATGCTAGCACTTATGAGCTAGTGATATAAAATCAACATTGCCATTCGTAAGTTCATATATCATACAGGTAAAATTATTGTTGTCCTAAAAACAAACCTTTGGTCTATAAAAAACATTCTGCACGGACAACATTGAGACGATCGTTAGAATTTCATCGCTGCAGCCAAGATGAACGGATTGAATAAGCATTTTAGACAATTGAGGTTCTAAAGGAAACTCTGCCATCCTCCTACCAAGACGAGTGAGCAGGCCCTCGTCATCGAGTGCGCTTAGTGAATGAAGCTGTTCCAAGGCAGTGATCATGGTCTAAAAGAAAACAAATGAGTTCATCTGTTAACTCAGATTGCTCAATGCAGTGCTAAGGATGCCGTAGAGGAGGGGCTCAGGGGCTAAGCCCCCTTTGTTAAAACGAAGGGTTTTCAAGGGCTCAACCGCCCTTCAAATGAGGGTGTGGATTCCTAGCTTGTTAGTATGAGGCAACCCTTTACTGCGGTTTAAATCTTAAATTCATTACGTATAGTTCTGCATAACCCTATTTGTATTCAAATTTGAACAAATTAGAATGAGCTCTTCACAGAATGGCCTGAAGCATAGTGCCCTTTGATAAAATTAAGTACTTGTGGGGAGGGGATGGAAGACATTCTCTCATATATGATGGAATTTTCACCCCCCCCTCTCAGATTTATGTAAAAATTTTGTTCTCCACTCCAGGACTTCAGAAGAAACTCCATACTTCTTATTTCAAAATGTTCTTTATTCTTCATCCCCCCTCCCTCTGAGTGTGCAGAATCTGGTCCCCCCTCCTATTCCACCCCCTTCCTCTAGAAGAATTAATGACCAGTCCCTTAGGATGGGACCTCTAAAAAGCACTGACTGTTGCTGTGGAACGATGGCTATCGCAAAGAATACAAATGGTGGAATGAAGAGATGGGATTAATGAACTAAGTCTTGTATACTGGAGTAGAGTAGGTTGTCACTACATACAAATAAACAAAAAGTATACCTCCATTGGCGGTGGATCCATAAAATCAAACGACAGCAAATCATTGATTCCCATAGCTTTAAGGGACAAAATCGTACTTGCTAAATTCGTTCTTTGGATCTCAGGGACGTTAGTAGACAGCATTTCATCACGATAGGCTCTTTCTGTGTACAACCTGTAGCATTTCCCTGGTCCAGTTCTACCGGCACGTCCAGCTCTTTGTTTGGCTTGAGCCTAGAAAAATATAACCAAAGAGCAAATGCAAACCTCACTGAGGAAGAAAGCACAAACTGAAGATTAAAATTAAACAGAACAGTGCTTGAAAATCGACGAGTAACGGTAGAGAGAAAACGCCATACTAGAACTATCACTTCCTCTACAAAATGCAGAACACATTATACATTTGTCAAGGCCGATCGTTTTACACACTAGACATAAACTAAACTTACTTTTAAAATTAGCGAAAAAACAGTATGTCAAATTTCTGAGGCTATGCTATTGTTTACTTCAGGAAGGAGTACAAAATATTTGAACGATTCCAAGAGTAAAGTAAAACCTATGGTGTGGAACATAAGTAACAACATGTGTAGCCATGCCATCACAAATTGTAAAAAAATCTAGAACCTCCTGGATGTTTATAAGCATAACATAAAATACCACTCTCTCAACTGGTTACAAACAATGTTGTAAAGAGGGGAGGAGCAAGGGCAGCTCCCAATCCCCTTTTCCAAGGGAGGCGGAGGAGGTAAGAAGAGTTCCCATCAGTTCAATATAATATTTTTGATGATCATTCCTACATGAGGTATAGGCCTTATCTACAAACGACAAATAAAGAGGCAACACGTTGCATCGCTAAAAGCTGTGCTTTTGCAAAACATTCGCACACCTGGGCTAATTGATGGCTTGAACTCGTGTCTTTTTGTGTATTAAATGTTTACCTGGGTATTTGCATTGTCTACTGTTGCATAGCATATGGTCACTATGCACCAAAGTATCCTTCAAATGAAGTCTGTACCCTGCTTTACAATGTTTCCGGTACCTCTGCCGGTTACCCAGATGACAGCACGTTGTATGGCAAACAAGAAAATTTATGCATTATAGACGACACTTACCTGTGATATTGGCGTGACGACAAGTTGATCAATTCCATTTTTTGAATTGTAAACCTTCTGTTTGACGAATCCAGGATCGACAACATAGTAGATGCCATCGATAGTTAACGATGTTTCGGCAATATTAGTCGCAATTACGACCTGGCGAAAAATATAGGATGGTATTAAGATCAATTTATCAGAAATCATAACATACGCTCAGACATAAAGCATCCATGTATATAGGCACAATCCCAGTATACAGGAAATGGCGAAAGTAAATCTAGATGTAACTCTATCTGACAACCATAATCAAACTGCAACCGTAACAGTATCGGCAAAACGATACTTAGGCTAAAATGTACCTGCGTATGTAAAAGCGTTATTTTACAATAAGCACTTTGAAAAATTTTTTTACTGAATTAAAAAACATCGATTCAGCAAATGCAACCGTAGATTGTGCAAGCTTTATGTAAATAATTTAGGGGTTTTATAGAACGATGTAAATAGTATCGTTCAGTTTCAACCTTGCTAGATGGTTGGCCTTAATTAGCTAGATTTTTAGTTATCCTTATCAAGCCAACCTTATAATAGATAAATTATTATTATTATTATTACTGCAACGTCATCTTAAAGCGGACAAAGTTATTCCTTTCGTAGCAAGTAATCATAATCGTAGCAAGAAACGCAACAGTAACTGCAATCAGAGTGCAGTACCTTAGGAAGGTAGAGAAAGAAACATTATTCCATAATTAACTCATCCAAACACACAAATGAAATCGTAATTATAACTGTTATTCATGCTACTACGAAAGCAAACTATGTTTCCTACCTTCCTGCTTCCTGGGGGCGCTGGTTCAAATATCCTCGTCTGCATTTCACTAGGCAATGCGCTGTACACGGGAAGTATGATCAATTCTGGGACTTCAGGACCAAGAGATTTCAATCTCTCATACAAGATCTCACAAGACGTATCAATTTCTTCCTGACCTGTAAACAAGCAATTTTAATCCATTACTAGTAACATTATTGAAAAATTGAAACTTCAAACATTTTTTACAAAGCCAAAAGCAAACAACAACACGTCATAGGTTGCATATGACATTATCATTCAAAATTTTTGCTTAAATATCTAAGATATAGGCTCGGAATTTTCAAATCTACGCATTACTGACTACTTTGAGTGAAAGGCGTTGCACGAGAAGTAGTACAAATTACAAACACACACCAACACGCGCGCGCGCACGCACCCACACGCACACACATAAATGCACACAAATGCAAGCACGGATTAAATTAGCAAAAGAATGCTTTAAAGAAAATACACGAAAAACATAGAACAAGGTGAAGAGGTACCTGTTAAAAATACGAGAATGTCTCCAGGAGGCTCTGTAAGGTGGATCTGCATAACTGTTATCAAAGCTGCGTCAAGGTAATCACTCTCTACCTCCTTGGTGTAAAGAATTTCCACTGGAAATGTTCGGCCTGGTATTGTAAATATTGGCGACTCAAAGAAATATGTTGAAAATTTGACAGCGTCTAGTGTAGCTGACGTGACGATCAGTTTCAAATCTTTTCGCTTCTGAATCGTTTTCTTCATCAAACCAAACAGAACATCAGTGTGAACAGTCCTCTCATGAGCTTCGTCCAACATTATAACGGAGTACTGAGTCAAATCCGGGTCTAAAAGGCACTCCCTCAACAGCATACCCTCTGTCATGTATTTTATTTTCGTCTCTGGGCTCGTACAATCTTCGAAACGGATTGTATACCCGACTTCCTGTCCCAAACGACACCCAAACTCCTCTGAGACACGCTTTGCAACTGACATGGCGGCAACACGACGAGGCTGAGTACAACCGATCTTGCCCATTTCTGTGAAGCCTTCTTCAGCAAGGTATTGTGTCATTTGAGTGGTTTTTCCAGAGCCAGTGTCACCAATGACAATTAGAATTTGATTATCAGAAATAGCCTGAAACGTGAGAGAATATCGCCATGTTCTTCAGTTGAAAAACATAAAATTCAGAGGCAGAAGTAAGTACCTCAGCAAGAATTAGGAAGATTTCATTAATACAGAAACAGTGCTTTCACAGAGATGCAAGGATCTGTCATCTTCCACAGAATGTGCTTGAATCAATGGAAGACATCACAGCAAAAGATACAACAGTGTCTACCTGGTCTTGGTTAAACGTCTTATTTGAAGCGTTACCTTAAAAATAACTATCTGTGCAAACGATAACAGGTAACCCAATAGTGAAACTAAAAGGAGCTAGGGAGGCATGAGAAAGGCCTTGAAATTCTTAGAAAAGGAGATTGCATACAAACAACAATGATGATGGGGATAATACTGTTTGACTAACTTAAAAAGAGATTCACTTAAAAATATTCTATCGTTCTGTGATTGAAGAATACAAATTAATGAAAAAATATATACCTTTACTAATTCATCCCTTAGTTTGAATATCGGTAAACTTTGCCTCTGCTCCAGTATACTCATATTTGTCTTCCTTCCATAAGAGCCTTTTGCTCCACCAAAAGTTGCCTTCTTCCATTCAGGCACATCTTGAGTGGACAACCCAGCGCCCCTTAAATCTTGCGCAAAGTATGGCTTTCTCTGTCCACCTTCAACAGCTAAAGAGAAAAATAAGACCTGAAAATGTAATAATGAGAAGGACCCATATGGAAATCCATAGAGAATTATTGGATCCACAAGAGAGTTCTTGGAGACTATCACAATGGCCTTCAATACAATAGTGAGTAAGAGGAGCGACGCAATTCCACTTTTTCATGGATGTTTCGACACACTCCGATAGAGAAGTTGGAAAGAGTTAGTAAGTACTACATAATCAGTGGACATTTTGGCTCTAAACCGTAGTCATCATTATAATAAAAGAGGGAGAATTAATATATGGGGACAGTTCAAATATCAAGTAGCACTGTAGGACCCAGACATATGAGGAGGCATGCCCGTACACCTATAACATAGTCAATAAGTATTATAGAGCACAAATGGAAAACGTACTGAGAAAAACAGTGAACAGAATTATTGACGAAAGAATGGATGGCGGAAGGGAAGGAATATGAGAAAAAAGGGAAGGGAAATGAAGGGAAGGGGAAGAAAAGCATGAAACTACAGATGAAATAGATATGTAGCAATTACATTTTTAGTTACTTTATCTTCCACTCCATTCATTCATTCATTGCGTGTTTTTTCTACAACTCATTGCCATCACTTCCTCTCCGCTAACACTAAACTAACATCACACTAACATTCTATTGCGTCATAACACCGTGCCCTTTTGTTAGGCCTATTTTTATACTAACTTTCCCTCAACACATTGTCTAGCCTTTCCTTTACCACATCGATATTTGTTATTCCATCTTTATACGTAATTCCGGGGAGCAAATGTATATACCAATTCAAATTGTAAAAGAACCAGTTGAAATACACACTAGCGAGGATAACACACAAAAGAACATCTATGAAATTTCCTTGTTTCAATCCTACAAGCGATAGTAAAGCCAAGACTACATCGGGTGAGATCGAGCCTTTTAATTATACATAAAAATCTTTTATCAGATGTTTAACCATTCTACAAAGTGATAATCAAGAATCACTAAAGATACTAGTTTGAAGGGGCTTGCAAAATGTGACAGGAAATGAAAGGCAATTTTACATAAACAAACCTTCTGGCACAGGATCAACCCATAACTTTCCAATATCTTTTGGAATAGTATCTTCTTGAGCCTCACGTTGTTGCTGCTTAACCTCTCTTCTCTCCTTTGCCAGTGCATTCTGAGTCATTACGGCTCTCTGCAAGCTTCCATCGGGATTCTACAAAACATAGCGGATTGTGAGACCTCGAAATAAACCAAGCTATTTAAGCACGTTCAAATGAGGGAACGTAGGTTCGGTCTCGTATGATCCCTTCAGGTTTGGAATCAATTCAAAAAGTTAAGAAAAAAACTCAAATGACTTCATTTCAAGATAGATAATTTCATGCCATATTGGATCAAACAAGACTACTCAGATTCGGTCAAGTCATACCAGATCTACATTCGTTTAATATGCATAAATGGTCAGGAACTAACACAGCCAAGTTCATGTCATAGAGGATGGAAGAAACTTTAGAGTTTCAACATCATCGAAGAATCATCACAGTTCTAAATTTCTTAGACCACATTCTAGTCTTACTAGACCACAAAATGTTGCTAAGATCAAACTTAAATAGGCACTGGTCACAGGTCCGGTCTCATTTCAGGTCCTAGGTCCAATTCCGGAATCGGTCGGATAAAATCAGGTTGGGTACAATTAAGGCCAGCTAAGCCCGATATCGCCTTGCAAAACCAGACATAGAATTTAATAATGCCATGCCTGATCGAAATGAAAATAGAGGTAATCTCCAACAGAAAAGGTAAATCGGCACTCACTTTGACAATTTTAATAGGACTAACATCGATACTGAGTTTTGTTTGGCCTTGCAAAAAGGGTGGTTCCTCTTCCTTTAACTCGATCTCAATATCTTCATCTACATGAAAACAGAACTAAAATTAATTCAATTTTCACAAATAAGGGCGTAATAACATTCTTCACTGCAAAATTCCTTAAAATCAGTGGTCCTAGGCGGCATGCTTTTGTAGCATGGCTAAACCCTTGATGCAACAGCTTTCAAATGAGCTGTAAAAATACCATTGACCTTAAAAACCTTGGGTGCATTTAGCGATATCCCTCTATCAGTTGGCTTTCACTGCTGCTGAAGCAACCTAGCCGGTAGACATTGCACTGCTTTCATGCAAGATGTAGATTAAATCCACGATTGTTCACCGGGTATCCTAAATAGCAACAAAGTCAAAAAGCGTTCAATGATAGTTGAATAAGAAAGAATTTATCGAAAGAATCAGACAGGTCTCGATGCTGGGTAGATTCCCTGTCCTTTGATTCGTAGAAATTGCGGATTTTATATGCCTTTTCATTCTATATTTAGGTTTTTATGGATTAGACTTCCATAATTAATCACAGTATATAGATCTTTAATGTTTGTGATCATTTTCTAGTATCTTACATGGAGAACCCTTTGAAAAATCAGTCACAAGGCTTCTTTAATAAAATTAGCACGAAAAATACGGGAACTTGAAAATTCCAAGTAAATAAAGTGAAACGATTATATAAAACAGTGTAATCCAAAACAAACCCGAGTCTTCATCTTTGGGAAGAATACCACTTTCTTCGTCGAAATCAGGGTGCTCAGAGACATCCAGAACGCCAGCAGAAATCAACTTTAGCAAAGAGAAATCTCAAGTGAGGTAGAAGTCCGTTAACTAGATTATAAATAATGGCTTCAAAGCATCTACTTGTGATCAAGACTGTCATTAAATCTACAATTCAAACACATACTGTGTCCCTTATGAATCAAAACATTGCATTGTATCAACGGTGTAATGACCTAACAACTAAATCACAACAGCTTTCAAGCATTCAAGCATTTAAGCGGTTATCACGATAAATCAGCTGTACCTGGAAGTTAAAACGTAAAAAATAGCCGATCCCAGTGATGAGGAGACAAAGAAGCAAAAACTCTTATTTACCTACTAACTTATTTATTTATTTACTTCTTACTTATTTACTTTTTAGCTATCTACTTTTTACTTACCTGTTTATTCTTTCATTTCCTTCGTTTCTCATTGCTCTACATACCTATTACTGCACTTACTTTCTAATTTGTTTGCTCAATATTCACAAAATCCCTCGCATAATCATTTACTCATCATTTACTTACTACTAACACGTTCACCAACATAACTGCTCTTCTACCGGCTTCCCTACTCGCTACCTTACTTACCTACTTCTGTATATACTCACTTCTTCATTTATTTACCAAATTACTCACCAAATCTCTTACCCTACCATCTACTTGGTTACTTGCTCAGTAAGCTGCTTACTAAAGAGCCTTGAACTATTATCAGAGCTAGCATTGGACTCTTCTCTCAGATTCACCGGGAGCCTGATAATATTTAAGAAAAATCTCGCCTTTCCATATAACAACCCTGAACTCTTCAATTGCTCAAAACCTGTACCTATTGTCATGACAGCTCACACAAAAAGAACAAAACTATGATAGTTTATCGTAAATGAAAAGAAACCTGCTTGATCTCCCATCTCTCTGGCGATGACACACGGTTGAATTTCTTTTTTGTATCCATATCTCGATCATCAAGAGTAGGAACGAGGCTTGATGATGATGGCCTAAGAAATCAGACAAATTTAGAATACGTTATTAAATCCGACAAGCTGACAATAAACACCTTCCAGTACATGTTAACAGATTTGTATAAAAGGGATTAAGATTCGATTATATCAAACCATTGAAATTATCAACTGAAAACATTACCGATCTGGATTTCGCAACGTCTGCTCATCCTGTCTAGAAGCCATTGATCGATTTCCACTTTCCGGATTTAAATCCTCACCAGTATCTTGATCGACATCCTATGGAAGAAAAAGAAACATCAATTAAGATTGCATGCCAATATTTCAAGAATTCTGATAATTATGAGGACATCAAAGGATTGTTAATCTATATACTGTATATTTTCAGGTAGGAACTATAAATATGGAATCACTTGTCTGGGTTAACAACATCAATAAAAAGCACTTTACAACTCAAAATCATGCTCTTGACATTGAAATAGCTATAGAAAATTTTCGGCACTCAAGATCATGCGCCTAGTATCTGTAAATGACTATGTAGATCAGGTGTCAACAAACATTGGAACATACAGGGACAGAAAAACAACATCTTGCACATCACTATGTAACCATAAAACGAACGATCAAAATAGCATTCTTACATCAAGCACCGTCAGTGGGCCTGTTAGAATGCCGTTACGGGCCGTAGTCTGGTGATCCCTGCCCTAAACCACATCATTAGCGCAGAAATGTGCAAAGATTCAATGGAAAATCTTGACTGGATACCAGTACCAAAAGATAAATTGTTCTCTGATGCAATAGGACGAAACACAGATCAATCTCCTACGAATAAGAACAAAAACTCACCTTCATAGACAAACTAATCTTCTTTCCAGTTATCGATAAAACCTTCACTTTTACGTTTTGGCCTTTAGAGACAACATCTGAGACATTGGCGACTCGTCCTTCTTTCCTCAACTAAAATTAAATAGCAAAGATATTCAGATGTGTACTGTTGTAAATTTATACATTTTACAGAGGTGTAATGTTGTAAATTTATATATCTTTGCTTTAGCCATATTCCGCTCTTTTTATTGTAAATTTTGTAGCATATAACTTTTTAATTCTGTAAGTAGTTTTTGCAGGGCCAATTGTAAAACAGTATTTAGACTGAATATGTACCCTGGGTAAATAATTTCAAAATGAAATGAAATGAAATGAAATGAAATGAAATGAAATGAAAGAAGCACGCCTTAGTTTAATTTGTAGCTTGTAAACTTTAATCTATTATTCAGTTAACTCAGTACTCGAATTTATATCGAAAAAAATAGGTGCTAGACTTTTTAAGCAAGTCAATTGAAGAAAGGCCCTGAAACTTGAATATAAAACTTGAAAGCTATTGCAATAAAAAAAGATTCATCATTCTGATTATAATGAGAAGTCAATTGCTGAGGACTAGAGTAGTTTTTTGTTTGGGAACAGAGAAGTGCATTGTTGAGAACCGGACACTCCTTACTCTCAGGTACCAAATAAACGTCCCGCTGCTTATCAATTTCTCGATTTTTTTCAACCCCCCGGATCTTATTAGGACCCCCCATTTACTAATTTTAAAGATCAGTTGGACGATGCAGCTTTTACTGACTTATTTGACAAATTTTTTGGTGAACAGTCCTAGGTAGATGGATGCTCCTCTATATAGTTTAGTTTTATGTTTTATGATAATCTGCTTTTGTTCATTCCCTCGCATTATAATCATTTTAAGCCCATTTTTCAAATTCCAACCCCCTCCCCCCCGCTTATTAAAATTCAGAATTTTTTCCGACCCCCTTGTTTATTAGGATTCCCTGTTTATTTGGCACTTGAGAGTGTTGCGGACTTCCTATCCTAAGCCTCTGTTGCAGAGCTATGGAACTAAATGACCACGAGTAACTAAAACTTCAATTGAACTTGAACTGAACTGAAAAGGAAGATTAAAGGGGAAGTTCGGTCCAAAACTAAAATTTGATATGTTGTAGAGAATGTTGCAAAACCCCATGATCTGAAATGTTTTTGCTCTTACTTGCGTACTTTTCCAGATATTCCAAGTTGTTTCTCGTCAAAATCGACCTCGTGTTAGGCCGCCATTCAAAACTTTTCGAAGCAAGGAAGTGGTTGTTGCACTGACGTCATCACGTTCAAAAACACACTAAATCCTAAGGTTCCGGTACTAAACTATGTGTATTTTGCGAAGAATACATACCTAAAAACAACTTATTTTTACTATTTAGACACAATTACAATTATGCTAGATTGAGAATACCCTTTAGATGAAATATGCGGTAACAAAACCTGACCGTAACTCCTATTTTGACAGGTAGCAAAGAGCGTGATAGCGAAAAAAATTTGGATAGAATCAGCAGATCACATCTTATCTAACTTATGAAAGATTCTATGTAATTACAATTTTGCAGGAAAGCGCTGGTACCTTAAGTATTACCTGCATATACCCGAAAATTATTCCGTCATTAGTAAAGCCAGCTAAAGATGAAGCATGTAAGAATATGAGTATTTACTTTGAAATACATATTTGCCTGCGCCTTGAAGGTACAAAGTAAAGAAGCTATGTTCCTATTCAGCGATACTGTTCTAAATAATAGCTAGGCAATAGGATGCATAGTTGAATGGGTACAAAAACTAATTCTACTCACATGGTATTTCAGTAATTGGCGGGTAATGTATATTGAGATTTCAATTATCCCCTCTTGGCTTGCTGAAACGATGTTTTCTCTTTCTATAATTTTGAAAGTGGCAAAATATGTTTTGCCTATGATCGTATTTAACGAGCTGACTTCCCTACTTAATTAATTTTTATCAAATTAACCATGTCTTTCGTGTTCACTGTTGCTTACGCTGTGGAGTCTTTGCTCTTTCGTTTGGTTTCACGATCACTAGAACATTCCTATTTGATATGAAAGTCAACCTCCAAATGTTGATATTCCTCTCTAGTGTCCATTTCCAAAGATTTATGTGGATATTTATGGGTACTACTAACTATCCTGACTTAGCTAACTGCAACATCGCTGTCTTTTGAAATACGTGCAACTATAAAATTTACTTTATCTTCAGTATTATGTACTCTTATTCTGGTCTTGGTAGTAAAAATAAGTTGCTTTTAAGTCACAAATGCGAGAGTATTCTTCTCAAAATACACATAGTTTAGTACCGGAACCTTAGGATTTAGTGTGTTTTTGAACGTGATGACGTCAGTGCAACAACCACTTCCTTGCTTCGAAAAGTTTTGAATGGCGGCCTAACACGAGGTCGATTTTGACGAGAAACAACTTGGAATATCTGGAAAAGTACGCAAGTAAGAGCAAAAACATTTCAGATCATGGGGTTTTGCAACATTCTCTACAACATATCAAATTTTAGTTTTGGACCGAACTTCCCCTTTAAGATAAGGCGCCTTAATTGCTAATCAAAATTTTCTCCACTCTGCACTGCTACATCAATGGAATGCAATAGGGTCCAGGTACAACCAAAAGATCTCCTTCTGGGATCTGGGATATGCTTTCAAAATCATACCTGAGATATGTGAACAAGTCCCTCGTGTCGTCCTTTGATCCCAAACAACTGAACAAAGCAACCGAACTGCATGATATTTGTAATTCGTCCATCGTAAATCTAAATATGCAACAAAATATAAATATCAAAATATGCAATAAAGCCAAAGTGACGACATTAGACAAGGGTTTATTCTCAAACATATTAAAATTGATTAATACCATACGCGTAAGATGAGATCCTCTAAAACAGGTGGTGCGACAATAAAATAGATCTCCCTGTTCTCTTCAAAATTTAGTGATTTCTCCAACCCCCTTAAGAAATTTGGCAATTTTACTTACTTCACTTAAATGTAAGCAAAGTCTCCCACCTCCCTGTTCCCTTCATTTGCTAAATTTTGGCTATTCTCCCTCCGACAACCCCCATACACAACCCGTGGTGGGGGGGGGGGGTAAAAACTATCAAGATCTAAGGCACAAAAGTGAATTCTCTATAAAGACAACGTTAAATCCCTCATATGGTCCGTATGCTAGAGGTGTGACATATTTATGTCCAGTTGGATATTGTGTTGTTTGCTTCGCCTTCTGTTTGTTGTATCGTTTTGCATAGCATCATGTCTGACGGACTATCTCATATACTTTCTGAGAGGATTGGACATGTTGTTTAAATTGCACTCTGTCGAGTTTAGATGCTGTTCTGAAAAGTATCATCAGTCGGAGGTGGAAGTGGTAGAGTAAGAGATGCTAGGACAGTTCTAATTCTATAATTTTGTAAAGTACTGTAATTTTGCCTTCATGTCATTTTATGAGCTCGTGACATGATTGATGGTGGGGTGACTGATGGAGAGGACACATTTATCCTCAGTCATCTGTTTCGTGAGGCAAGGCGGTTAGTTCCTTTTCGCGCTGGTTTTATCTATCTTGTGTTGCCACGAGGGATCCATTTGATAGTGGGTGGGTAGTGAGTTAGTATCCAAAACGTGGCCCGGGTGCGTCTTGCACCAACGACTTCCAGTGCAGCAGACGGGCGCTCTGAGCACTTGACTATTCGTCCGCGATTCTCTACAATGTGGACCATGAAAAGAATAAATTGAAAAATTTCTGATAATAAAATTACAAGACAGTACCTGTCGAACTTCAGGCTCTGTTGGGGGCGGCCGATTCACAGTATCACCTCTGGATCCGTAACTTCTTACTTCGCGTTCAACACTTGAAGCTCTGAACAAAGAGATTTCAATATACTCTCCAGTTCAATGAACCACAATATTTAAAGGGTAACGAACATTCTATATATTATCAGTGTTAGCTAGCGAAGAAGCCTGTCAATAGAAATTTCTTACCTTCGTCTGTCACCCTTTGATCGCTCATTTCTTCTGTCCGCATCTCTACGAGACCGTCCCTCTAATTCTCTGTCTCTGTCCCTATCTCTATAGCGATCTCTATCCCTGTCTCTGTCCCTTTCTCTGTAGCGATCTCTATCCCTGTCTCTGTCTCTTTCCCTATATTTGTCCCTTCTTCGGTCCACCTCCCGACTTCTACTTCTTGATCGAGACCTTGAAGAACAGTTGAAAAACATGATGATGAAAACTGTGAAATCTTCGAAAATAATCATCCTCTAGAAACTATGGTATTGTCTCTATGATGTGATGAGGACTCTCAGCTTTTGTAGGAAAGGGAGAAAGAAATAACAGGAAATACATTCATACATAAAAAGCGATCGCAATCAAAGAATACCTGAAATGAGAGGCACAATATGTGGATGGGGCTTCTACTAAATCGATAGTGGAGGAACTCTAAGGAAAGCAACAGTTGGTTAAGTCTAGATTCCATTATATATTGCTTTGGGCATCAAAACAATTGACTGATTTCATGTTGTATATTTTATAGAAAATATATATACACACAAAAATACATATATAAATACACAAAAACACATATACACATTTTAGTTGATAATAAAAAATTTTTTGAATTACTAGCAGATTGATCCATGAGCAGATTGTGAAACTGATTGTTTTCATGTCCCAAAGTTAATCTATAATACCCATTTTCCTAGTAAATAGGTCTGCTCATAAATAAATTCTCAAATTTCTATGAAATTCAAATGAAGAGCTTGAATAAGTTTGAAAACTTTTTAAAGTACTCTATATCTACAAACCTTTTTCTTTCTCTGTCTTTCTCCTTTCTTCTCTTGCGATATTCATCAACCGAGTATTCCTCATCTTCATTATCCTTGGTCTTTACGTCATTCCTAACAAATGAACATTCTCTCATAATTGTTAGCTACCAACGGGCCTATATTGACAAATTCTCTAGTGGGAGCTAAAAATGAGTCTAAATATCCCTGCGTGCCTCCTTGATGTGAAAAGGGCCTACCTATGGTTAGCTGCATTGTGAGACAAAGGAGATAAACATAAATCCAGCTAGAAAAATTAAGGAAATTAAGTAGAAAATACCATGTTTGAAAAAGACCTGCTTTAATTGCACATCAAGCAGGAAGAAAGGTTCAAATTGATATGTTAGCCATGTCTAACAGTTCTGTCATGTTACTTTTCAAGCAAATTTATTGTACTATAGAATTTGCTTACATTGCTGGTTCAGCAGCCATTGCCTTTGGCAGTAGTGCTTCCAACTGAAATTTCAAAATAGAGAGTACATTAGAAAATTTATGGCTTCTTCCAGTGCCAGAAAGGCAAGAAAAAACCAAACAAAGAAGCTGGCAGAGGGCTTTCATTGCTGAGAAAGATTCTTCAACCATGTAATTGACAGAACTGTGAACGGAACCCTGAAGAACTTATTAATATTGCAGAATGAATAAGAAAGTCGAGAATTCTGACCCCAACAATAAACTTAAAAAAGACAAAGTATTTAAGATCGTTCATATAATAGATTACAAAATAAGAAGAACAAATGAATATAATCCATGTAAACATGTTAAGAAAGTAATCCAGTGAAATGTATCTTCAAACATTACCTTTTCATAATTATGGCACTTACAATACAAATTAGTCTATATACAAGAAAACACAAATATGAAAAACAGTTACAAGGGACAAATACAAGACATACAAGTAATATATTGCTGCATTCCAGTTAATTGTACTTAGTCTACAATCGTTTCATATATTCGATAAAACGGTAAGAAGAATTTAATACCTCATCTAAAGCCTTTGTGGCAACTGCTTCATCCTCTGGATTGATCTATGATTAAGATACTTCATTCAATTTTGCAGTCATAAATTAATGATTATTTACTAAGAAATAAAGTTAAAAACAAATCAAATGTACGTAATTAGTTAACAATACAAATCATGTTCACCTTTTCCACTATGGGGGATGGTTCAGCATCTGGAATACAAAGACCTGGGTACTTGTTCCTCTTAAAGGTCTGCTCTGGAGGTTGATCTGCCACTATATCAGCACCTGATAATGACCATAAATGAAAAATATCTTGATATAGTACTCAATATTTCATTATCATCATCACCATCATTAACATCAATATCATCATGCTCATCATGATCATCATCATCATCATGATCATCATCATGATCATCATCATCATCATCATCATCATCATCATCATCATCATCATCATCATCATCATCATCATCATCTGTCTTTCCCGTACGCCCCTTACGGGGCCAAGGCTGACCCTGAGGTCAGTGTCGCCTTCAAATTGTTTAAAAGAGGTGATTGAGTCGGCTACACTCAATCCACTCTGTTACCCCAACAGCTACTTATCAGAACTGCAGCCTGAAGCTGCTGTGCCTGACTTTCACTGAAGGGGCCTGGTTGGACAGTTTGCCACAGGTTGTCAACATCTGCCCCAATTCTGAATCTTCGCGAAATGAATCACTATCAACTTAAGGGCAGAGTCTCTCTGTGCCCGCTTGCCACCACGAGGAGGTCTCCAACCATGGGCTAGCCATCATCATCATCATCATCATCATCATCATCATCATCATCATCATCATCATCATCATCATCATCATCATCATCATCATCATCATCATCATCATCATCATCATCATCATCATCATCATTATCATCATCATCATCAAATATCTATTAACTTAAGTAAAAAACAAAGACAGCGTTTGCTGATGTTGACCTGCAGCCAAGACTACAATCTAATAATTATTAACAATCTATATTAAATACAGTAACAACAAATAACAGGGACAGTCCTAATAATAAACAATAAAGCTTTAAAACTTTCAATGAATTTCTAAAATTAACAATCTCTGATATACTTTTGGCTTTATCACCAATCCCAAGCATAAAAATTTGTAATATATTTCTAATCCAGCCAGATACTTCTCATAGAAAAAGCCAGATTCTTTGTTAGATATAAGTACTATCCCTTTCCAAAAGGAAAAGTTGTGTATGAAATCATTTACAGCTTTGTGTTTGTCTGTGAAGTTGACTTTGCTTATAGCAGACATGACTTTTGGCAATATCTATCATATTCCAAATTCAAGGGTCTCAACCAGAAAACTGCTCCTCCCTGTTTCTCTTTTATATCTTGGTAGTTTAAATTTGAAGAGGTCCCATGCTGCATACTTTTGTTGTATATTTTTCAAAAAGGCCTTGGAATCATTACTCTGCAATGTGTGACTGGTTTGCACTGTTGAAGTAGATCTTATGAAATGAAAGTAAACATTGGGTCATTTCTTACTCCCTGCAAACTTTCCTGCTTTCATTCATTCTTTTTCCTAAATCACACACCATGGACATCACCATACATCACTCCTGTCATCACACATCTGGTCATCCCTCTCCTGTTGTCCTCCACACAGTCACCACCACACAAATCCATTCAACAAGCTACTAACAACCACCCTACCCTTTCTGTAGGTAGATCATGGTTATTTTGGGTAGTTCTTAATTTATGTATATATCTATGCCATTTGTATTGTAAAATTCAGTCAGAGTAGAGTCTGAGTACACTCAACAACAATATCTCCTCTCTCTGCCTCCATGTTCTCTGCATGTTAAATAGTGATATGCATTAACAACATGGACCAATGAAGGATGTCGCTGAACAAACAGCAGTCTACAGGAAGCATTAAGACATGTCCCTATACTTATGCATCTATTCTGTAATGCTACACTTGTAAATGCAATGGAGAGCTTGCCACTATACATGAGTCAGACTAATATCATCAGGATAGTCTACTAGCAGGTTAAAGATCTGCCTGATTAAAGAACAAGTGTTTGACTCTGCTCATATAACTTTAATAGAAATTATTATCCAAAAGAAAACCACAATATTTTGATATGATAAGGTACTTAACTCCAGTAAAAATTTTGCAATGACAATACAACAGTTCTAAACAGAAAAGACAACATACCCAAATCTCTCTTCTTGCTAGATTTTAATTTTTGAATTAACCGAAAGAGGTTCATGACAAGTGAATCCTGCAAAAAACAAGAGAAATCAGCAAAT
This sequence comes from Mastigias papua, assembly GCA_964019165.1. Classification (NCBI taxonomy): domain Eukaryota; kingdom Metazoa; phylum Cnidaria; class Scyphozoa; order Rhizostomeae; family Mastigiidae; genus Mastigias; species Mastigias papua. The sequence continues at coordinate 18,647,714 of OZ025268.1, forward strand.
CTCTCATTAATATATAAAACTGTATGGTAATGACAAGGCCAGTCTTCAGTTGCATTGCAAATGCATATACACACAATGCTCTAAAATACCCCCTCATTACAACTACCTTCAGTTATTAGAAGTCAATCATAAACATACATCAAGACTAACAATAAACACAATGCAAAACCATAAATTTGAGTAAATCAGCAAAACTAAAGCACATTAAAAGCAGTTATTGGTCACAAAATCAATTGATACACAACTGATCACAAAGCATCATTGCAAATAATTAAATGAGACAAAGAAAAAGGTTTATAAATACATTAAGACTGATATCTCTTTAACACAAAAGGGTAACCTGATCACAAACAAAATCTAAATTAGGGGTAACCAATCTAGTGCCCTTTGCACTACTCAGTGCCCTTAACGAAACTCTCAGTTTCAAAAAGGTTTATGATCTCTCATTTAAAAATTACTAGAGATTACAACATCAAAACCACACAGCTCTTGCCTCAAATAGAAAATCACATTCAGTTTCCATATAATTGTACTTCTGTCAATGTCAACATTATGTTTATAAAGACAACTCTCCCTGTCTATGATATGAAACCTAAAATTTTTGATAATTTGCATAAACATAAATCAAGACCAACAATTTTAAGGCATTAGTATTTATTATCATCATGTGTACAATGGTTTGATATCTGATGATACTTCAATGAAAATTTCAAATATATAGATAAAATCATTCCAAATCTACTCAAATGGTCATAAAATGCTAAACATACAGGGAAATCAGCTCCATTCTTGCCAAGCCTTGTCTTGAACTTCTCTACACTTTTGCTCTTCTTTCCCAGCATGATGATAAATTCAGCTAAGAAGTGGACCAGAAAGGAAATACAAAGTAGGAACTGATATACAAGAAATCGAACAAGGGTTGAAAAAGTTAAATTTGGCTGCACTGGCATATCCAGTCGTCTCCCTTGGTTAACAAGAGTTGTGACTCAGGATAGATTTATGCAAACTTTGAACCGAAAGCTCTCCAGGAACCAATTTTGTTTCTAAACTGAAATGATAAGTGCATGGCGAAGGTTCGGGCCTAATTACATGGAAATTCCATGATGGAATACAGTGTGGACTCTAACATTTGAATTTCACTCCAACTACACTGTTAAGAAACTTGTAGAAACTTACCAAGAGTTTTATCATTCAAGCCAAGATGATTTTCGAGTTCTGTGCAAACTTTTGAAATGAGCGATAATTTTTCAAGCTCAATCAAATCATCCATTTCTATGGGGGTTCGATTAGCAATCCAGTGTGTTTGTAGCAAGCAGCTGTAGAAAACTATGAAAGGAATGGATCCAACTTGAACTATATCAAATTTACTCTGTTTTCGGTATTATTGTTAGTAAATACTAAATATATCTCTCTGTGAGTGATTGTCTGCTAATTATAATGCATCAGAGTGGAAAATGTCGTTTCGATAGCCGTAGCCATGTTTGTTTCCAGTAGACTCGTAATCAATAAGAGGTCCTTATTCAAACTTTTTGTGCCTGATATTCACGACAAGTTATGAGAGAGGAGTGTTCTGGGGAAGGTACTTTTGTGCTACAGGACTTGGTCCTTGTAAAAGTTGACGAGGTCACAGGATTTATACCTTTGTAGACAAAAATTAGAAAAGGAACATAGTTTTTCTTGCAATTGGATAGTCCATTTTTAGATTATGGATTGATGGTAGGAATATCGGGGAGGGGGGAGGCCCTGAAGCCTGATGTAAAGCTCCCGGCAAGGCACAACGAGAAGGGCCAAGTAGCTTGTCGATTTCAAATTTGTAATAAAGAAGCATTGGATTCTGAAAAAGGACGAAGAAAGTAAGCCGTTCCATATATCATAAGTTCTTTGAGTAAATGATATGTTAGCCCATGATTAATGCACGCATTTTTATATGAGTCCACACCATAATATAGGCAAACTTGGAGACCAGTGACGCAATATAGGACCCTTGAAGGAAGGGGGATTGCTGTAGCTCTAAAAATTGAACGACTGGTTTAATCAAGACACCATCCCCGAATGCTCCTTATATCCATTTTGTAAACAAACTAATGATCACAGATATGCCACCATTGAATGATGCATGTTTTTTGATAATACAGGCGGATTAGCTTATAGTTGGCAAATGAACAGCAGATCTAAAAAATCTGAAAGAATAAATGAGAGTGTGCAGCTTCTCAGCATCCAGGTTATGTGCATTTCCGTCCTTCTAGATGAATAACTCACCAGCAATAGTAGAACAGTGAAGTTCCTTCAATGATAAAGTATTGGGCTGCACAAGAAGCTTTTATCTTAGGTTAAAACTGGTCCACTGATAAAGTTGATATTACTCAATTAATAAGTTAATAAATTAATGCTAGGATGGCAATATATATATATATATATATATATATATATATATATATATATATATATATATATATATATATATATATATATATATATATATATATATATATATATATATATATATATATATATATATATATATATATATATATATATATATATATAGAGTCTATACTTTAGTTTGATAAGGCCGTAGGAGCAATGTTCAACCCTCAACTCTTTGCATCCATCCCACTCTGTTATGAGCTGCTCTAACTGCATCTGTTGTGAATAATCCAGTGTCGTCTTTGCTGAGTTGAATCCATTTAAGCTGTCGCTTCCTTACTACTGAAATTTCTTTGAATTCTACACAATGATTTCAAATTTCTAGGTAGTTATAGCTTGCTGAGTTTTTATATATAAGCTACTGAGTTTATATATATAAATGTATATATTTAAATGTATTTATATATATTGATTGCATATAAATTTATATGTAGTGCTCAACTTGATCGAAATTTTCAGAGAGTTAGATACTAGGTGTTGAGATGTAAAATATTTTATTAGTTCATTATACAACTAAAGTTTTAAATCCAGTTCAGATCTCTTTCATTCAATTCGTATCTATATCCTTTATTAATCTATATTTGCCCCCCTCCAGTGTTATGTTTGTGTGGTGCTTGTCTGCCTGTGCAACATTCTAGTGTTGCACAAAACATTCAAGCATAGAAAGTCTTAAGAAAGTTCCAGTACTGTAATCGTGGAAAAGCTAAGAAAATTTCAATAACAGGCCAAAAAACCTTCTTACAAAACAAATGTGCTTGCATGCTATAAATAAAAATTACATATCGATTTACCGGCTCTTTATGAAGAAATATCTCCATTCATTGCTCATACCACACTTGGAGACAAATGGATTCTATTCTACTTTCTTCTATCGAGGAAGCAACAACTTTTGCGGCACGCCATTGCGTTATTTATTTATTTGAATGATTATGAAAGTAAACAGAGTTGCACCGAGGCGTTGTCTCTCACGGAACGCCTGTCAGGAGAATTTTGCATGGGGAGTTAACGGATAAATACCTCACGGCCCAATATTCGCATTTTTTTAATTTGTACATTCTAAATTATTTCGTCCATGACACCTTCTATCAACTACCTTTTAAATAATGAATTTTAATTCCACCTTGAGGGGTGTAGTGTCGCAAATAGCATGGCCACAATGAGAGACAAACTGAAAACCGAATTTAATTTTACCGTTATGGTCACTTCAAGAGGAAAGGCGAATTTTGGCGTGCCTGATCAGCCTCATTTTCGATATGAGTTAAGAGATCTTTAATAAATAGGTAAAGATCCGTTCACGGGGTGTAAATCGCAGCAAATTGCAACAGAAGTGTACAAGACATTGGTAAAATACAGACGAATCGCTAAAATGATGTACTCTAATCTGCCAATTCTCCTTGCTCTAGCCTCAACAGTGTTCTGCGCTGTGTACGCATGTAGCATGCCACGTGGGTGGAAGCCGAAATCATTGCCAGAAAGAGCAAAGTCTGCAGAGGTTGTTTTCTATGGGAAGGTTGTAAACAGTCCTTCGCGTTGGTACTATTCAGTCAGCAAGGGATTCCCGATTTTGAAGAAGAAGAGAGGCTTGTATTCTGCTGAAGTGGAAATCTACTGCATCTTCAAAGGTGAAATCACACAAAAGTAAGGTCTTTGCTTCGTAACTTGTATGGTTTAAAGAATTTAACACATTGTTATAATAAGATTACTTAGATGTAGAATAGGATTCTAGAAGTTCTACAGAGTGTGATGTATTCAATTGACTGCAGGGTGACTGGACGTTAGTCGTGGACTTTCTAAGGGAGAATGTTCGTGTATATCTAATGCCTAGCAGCTGTTGGACGTCTATCGATGATATTCTGAAGTGTAGGAATGTCATCAATCTGAGATGAATATCAAAGGAAATGTTCTACACTACTACACTATATAAATTGAAAAGCATATCTTTGGTCTTATTGAAATTTGAAGGTAACCGGTAAAAAATATCATTGCATTTTCTATGAAAGATAATGAATGGTATTCATTGTTAAGGCGTCTAATTACTCAGGTATAAATTTATGAATTAACGAAGAAGGGCTGTGTAGCACGAAGGGAAAGATGAAAGATTGAAAGTAGATCAGGGGGAAAGAACAGCTGGTCGTAAAATCGGTGTGTTGGACCACAAGCCTTTTATACAAAGTGGTTTATAAAAAAGCAGTACTCGACTGCTCAAAAAGCTAAGAAAGTTCACTACTGGATTTTTGAGTCCTAAGAAAATTCATAAGTGTATATAAATCTACACTTCTAATTTTCACCATTATTTTCACGTAACCAAACGTCTCTTATGCTTAATTTGCATAGACTCCTTGTATTATTGTTTGTATTTCAAATGTTGTATTTGTATGGTGCCTGACTTTTGGGGAACACTGCAGTATTACAGAAACCTAAATATTCCATTTAAGAAAGTCGTAGGATAGCTTTAGTACTGAAGTCAGGAAAAGCCAAGGAAGTTTCAATACTACACGAGAAAACGTTCTTATTTAAAAAAACGTGCATGTTATACCCAACCGAACATCCCAGTCTTACAAGTTCTAGTCAAATCCGAACGCCCCACTAAACTTGTTGGGTCCACACCTTTTGCTTAGGATTGGAGTGCACCTCTTAATATCATTAAAATCATGGATTCCTCTGTACTTAAATGACGCAAAAAGGCGAAAGTAGACTAGTTAGTGAATAAAGAAGTTCAAGGATAATTAATTGTTGATTAACCTGCGACTGTTTAGTCACGAGCTTTTTCATTAAATCGGTGAAAGTGAATTGGGGATTCAAATCTCTACAGAACTAATGAAGGTTTATGACATTAAACTCTTGAATGCATGATTGAGTGACTGAGGATGATTTATTTTTGGAGTAAATGAATCAGGAAAGATTTTGCTACTATAAACACACCATCAATGAGTGAATAAATGCTTCAAGGAATGCTAAGATGTAAGCTCCACTTCTATAAGGTGACATTACAAAAACATTACGGAACACTCTGAGGTAGCAAACCATACATTCGACTTGACCAACAAGCGTTCATCATTGGTACGAAAATAACAGGATTTTATCTTCGGAACATGTGTGATTACGGGTTTTTTTACTTCCGATCGTCGATTGATCACCTTCTGCAAATGTCACTACATTCAAAAACACCACTTTGTGTTATTGGATTATCCTGGGCTTAATTTCTATTTGGAGCCACGTCATATGGCCTGTAGGGACAGGTCATCTCGAAAACAATCTAGACTACAGTAGAATCCCGTTATGTCGGACTCTCAAGGGAGACTCGAAATTGGTCCGGGTTAACAAATGTCCGAGTTAACCGAGTTTTTTTTTAATAAATTGGAGTGAATCCAATGGGTAATAAGGAATCAGTCCGACAAAGCAAAAGTCCGACTTATCCAGTGTACAACGTAACGGAGTTTAAATGTACACGCCTTTTTCAGTAATAAGGAACCAAGAACTAAATCTAGTTCCAAAAGTTCCCTATTTGAACCTCTTTTGGCCACGTTTTTACTTATAGTACTAAAAGCTCCTTAATTTAAATCGCATATTCAGTGTTTTAGACTATTAAGAGTTCAGTGTAAAGTCAGGACACTGTGGATACTGCAATTTTCGATGGAAACACGAATAATTTAAGAAACTTTTAGAGCTATCTCTCACAGTTTCTGAAAGCCCTTTATAAGCACTAAAAAGGCCAATGTTCTACGTTTTGTTTTTGTTTTTACTACCAATTTTTCACTGAGGTAGGAAACTTTTAAGAGACTTCTAGAACTAAAATGTTGCCAAAACTTAAGAAACTTTACTACTAGGCCTTGACCCGGGTTTGTTATAAAAACGAAAACGCGTAAATATGCGAATTTAGCTTCTTATTTCTCGATTGCTTGCAGTGATTAAGATATTTGGAATTGAAAAGTTACTTAGGGACTTTCCTTTAAGTAGTACAAGCTCCTTATATATTTTGGCCTTCTTCATGCAGGTTCCTTATAAAGCGGTTCCTTATAAAAATGTGTGTACCCGGTCGCTTTGGCCTGCTACAAACCTATTCCTGCTCACCGTGTTTGCTATCAAAGCTGCTTCAGGTCCTTACAGGTAGAAAAGTGTGCCTCTTCCCAAACCGGTACAGGACTGCACGAGTTTTTATACGTGAGTAATTCATACGAAAGTAGTGCTTTACTCTTCAAGAAGTTAAGAATGTTTAATTCTGAAATTCTGAAAACTAGATAGTTGATAATTCATATACCATTAAAGCTCAAATATCCACTTAAGACAGCCATCTCTATCACTTTAATCGTATAGATTTCTTGTTGTAGCCTATATATTCGATTGGCATATTTGCGCAGTGGCTGTCTGTTTGTACCACACTGTAGTGTTATGCAAACTTTGCTGCTCTTGATAAGAATATCTTAAGAACGTTTCAGACTAAAATCATGAAAAAGCTAAGAATGGTACAGTACTGGCAGAAATTTCCTCATAAGAAAAAAGCGTTTACCTCAGATAGCCAGTGCAAAATGTGAATCGGATTACGGATTAGCCTGTTTGGTCTGCCGTGACACAGTTGTGCCGGGCTAGAAATGATCCGGCACAAAAGCAGGAATAGGTCTTCACGATCTGCAATATACTGGTAGAAAGTTTAACGTGCAGAGCAGTTCCTAGAGATTTCCTTAAGGGGATGTGGGACCTATAATTTACCCAGAATGGGCATGGCTCCCACGATTGAAGAAAATCTGCTAAATCTTTTACTTACTATGTGTTCAATTTCTTTGGTTGATGGTGTGAATCTGTAAATGTAACAAGTTAATTTGCTGTCTGCTACGCCACAGCATTTAATACTTACCTTACTGAGGTGTCTCGTAGGAAAAAGATAATACTGGGTGTGGTAATGGTTACGCCCTGGTCAAATGACCTAACATTTCACCCAATATTTGGTGTTGTATCTAACGATGCTCAATGCATGGGGTGGTCAATCGATCCAACATTCACTGAACATATGAAATCAATGGAGACGTTGGAAGAAATGTTGGCTTGTGTTTGATCTCGAGCAAATTCCACCCAACATCACTGAACACGATGTAGGGTAATTGAACAGAGTGGTCAGATGATCAATTTCCCACAGAGTAGTGATCAGTTCAAATGAAAGGCCTTCCTCGTACTGCCCTATTAGTTTATGACGGGGGCTATTTTGAGTACACTTTACAGCTCGAGCTGAAAATTGAATTCGTGAAAAGCTGTCTCGTTTCTTGGAAGGGACTACTGTCATCAACACTGGGTTTTATTTCACATGGCAATGATTGCAAAAAGGAATTTCTTCATGTCATGAGTAGAATTCACTTAATGAAGAAGTTTATCAAGTTTTTTGATTTTATAATTCTTGATGGAAACTCAAATTTAGTCTACTCCTACTTTCCTTTGTAGTAGGCATCTAGAAATTCTTTCATACCTATCAACTTTAGTTTCCAACTCCAAGCATCTTTTTCCTCCTCTTTCTCTAAGACAAGGAGGAAGGGAATCCAGCCTACAGTAACTCCTGGTTTTTCATAGAACTGACTGCTTAATAAATGTATGTCTTGTTTTTAGTTTTGATCTCAGTTTCATCACTGGGTTTTTTTCCACGTCATTTCTAGATTCTTAAACGTATCTGGCTATGGTTACTGGCCTGGAAACTGTATTGACGATCACGTGATCGAAGGGGAGAAGGGAATTTTCTTCGTCAGATTTGATCGGTCGGGACAACTTGTGGCACACAATGTCAACATTCAGAGGTCTACAGCCAGCGTTGATGGAAGGACTTTAATGAAGATAATCAAGGCTACAGAAATGTCAGTGAGAAAGTCATCAGTTCTCAATACTTCTCGTCGTTCCAGAAAACCGCGCGGTGGTTGTCCGATGATAGCAGCATTGCTGTGGTAAGAGTTGTAGAGCTGTGTTAAATTATCAAGAAAACGAGACAGAGAGTAGATGTAATATATGTATATTTATCGAGAGAGACTATTGCAAAACTGACTTAGCCCCATATTGTAGATGCATTAATGATTTATCAATAAGTAAGCACTGGTGAATTTGTTATAATTCTCAATTTTTCGAGGAATGATTTTCCGTTCCTCCACAGTCCATACATGACTTTACTGTGAGCGATAGCCAACTTTTGCAGTGATAAAATGATTTTGTGCACTGATTAGCAGCAAAAATGTGTATTAACTCCTTAAAAGTGTATTCACATGAACTTTGCAGCAAAGTTGCTTTGATTAGGATATCAACTGTGATACCATTAGCAATCACTAATCAGCGTTCAATCAATAGCAATCACTAATCCATGTTCATTCTTTTAACTTTATATGGAGAACTGATGTTGCACATGTGTAAAGCAAAAATAAAGGGAGTGTTTGGAAAACAGTTCCAAAAGCTATGTCGCATGCTCATAAATTTCTTCATAATTAGATGTGCCCTTCCTATCCATACAGTGTCCATATCTTTGAAAATTGGAATATGATGACATTTCTTTGTGGGTAGCTATTGATAAGCTCCCTCAACCGCTATTGATCCGTTTGAAGCTGTTTATATTTGACTTGATTATGAGTTGAACCCACCCCTCCAGTCAGATTATGATATCTTGGCTACACTTAATTTTTTAAAGGAGATGAGATCCTGCTCTGGAAACGCCTTTTCCAGAGTTTTGCAACATTTCAAACTGAAGGTTGCCCTAGTGGTGTGAATGTTACAGAGGAACTATACTCCACAAGATAACCGTTTTGGTTTTTCGGATGTTTCAGCTTAATTCATAATTGCAATACCGCAACAAGTCTCTCTCAAGTTTTGTTCAAGCACTGAAAGTATTGTAACTAAAGGCTCATCTACACTATCACATCTTCATAAAACTCTGCTGCAACCATATCCACTAAGCAAATTTCTTTATAAGAAATTAAGAATGCGTGCAATGTCTGTCACACAACATCTTTCTGCTTACCACTCAAAAGCTGCATTGTAAATATAACACAAATGCAACACAAATATTATAACATTTTTGTCCCATGCATAATTGGTACTCCCAAATTCTTGCATACAATATTGTTCGGTCGGTAGCAACTCTTCTAGTAAAATTTTATGAAGATATGATAGTGTAGATGGGCACATATACGTCAGTTAGTGTGTATCCTATTAAATATTTTTTCATTAGTCACACTGAGTGTACACTGCCATGAGTTATATGCGAGACTATATTTAAAGAAAGAAATCTGTGTCATGATTTTCTGTTTGCTAATCAGATGCAGATAAGCATGAGCTGCTTTTTTAGCTGTTCAACTTGACTCAAGAAATGATCTCATTTATTATCTTAGCTATCCGTAATCTTTAGTAAAGCTAGTTATAAATTTGAAGCAGGGGTGCCGTCCCAGGAAGTTAAGAAGGAGACTGTGCCGTAGGCTACAGTGTTGTGGCACGCCCACGATGACCCAGGACGGCCCACGACCGCCCATGATGGCCTACGATGGCACCATTCATTTATGCTGTTCATATTTTAATACATACTATTGTTGTTGTTGTTGAAGGTGTTGAAGTTGGCTCATACAACCAAGGTCGTAATTCAACAAACTATTTTACACTCATTGGAAAAGTGGCTGAGCCCTCAGATCACTTTCCACGCCATTCCTGACTTCAGATACCTAGCTATTGTATTGTTTTTGATAATTGGTTCGTCTGAAGCCATAAAAATTGAGCACTATTAGTTTCCAAGCTGCAGAAAATATCCAGACCTCTTTGGTGCTTCAGGATGGATATTCATACATATGCGGGGCAGCATACCCTAGGCTCATCTCTTAAAGGAGGCAGAGGATCTTACCAAGGCCCAATGTTCCTCATTTTTTGATAATTTTGACTTAAACGTTCTTAAAATTGCTATTGTCTCGAGAGTTGTATTTGTGCTAATAGCCGAGAAACTATATACAGTATACAATTTCTAAAAGATTACGCCGAGGGCTACTATTGAAAACAAAGCAACAAGTGCTTATGTTTGTTAGCAACATCATCAGAATTTGTTTGTCAAAAGAATGTGAGTACTTGAGTGGTTGTGAAAATTCTCACCTGAGAACTGAGGCTGACCATGTTCTAGCAGTGTTCTTATATATTTTGGCAAATCGAGTTTCAGGTTTCTTAAGAATTATGTTCATATAAGAAAGAACATATTGTTAGAACCTAACACTTGATGAAGGCCAGTTAAAGGAAAGAGACTCGCTTGGTAATGTTTGCACAGTACTTGAACTGGTGTGTTGGGTAGGAAGGTCGGTTAAGAGAAGTGGTTAACCAATTTAAGTCAAATTGCCGTGTGATAATTGCAAAGTTGTGCAGTAGCTAGATAAGATGAAATAATAATACGATACAAAGAGTGTAGGCATATTAAATTGTTAAAGATATCGTAGGAAATGACTCTCAAGACTTGAAGATATTCAAAACCGACATAGTTTTTTTATGTCTGATAGCAGGAGAATAGTTGGGAATTCTGTGCCTTTTGCTTTTGCATACCCTTTTATACCCTGTTGAAACCTTGGATATCTGGTCCACGAATGGTATAGCTACTTTTGTTCAAGACAAAGATCATTCTGAGGTTAAAAATGCAGCGACTTTTCGTCTGTAACAAGGACAGATTTGCTACAGGTAAGATACTGATGGTATTTTTGGGCAGAAAAGACACTTAGGCTTGAGTGGTGGCTCTATGTACAAGTGGTATAAATCGAATACATAGTATAAATTGTATATCATGTTTCTTGGTTAGAATGCAAGGGAGAGAAGCTAGGGATCGAATATATAAGAATTATGCATGAGCCTGCAACCCATCTTAGGTATTGGCATACTCACTTAGCTAAATGACCCACGCCAAACAAACGAATACAGGTGCCACTGTTTTGATATTTGTTTTGATAGAGTCTTGTTAAAACTGAGGATATGGTAGACGGATGGATTTCGCTCTCAGTGAGATCTCATCTGATTCAAAGCATTTGCTGGAATTGAAGCTTTTGGGTGGCGCCTGTCAACCGCTTCATATCCAAGCTCTTAAGCTAGAAGCAATCAAATTGCTAATCTAGCGTCGTTCTTTTGAAGCTTTCATCCTTCCTGCTTTCAGGTGGAATGTTTATATCGAGCGGTTGTTTTAATTATCAGCCATCGATTCATGCATAGAGAATTTTCATGAAGCCATCTCTTACAAGATTAGAGAATTCAACCTTAAATTTGCATTCAGTATTTTTCATCCCACCTCTGTTTCGTTGTCTGTAAAGTGCGTTTCAGGAAACTACTCACTACTCTATCCAAATTATGTCTTTAAAAGCTTTTGACTACCAGAAGCACAGGAAGCCAGCTTTAGCTAGCTACCTACCACAGTTATCCGCATAACATCCTAAAGGAATTCTCAGAGTAGTTCGCTTTGTCTCTTCTAATTATGATTGAATCATACATATACGTTCATGCTCGTTGTATCACCTGAGGGAAATCTAAACAATAAAGTAACTCTCATTGGACAGAATCTATGCAAGATAATAGAATGATCTTACAAAGTCCCTATACAAGAAAACATTGTTAAGTAAAAATCTGACGAGCAACAGATTTTGCAATAGATGTGGGAAGGCAGTATAGTCAAAATCTTGAATATGGTGGATACAGGAATGGGTAACTCATTAAGCAAGGGACTATGTAGGTAATTGTAGTCTATGATGGTCTCAAAGTTTGCAAAATATTGCTTTTAGATGCATTTTTTTATAAAAGAGTGAGATGCTAAGAGATGTAGAAATGTTCAAATAATGTGAGTTGAACATGAGACTTGTTGAGGAATATAGTTTTCTTGAGTTTTCCAGGCAGAAAAGCCAATTTCAAATTAACTAATCAGTAACATGAAAGCACGTAAATAGTAATCGTATTTTCAGAGGTCCATAAGGCCCATCACCTGATCAGCATAGCTGCCAAATGTTTAAAGAATCCGATCAGATCTATTTTCTCCCAACCTAATTGACCAATCATCATGCAAAATTGGCCTAGTCTTAGCACGTGTGGTCAGAATCCTGCATGGTGATTGGTCAATTAGGTTAGGAGAAAATAGACCTAACAGAGCTCTGAAATATTTGGCGACTATGCTGCCTTAATCAAACTTTTATGCAAAGTTGATTTAACACCTGAATTTGCAGACAATAAAAGTTTGACTTCATCATTGACTGAAGCTCAGCCTCGTTGTGAAAAGGAGATTCTAATATAATACTTAAAGCGTTTGGATACGAGAGTCATATTGCAGCCACTTTGAGTTCAATATAAGTTCAGGATGAAAATACCAAAGAAAAGCAAGAAGGACTGTTGTGAGGACAAGCATGTAATAAGCATCCAAAGAAAGTCAGCTTGATGGAATCTATAAAGGAGATGAAACAAACGCTGGGTATCAGATTGATCAAGCCATATGGCGCAATCCCTTTCCATCATCTCCTTCTCGTTAACAGTCTCTCTAACAAGTCCCTTATCCCCTCTTTTCAGAATGGGAATGAGAATGGGATAGTCAGTAATCTATCGAAGCTGGCCTCGAATTGGCTATCATTTGAATAGCAATCATGTGACATACAACAGTCAGTTACACCTTCAATCGTATCCTATGTCCACAATAAAGAATAACCATGAGCCACTGCGCGCGGCATCTTTTATCATCATCACAACTGGACCATTGGTCCAGTGGGCCGTCTTCCTAGCCCAATAAAAAAGCAAAATTATGCACCTTGGTCTGGTAACTAGGACCCTTGTGACTTTCCTAAAAATGTTAGTGGTCACAAGTCAGTCGGTCAGTGGACTGAACACAACAGCAAAGACTTAGTGGATAGCTCTCTTTGAACATACTGACCGAACTTGGCAGTGAATGGGATGTGGCCCTCAAGTTAGGTTTCTTCAAATTATACCCTGAGCTACTGTTCTGCCAAAACAATGAGAAAACACACGAATCAGTGGACTGTTTGTCATAAGCATAGTGAATAGATCCTAAGTGAGAAGCCTAGTTTCACTAAGCCTCCATTCTTAACATTACCAAATATGGCACAAAGTACTATCGAAATAGAAACATTGGGAATGTAATGAAGTTAGGATTATCTTCCTGTACTTAGTACAGCAATCATGAATATACTATTAAATACGTGAACAGTGCCAATATTATATCTATTTCTACACTGCAAAATGCCCACGCACTACAATATATATATCACTCCCACATATGAAGTGGAAATTGCCTCTCCAATAAGTTATACAGTCAAACTCGGGGAAGTCGGATCTTTTCGGACCAGATAAAATAATCCGGCTTATGCGAGGTCCGAGTTACGTAAAGTAAGTCTAGACCCACCCAGAGCTCTTATGGGTCCCAGGACAAATGGGAAAAGCGCGATCCCTAATGATGTCATCATAACATTCATCATTTGGCTGGGTAACGCTTGTCGTATTAGGGAGGGTGCAGAAAAACCATTTCCAAAATGCACTTTCTAACAGGATGGAAGGCTTTTGACCACCATTGTTAAAATTTTTGCAAGATTAATGTGCAAAACTTTTTGCAAGAGTCTTGAAATGCAATAAGCTTATTAAGCTTATTGGCTGTAACATTTTTCACTTTGCTATTGTAATCATGATCAAAACCCGATCTATATTGTGCTATTTTACAATCGGATTTCATAAAAGCTCCGACTTACGTGAAAATCCGACTTATAAAATCCGACTTATGCAAAGAAAAAGTACAGCATTCATGACAAGAGGACCAGGACCATGCATTTTTGTTCGAATTATGAAACATGCGACTTAGGCGAACCCGACTTAAGCGAGTTTAGCCGTATGTTAATTCATACAGTTTAAGACTGAGCTTCCTTACAAGGTTCAACAACACTAAACCTGCCAGTACAAGGTTTACAATAAGTAACATTATGAGCAACATATAACTCAGCACATCACAAAGATGGTTAGGCCGTTGGCTTTGCTATTACAGGGTCATCGACACAAGTGACCATGCTTTCTAGGAAGACTAGATAAAGTCCTAAGGCTCGCATTTCAAGAAAAGATATCTTACAGCTTCTTCTTATAAAGATGTAATGTCTGCTTTCTTTCTTATGTTACAGCGTATGTGATTCCTCGTGTCTTGGAGCAATTTCTTCATACGGCTTTGCAGATGATTCCCTATTCCAACAGCATATGCTGTAAATCCTCAAACTAGCCCTCAGGGGACTTACCTCTTTTGATGTTCTTGGACAGAATATTTTCGAGGGGGCTGTACAAAGAGGAAATAAACGAGGGGGCTTGTAACCCTTGAACATGCTATATAAAAACCCATTTTACAAATTCCTTTATTCACAATTTAAAAAGAAGAATGGAAATACATAAGTTGAAACACAACGAAATCTTGACCATCTTTTGTGATAGGGGGGCTTATTTCAGAGGAGCTTACTAGCAATTTGTAGCTTTGGAATATGGGGCTTATTTGAAGGAGATGGGGAATTTATTCGAAGGGAGTTTCCTCGAGGGGGAACCAATTCCAGAGTTTACTATATGGCGAATGTTTCTCAAGGGTATTTGTAGAATCAAAATCCTCCGCATTCCAATCTTGAACATTTGTTAGGAAAAATATTCAATCTTTCAACTTGTTTGATAACTGGATTTTTGGGTATTTATTGTTTCCTTTAGATTTCGCTTGCAAAAGCCAACAGTGAAGAAGATTAGGGAAACATTTTAGGGTATCAAGGTTCCTACAAAAAGCTATTAATATTCTCTCTCCAATAAGTTTACTTAAAAAAGTGTAACTACAAGTTTATAGTCCATTTAGAGATTCAACAGCGAAACCTCTAAACCTTTTTATCCGGCTCGCCCCCCTCCCCCCACCTGATATATGATCTTCCTCATGGTAATGGCACTCACCAATCAAGCAGCTATAGCAGTGCGATGTGACAGAACCAATAGATCCGATTTGTAATATGTCTTGATGGAAAAGCAACAACAACATTTAAGCATGTACTCTACCTCCAGTATCAGCTTATTATCTTGCTCCTCTACAGCAGGCGTTCGGGGGTCTGAAAAAAGACACGAAGAAATGATTACTTTAAATTTTGATTTGAAAGAAGAAGGTAAAAGTTTCATTTTGTGGCCGAAAGCCAATTCTGGAAAGATTAATTGAGAATTTACAGTTCAAGCATTGCAAAGATTTCGTTGTCTGATTTTGTGGTAATTGGTACTTTATAGAATAACTCACATTATCATAAACAACTTGTGCTGTAGCTATGTCATCTGGTTTCTTTGGTGAATGAAATGTCTGCTCTGGCTCTAGGTATTCTCCGGTATCAACTGGCTCTTTTGCTCGCATCTTATGAGTACTACCCAAGAAAGTCTTAAGCTCCCTTTCATAAACTGTGTTGGTATTATGGTTGGCTTCATCTGATTCAAAATTCTGATTTGTGTAACTATTTTTAAATGGATCTTCCTTGAGTACCTCCATTGGGACAACATTTTCTTGAGTTTGGAACTCAGAGAGATTTCCATCGTACATTTTGTTGGCATATGCCGCTCTTGACAAACTGTAGCTTCTTCCGTCTTGAGTTAACCTAGATTGGATACAGTGATGTTCAGTCGTGATGTGTGATGATGTGGGATTATGTGAATCACACAATATCATTTCAACCACATGACATTAAATTAGTCACAGTACATAAATTTATTACATTTATCACGTTCCACTATTTACTACATGATATTAAAGCAGACCGGAGAACAGCATTCAGACATTTAAAATATGAATATCTAAAATGGTTTTACATATATCATACACTAAACAAAGAGCAAATGGAGAGGTATTAAGAATGTCCAAAAGTAAGAGAACTGGATTTAGTAGCAAGACAAACTTGCAATACTGTGAGGATTTACAGTAAGGAGAAACCCATTAAAATGCTGTTAAGAAAGGGAGGCTGAATTAAAAAAGGCCAGGAAGAAGTTCCAAGAGAGTGTAGGTACTAGATATAAAAGTATGGAAAAATACATCTCCTAAAGAGACTGCGTAAGATAGGGACTGTTGAAGAACCACTAAGAGTGACCTGTTGCGAGTAGCGGACACAATAATCACTGCTACAAGAACACACTATGAGAATACTGAGGAAACTAAGAACACTGCTAGAACATGTTCAGCCTCAGATGAGAACTTTACAAGCACTCTACTTCGAACATTTCTCTGGCAAATCAATTCTGATGGGGCTGCAAAAAATTCTGGTTCTTAGGACACAAAGAGTGAACATGAATGAATGAAAGAACATAAACAAACACTTATACTACATTCCACTGAAATAATTTTATCTTTTATATATAGTTATACATACATATAATCTATATATATATATTCATATCTATATTTTGCATGTATATAATATATTACATAGATTACATATATATATATATATATATATATATATATATATATATATATATATATAACATAATTATATATTATTTATTATATATATATATATATATATATATATATATATATATATATATATATATATATATATATATATATATATATATATATATATATATAATGTAATTACATAAACACAATACAATGTAATTTACCCATAATCTTTGTAATAAAATTTCTTTCTTTTCTGAAAGCAAAAAGCCAATATGAGGACCATCAACAGGATAAATGCACCGGCTCCAACTATTACCCAAACAACCCAAGCAACTGCAAAGAAGAATAGCAATTTGACATCTATACTTTTTACCATATATCTATTATACAGGTATTTTATTTAACGAAGAAAATGAGACAGTATAAGAAATTTTTATAATAACTGGGCACTTAAGAAGCATCAATGGAACGTGACATAGTAATCTACTGTCCTATTCCAGTAACTATGACTGCTGTCGATAGTTTTTGAGAAATAATTTTATCGAAGGATGGCTGGTATTTATAATTTCTCTTTTGTATTTATAACACACAATGACTGGTGATATGACTGTGTTGATATGATGTATTGTATCCCTGTTAGCAAAAAATATCAACATGCTCAAGGGGGATTTCGGTAGTAAAGCGAGGTAACAGCTTTCCTCTTAAATACATATGTTTCTTTCTGTGCTCCTATTCTGGCAAGTGAGATCCCGTCTAGAAGGGCTAGTTCACATTACTCGTATAACTCTCTCCGTATAGAAATCATATAGTCTAGATTTTTATCATAAATTATATCTCAGTTTTTGTGACGAATCTGCTTGCGACAATAGCGAATGATTAATTGACTTACTATCAGGGCAGTCTTGTTCGTTGCAAGATCTCGTTTCTTTCGCAGCACCAATGCCAGAGCAGTTCTTCCCGCCATGCATTGGGGCCGGATTTGTGCACGTTCTGATCCTTATTTGGACACCTCCTTCACATGATTTTGAGCAGCTCTGGTAACTGGACCATTCAGAGTAATTACCATCTGCGGATAGAATCGAAATTACAAACCTAGTCTGTAGAACAAAAGAGTTTTCTTTTTACCTAAATATTTTTATAGCAGCTTCATTTCTAATAAGAGAAAGAAATGGTACAGAAAAATACCTATTATGATTTCATAGTCAGTATCTTTTCTTTACTGAAGAATTTCTTATCTCAGCTATTCTGAAACATTATCGACACATTTTCTAATGATCTCGCTGACTTATAAAGAGACAGTTGGAAGTTCGACTGAGAATTTCCAGAAAGAGATGTCAATCTCTCATATAATATCTCACAAGCTGTATTAATTTCTTCCTGATCTGTAAACAACATCTTTATTTCATTACGAATAACATTACTGGAAAACTGAAACTTCAAATATTTTTATTAAGACAAATTCAAATAACAACACGTCAAAGGGTGTAGATGACATTGGTAGCTAGAATCAAAGTATGTGGACGGACAGAAGGCTGTTGGGAGTTTTCAAATTTATGCATTATAGGCGACTTTGAGTGAAAGACTTTGAGTGAAAGATATTGCATGGAAAGTACTAGAAAATACACACACACACCACACACACACACACACACACACACACACACACACACACACACACACACACACACACACACACACACACACACACACACACACACACACACACACACACAACACATACACAACACACACACACAACACACACACAACACATACACAACACATACACAACACACACACACAGAGCTAGCTTAATTTCAAGACGACAATTGGGGTGGATTGCCAAAAGCCTCTATTTGTGATCCAAATTAAAATTGCATGAAAAAGCGGGAAAAACTCATAGCATACAACCATGCTATAAATCGTCTGAAGACAACATGCAAATTAAAAAGGCAACTTACCAACAGGGTATGTGGAGAGGCATCGAGCTCCACTGAAACCAAGTTTACAGCTATCCAAAAATAAAAACAAATTAATTCGTTACCATGTCAAAAGACACTGGTGACTATGGTATTTTGGGGCAGAGATGCGTAACCATCAATTCTCTACTACGACTAAAGATAGCAATCTTATGATACAGGCATATATATAGCGGTTAAAGTTCGGTTATCGTCTTCTTCAGTACATAAAGACCGGGGAAGACGAAAGTCGAAACGTTTAGCAGTTGAAGTTTGTTTCTTGACATTGTATAATAGTTTCCAGAAGTGTCTAAGAGATGGTAGCTGTTGAGTGACTCTGAATGTCAACCAATTTTCAAATTTTCCCATATTGATCGCAAATATTTTCACTTTATTTCAGTTCAGTTGCATGCATGTTTTACATCAAAAATATTTCACCATATTCATCTCATTCTCCAAGAATCCGGGACTTTTCCTTGCTTTTTTCATTGGTTTGCAAAAATCTTCTTCCCAACTGTATTTCAAAAGCTATCTCCGTAAGGTCAATAACCTGATAACATTTAGTCTTAATTCTATGTCATTATATATTCCATATTCAGGCGCGCAGATAGGAGTTTTTAAAGGGCACAAAAAAAGGGCACACTAAACATTTTGTGAAGAGAATACACCGTGAAATTATACTTTTCAGATTTAGAAATAAAAGAAACCATACGAGAATTTTCAGGATCTCGTTACTTCCATGTGTAACAAATATTATAAGCAGATCTACTTAACAAAAATATAATGAAAAGTTTAAAAATCCTCCATCAAAAGGGGTACTATTGCTTCTTTGAGTAAAAGGGCAGGGATCTAGACCCCCAGGACCCACTCCTAGCTGTGCGCCTGATATTTAATCAATTCTAGTAAAGAAGATAGTGTAATGATAAAGGGGCTTGCCTGCAAATGATGCCTGCTATTTGCTGTTGACAAGACCCACCATTCCTGCAACTAACATCTGAGCATAGTTCTAAAAGAGATATTAGATGAAAATGAAGTATGAATAGATATGAGATATCTGAATGACAAGATTTTAGGATGGACTGTAAAGAGACGACACACCTCCGAGAATTCTATGCAGTTAACGTTACATGTTTCTTAAACTTCAAACGCCCAGAGTTTGAAAAAATCTAGAATTTGTATGTGACTTAGAGTGGGTAGCCTGCTGAGAGGTCTTCTGTGATATTGTATGAAATCTTTTCAATGACTGCTACCCTTTAGGATCTTTGTTCTCCTAAGTCACTCTTCTAGTCTTATCATTCATATAATGTTAAGCAGGCAGAGAAAAGGGGATGGATAACTAGATGCAATGCACAATGGCAAATTCAATATAAACATGTTTTGTCTATGAGGAACCTCGTTTCGAACGAAACGATTACTGACAGAAAAGTATATTTGAGTTTTATTCCATGTATACAATTTATATACGTTGTGGATGCGGCTTTGGATCAGTTTATATATATATATATATATATATATATATATATATATATATATATATATATATATATATATATATATATATATATATATATATATATATATATATATATATATATGTAAGGGTAAAGTAGCTTCAACATGGACTATTGTACCCTAACATCTATGTTCACGGCTAAATGGATTCCACACGATCCATACGGGCTTGACTGCAATTAATGGAACTGGCCTTCTAATTCTCGATTGCTAGCAGTAATTTCAAATTCAAAAGTTTATTAGGGATTCTGTTATTAACAGTACAGGTTCCTCAAATTTGTTTGCTTTCTACACGTGGGTTTCATATAAAGCGGTTCCTTAGAAAAGAATGTGTATTCTAGCAGAATTGGTAATATCTTAAAACCACTGTATGATACATAAAGACCGCTTCCATGCAAGGTATGATTAATTATCAACTTCCTTCATAATATTTGCTACAAACCACAAACTGCACATATTTCTTTAATAGCATTCAAACTGTAATGACTTTGCTCTTTCAACGGCCAACATCATACATACAGTTTCAGTTGATAATTTCACCTGTACTTGTGCGTACATACCTTTTATTGAAATAGCAGCAAATTTACTGCTTTTCGTCTGTATGCTATCCTTTATTGTGTTGATGGTAATGGTTTCTGAGAAATTGTAGTAGACATTAGCAACGACCTGCACTGAGTTGCTATTGCTGTAAAAGTAATTGATATGATATACAAGGGGTACACTGATAGATTCATGGACTCCGGACTATAAGCTGGACGGGCCCCTTAATTATGTCAAAGTAAGCGACATGACACAAAAATTATTAGTTGATATAAACAGAAATACATAATAGATTTAGGCATGAAACACATATGATTTACCTATCGTTTATAGAAGTGAACACCTTAGGAGGTATAAAGTTTCTGTCAAGAACAGAGCTGGGCCCCCTATCTAGTCCTCCGATTAGTGAATCCGATTACTCAGATTCACGTCGATTTGCACAATCGTTCAACCTGCCCTTGCGATGTACAATTATAAAGCCAGTTACATTCGCCCCATACAAAGAAATTTAGAGTAACAATGCGAGATGGCGGAAATATGTTTAGTTTTGAATAGAAATGGTCTTATTAGTTCGTCGAAAGGAAAAAGATATCAATTGAAGAACAGCCTAACACTGTTTGCATAAGCATTTTAAGCTACACAATTACTTCAAAGCAACTCAGAGTTATTACTTGGCTGATGTAGCTCGTGGTACTTTGAAATGGTGTAAATAACAAGCCTTTTTCCATAACTTAGTACCTTGAGAAGGAGAGGGGTACCCTGCTTTTGGGAATAGCTGACAATATGCCCAGTTGAATACAGCTTTGTTAGTACTGAGGCAGATCATGCTTGGACTTCAATGTAGTGTTGGCTAGTATTACAATTACGCTTAAAAAATTAACACAAAGCTACTTTGCACATCCTGTCACAATGCAGTTCTATAGCTGCGAAGACCGAGATACAATTCTGCACTTGCAATGGTCTGGAGCTGTGTAGGGACAGTGCAACCGCAAAGGGAGACAGTGCAACCGCAAAGGGAGACAGTGCAACCGCAAAGGGAGACAGTGCAACCGCAAAGGGAGACAGTGCAACCGCAAAGGGAGACAGTGCAACCGCAAAGGGAGACTGCAACCGCAAAGGGGGACAGTGCAACCGCAAAGGGGAACAGTGCAACCGCAAAGGGGAACAGTGCAACCGCAAAGGGAAATATAAACTTTCATTAGGTCAGAAGATGAATTTTAGTTTGCAGTGGTAACCAATGACAAAGTGGATTTGTGCAGTGATATACAGTAAAAGCATGCAGTGATAAAGACAAAACCACTTAACCCCTCAAAGGTGCATACATATGACTTTTGATTCAGGTATCAATTGCTCAATAAATAAGGATCACTAATCAATGTACAATCAATAACAATCACTAATCAATGCTCAATCAATAAAAATCACTAATCAATGTTCATTCTATTTACTTTGTAGAAAACTGGCATCACTCACATTAGATGTGAAATAAAAGCCATACTCAGATATGTTTCTTCAGGGGTCAGTCTAATATCCTATTTTTAGCAAAATGTACAGTGATCAATTTTCCCTATATTTGGGTATACTGCTCCATGAAAAACGTCATTATTAGAGTTCCGTAACTGGGAAATTACGATATTTAGAAAAAATATGTCGTGGATATATGCTGCCATCTTGGTATTGGACACATGAGAATTCATATGAGCATAAAAGAAGAGTTAAGTGCTATTGTAGAAGAGATTAGTAAAGTAGAGGTCAACTTACTTTGATAAGCTGATAATTTGAACATCATGAAAATACACAGATCCGTTCAATATTGCATGAAGCTAAAAAAAGAAGAATCAGCAATGTTTCATAATGAGATAAATTATTGATTGTAGTGACTCTCTCAGAGATACGATGCTTTCAGATAATTTCATGCTGTCATTTAGATTCTTTAACTATATACAGGAAGCTGAGTTGGCACCAAGCATATAATTGCATTATATATAACTGCTAGGAAAAGAGAAATGTGAGTGAAATTACGCTGAACTCTCTCCTGTTCTCATGGGTGAAAGCAAAGATGGAAGACTGTTTTATTAGTAGCATAAAATTGCTTCAAGAGCGAACAAAGCCAGATTTAATGCCGCTATTAACTATCATTAGTCGGATGTATTAAAGCAATAGTATATTTCTATATAAAAATAGCCTAGTGAGATATGTTGATGATGATTATGATAATGGTGATGATTATATTGACGATGGTGATAGTGATGATAGTGATGAGCATGATGAAAATGACGATGGTAATGATAATGATAATGATGACAGTGATGATGATGATAGTGATGAAGATGATGATGATGATGATGATGATGATGATGATGATGATGATGATGATGATGATGATGATGACGATGATGCTAGTCCATGGTTGGAGACCTCCTCGTGGTGGCAAGCGGGCACAGAGAGACTCTGCCCTTAAGTTGATAGTGATTCATTTCGCGAAGATTCAGAATTGGGGCAGATTTTGACGACCTGTGGCAAACTGTCCAACCAGGCCCCTTCAGTGAAAGTCAGGCACAGCAGCTTCAGGCTGCAGCTCTGATAAGTAACTGTTGGGGTAACAGAGTGGATTGAGTGTAGCCGACTCAATCACCTCTTTTAAACAATTTGAAGGCGACACTGACCCCAGGGTCAGCCTAGGCCCCGTAAGGGGCGCACAGGAACAGACAGACAGACAGATGACGATGATGATGATAATGATGATGATGATGATGATGATGATGATGATGATGATGATGATGATCATCATCATCATCATCATCATCATCATCATCATCATCATCATCATCATCATCATCATCATCATCATCATCATGTCGATAATGATGATGATGAAAAAGCTGCAGTTCTACCAAGTAACCGTTGGAGCAACAGAGTCGATTGAGTGCGGTCCACTGACCCCAGGTTCAGCCCAGGCCTTGTAAGGGGCGTAACGGGATAAAGAAGAAGCTGATAATGGTGGTTATGATAACGATGACGATGATGGGAATGATTCCTAATGGTTAGTTACACTACGAAGGAGCAGTCACACGTATATAATGCCTGTGTATTTGCCAACAGAATGCACAACTCAAGTGAAGTGATTCCTTCTAATTTGACAATAGAAGCGTTTTCTCTCCGAGCCTTTAATTATGCATATCATGACACAGTAATCTTATGTGTTTGAGGTTAATCCTGAGAAAGAAATCGCATGAATTATTTACACGCTTGGTGCATCAAAAAAGAAGATTTTCTGTGCTATTATTGTTATCTAAATCACTTCGCATCAATTGTATATCTTAATTTTGCGGCTATTTCCTATGGTGGCTATGAAGTGTATATGCTATATATTAATATGCTCTGTCCCAGTTTGAAATGCTTTATTCTCTTAAGTATGTCACATTACTGAGGGAGTGAAATTTCCCCCTCTGCATCTCTTCAACATTGCTCTCTTTTTTCTTCTTAGCAGGGACGGAGCCACTGGGGGTAATGGGAGCCAATGATCAAGAAGGTGATTTTGTTGAGCATTTGTTGGTCACTCCAATATTGGTCTGGCAATTCTGGAAAATTTCATATGTGTCACTCATTCAGTACTGTTTTTTCCACCGGCTAGGTATTATAAATTGCATGGAAAGAGAACATGATTGAGTCTTTTATAGAATTTCCGCACATCTTTGTGACTTAGTTTCAATCCTTCATGACACGCCCTTTCATCGATCAGCTCACACCCTTTTACTGGACACCTATGCGTCACACCTCTATATATAACGGAAACAATAAAGTTTCACCCCTGTTTTTTGGTATCACTGTCCATGCTAGCAGCTGTAATTTTCTTTTTCTTGGAAAGTCTGGCAGGATGGAAAGTTGACATGGACAATGACGCGTATAATGATATCGTATCGTAGGTCACTTGATTGTAGGGCTGGTGAAATATTTGGCAAAGCATGTTTACTAAGAAAATCTTAAGAATGTCTTGATACTGAAATCATGAAAAAACTATGAAAGTTTCAATGCTTCGCCAAAAACAACGTCCACATAAAAACGTGTTCTCGCAAATGTCAACAAGCAATCCACATTTTTCTCTTCCCTCAAAATGGTTAACTAATGTATTTTACAAAACTGTCTGCAGCAGTACAAATAATCTGCTAAAGGCCACAAGCCATAGTGTTATTGCATAACATGCTAATTACATCATTTTAGCGTAGATCTAGATTAGCAAATTAGCTGAAACATAGTACAAACACCAGTTATTTGTACAGTTCGGATCAAGCCAATTTGGAAGTAAGAATTCCTGACCAAGTGGCTCAAGGCACCAAATTTTAAATGAAGAGTCGAACTTTTGACAGATGTATGTTGCAGCCTGAAGGCTATTAGCTCTACATTGATGCTAACTAGTAGATTATAATAAACCATGGGTTTGGCAATATGCTCTTCTGAGAGTTATCTTACCACAAAAGAAATTGGATTACCTCATTCCTGACCGATGCAGCCAGATTCGTGTAATTCTTCTCTGTGCGGTTAGTTAGGCTGTTAGTAAAAGTCCTGTTTACAAGCAGACTGGTCATATGGAAGATTAAGTATTCACCCCGAATTACGGGAATTTGGGTCGTAACAAATGCTGATGATGCCGGGAGATGCCAATGGCTTGTTTCTGCAACTGTACTGGATGAAACTTGAGACGCCTGGCTTGCTTGCAAAGAAGTAGGCTGGTGTTCAATTGAGCTTGTGTCAGAAATAAACTCAGAAGATTTTGACGGGTACAATTCACTCGTACCAAAAGAGCTCTCCGTAAAACTTGATGTTGCTATAGTCGGCAGAGGGCTTCCACGATTACTTGCTGAACTGGGGGTGCTTCCCATCGTCATGCTATGTGTAGTTGTCTGCAGTTTAGGCGCTGGGCTCGTAGTATAACCAGTCATGGCAGCAGAAGCAGTTGCTGTTGTCGTCAATTCACTCCTAGTGCTGGTACCTTGTATGTAAGAGGTGACGCTGACAGTACTACTTACAGTATCTGATGGGCTTAAGGTGTATGAATTCTCTTTGGCAATCACCGGCGTTGTGTAATCTACATAAGGTGTTGACGATGCATGGAAGACTCCAGTTGTTGAGCTCTCTCTCGATGTGGTAGAAAGTGGTGATGGGGCATTTGTGACTAGGCTTGTCAGTATGGATTGAGATGTAGCTACCAGAGTACTTTCTGCCGTGCCATACTGAGTTGTATTGACTAGCTGTGTCACTGAGCTTGCTAGGATTGACTGTGAAGTTGTTGCTGGAGCATGTTGTTGTGTACTATATTGAGATACATTGATTGACTGTGTCATTTGGCTTGATTGTATGAATGAAACATTTGAAGCAGAAGTACTTTCTGGTGTACCACTCAGAAATAAGCTAGTTGATTGTGTTCCTAGACTCTTTGGCACAGAGTTCAAAGCTGTTGACTGAGTACTCTCTTCCAAATTATAACGGGTTGTGGTGCTTGAAGTTGTAAAGCTGTTGATGCGAGTAACTTCCGTGCTTGTAGGTGAAGAATCTTGAGAAGTGTAAATCGAGCTCTCACTCACAGAAATTTGAATGCTTGTCTCAGCTATAGAGTATGTTTCAACACTACTGTTACTCAAAATAATGGCTGTGTTTAGGGCTGAGTTCGAGAGATATGCCGTTGAAGTCATCTGAGCGGCCATCAAAGAGGATGTTGTACTACCTTCCGCAATACTACTTGTCGGCCCAGTCGAAGGCTGACTCACGGTAGATGACGAAGCTACGGAAACCGTAGTGTTGGTGGCGCTACATGTTGATGATACAATAAGCTGAACAAGAAGGAAAGCTGCTACACGAGTCGTCTTCGCTGTGGTCATAACTAGAAGCATCGTTTATCTTCCTTGCGATTAGAGGACTTCGCTTCCGATAAAATCCCTTTGTTCGATTTATTGTATAGTCTACCAACTAGAATGCAATTTCTTAGAAATTAAAGCTTTGTAATTGCAATAGATCAGTCACGGTAATTTATCACAGCTATACTAAAAATCGTTTCGTGTCATTCCAGGTCTTTCCTATTTGAAAATCTCTCGACGGAATGTTTGTACTCTGTCCAGGATAAAGCAAAACAGATGGCATCTATGTGCGTTCTTGATTTTTGCTTTAGCGGTTATCAAAATAACAGCTCGGTGAAAACGAAAAATGATCCTTCCTTGACTTGATTGTGTCTTAATAAGATAAACTTGATAAAACAATGTTCCTTTTATTTGCTCGCGACCAGTCACTCAAGCCTCCATGGGGCAAAACACATCTATCGTTTGCTAATATACACAGAGTACTTTTGCAAATTGACTCATGCGAAAATTTAAATACTGCATTAATATTTTATGTCAAATTTGCCTTCAGCCCCATACTTTCACCTGCTGGATCATGCTTACAGATTATTATTTATGCATTTGCAAGCGGAATCATTGGAGGAATAGCAACACCAGCTGATTCATCATCAGAATAGAGAACTTTGAGCATTTGACAGGCAACAGCAAATGAAACATGAGAATTCCAAAGCATCGAGACCATGATTTAACATTGTCTCTACTGCTCCATGCGCCAAGTGGGCCTCTTCCTGACCCAGAAAGAGTACAAATCAAAATTCTTGGCCTACTAGCTTGGGCTTTTCCCCACCAAAATTGTTAGTTTCCTCTCAATGTATATGGTCGCAAGTAGATCTGTCAGTTGACTAAGAACAAAGTCGGTGCCTAGTGAATAGCTTCTCCTTGTGCACACGGACCGAACTTGACTGCAAATGGAATGGGTTCTCGTATGGGCTTGGTCCACTAGTCACATTTCCTTTTAAAAGATGCCCGGCAAAGTTTGATTATGAAAGGGGGATTCCTTGGATGCTGGAAAGGGCTACGCAATATATGGAGAGGGGTTTAAAAGTATATTTGGAATGGTTTACCTAACAAAATCAAATGGGCGAATAATCTGGAAAAGTTTCAGGCATTCATAAAACAATGTGGTAGACTCAGCTGCTAATTAGTGCCTATTCGTATTACTTAATTACTACCCTCTTATGTATCTGTTATTTTTGTTTACTATATTCGATGTTAGTTAGCATGTGTGTATCCTAACAATTTTTAAACAATTTCGCATACCAAATATCTCTGAGTGCTGATTGAAAATTTAATAAACTATGAAAAGTTTGCTCATAATGCCATGTTTAATACTTACTCCAGCCAAATTTACAAAAATAGAGCATAATGAAGATTTAAGTATAGACTGATGCTTATAGTTAAGCACTTCTCTGTATTGTAGAGAAAAAGAGTTTTGAAAACATTTTCATGAGTCATGTGTCAAATATTTCTATAGACCCCCTCGAGTAAGCCCCACCTACAAATATCAAAATTAAATATGCCTCCCCCATGGAGCTAATTTGAGGATGCATC
The DNA here is from genome assembly GCA_964019165.1 of Mastigias papua. Lineage (NCBI taxonomy): Eukaryota > Metazoa > Cnidaria > Scyphozoa > Rhizostomeae > Mastigiidae > Mastigias > Mastigias papua. The sequence goes on from OZ025268.1 coordinate 18,675,991, forward strand.
ATAGTTCTATGGGATTTATGCACTGATCTAAAAAAATATATTTTGTTAGATCAGTGGATTTATGGGACTGAGTTGAGCTGAGAAGGCCTAGGCAAATTAGGCAAAATGTCTTTCATTCTATTACATTGTACTCTTACCATATCAATACCGTTTCACATTGATCATACTCACAATGAACTGTAAAACACTGTTCTCTTTCAATGGGCATTTTCAGTTTCTTGTATGTATTGTCATATTTCTTGACCGAATTGCAGCTTTCACATTACTACCACTGGTCTTTGTTGGTCTTTGTTCAAGGCAACAAGAACAATGCAGAAAGTTTGCGCCTTGACTCCAGATAGCAGCAACAACATTCATTTGTAAATAAATGGCGGTTATGAAACGGGTTTATGATCACGACAAGTGACCCTTGAAAGCAACAAGGTATAAAAGTGATTTACCATATTATCCAGAACTTGATGTATTTTATATCAGTAACTACCTGTCCTTTATTCAAGTGAATAGCCATGAGACTAGGACTGATATATTTTTATGCCTTTTCAGATAGGTATTTTGCTGCTGTAACCTGCAATAGACTCACTGTATACAGTAGGCTTCGACTCGTTGGCTCGTTTTAGCTGCGATATTACAGTAACATCTGTGCTGATGATATATCTGTCAGGTGTTACTTTAAACATTGTACATGACGAGCAAGTAGGTTTCTGTACGTCATTACATAGATCAATAGGGGTGTCCACAGCATCGTTCTAGAGGGTAGATATATATATGGTCAGTACGAAATCTTCAAACCACTAGTGTATTAGTGCTCATCAAAATAATCTTTATTCATAAACAGTGCTGTTTGTCTGGTGGCCTAAATTGAGATTCAATCTTGCATTCTTAATCTTTCCGAAGTGATCGCTCAGTCGCTAGTGTATCTGTTTATTAATACATAGAGATCAATGCATTGTTTGAGGAATGTTTTCTGAGTGTCTACAATGAACAAGCGCAACAGGGCTTGCAGAATTCGTAATTGATATTGATATTAATAAAAATTTATACAGTTGAATTTCTGCTATAGTACAACTATAATTAATGAATACAGACTTTAAGCACAATCTCCAAGATTATATTACTTATAGATAAATATAAATGTAAATAATGATCAGTTGCAGGATCTACTAATGATCAGTTATGACAATACACGAAATCCAAAATTCTTTTCTGCACATGTTGAATGCAGATGAGCCAAGTTAATGTCAGGCACATAAGTTAATGATCCATCGGTTGTACCGGAATAAATAGAGGGGATAATTTGCCAGAACCACATCACAAGCCAAGCTGCATATATGTCAGTTCAATTCAGGTTTACTATAGCACGAAAAAGCTGGAATGTCCTGAGTGTCAGATGAAAAAAGCATTTCAGCATGCTAGAAGAATTTTCCTGCTTTTTGTGCTATAGTGAAGTTCTGTAGTACCAACAGACTTTTCATGTAAATTCAGTTTTAACTTTGAAATTCCACAAGATGTATCTTTTGTATAAAGATACCACAAATATTTCATAAAATGAGAAAATCAAATAACAACAAATGAGCAATAGCAACAATTTTGGTATGTATATTTGGGAATTTCTTCAAGGAAGAGCTCTCTCATTAGATAAACTAATTGAATGAAGAGCACTAGTGCCATCTCCAAGTGGCCCACACAAGTGTTACCCCTTTGTTGTTTTCATTTTGTACTTTTTCAACATTCATTGTTGTGAGGTTTGAGAGCAAAAATAGCCATTGTTTTGGAATTAGAGTTTGTACTAGCATGATATTACTAACTGCTGCAATTGTGCAGCTTGGTGTAAGTTCTTTATCTGTAAGTACAGCTTCAATGAATTCCTATCTAAATACCTTGTTTTAGTGTTTGCATCAATCAATTCCTGAAGAGTTTTGTTATGAAGCTCTTGATCAGTAATTTATATGTCAGTGCTATTTTGTTTTTTGACAAGCATTTATTATGTTTCTAGTTAAAAATGAGCAGCTTATTAACTACATCACAGCAAACTAGCTCTGAGCAAACTACATTGAGGGATGGGCTCCTTGGTATGTGAATATATATGTATTTTTTTATCTTCAAACCTTTAGACCAACTTGAAAACATAGGATCATGGATAAGTTACATCTTTATTTTAGTGGATTAGTTGAAACTAGCTTGCTTGTTGTTCAAGAAGATTTGGTGTGCTAATTTTTATGATTTATGATACAGACTAGGCCAGGGATTGACTTAGAGATCCAAATTTGATTCACAGAAGTTTTGTCATGGTGTATTTCCTTTTCTGGTTGTGCAACTTGTTTGCTGCATCATTTAGCTGATGTAGTTCACTTTTGCCCTCATTTGATGTGTTTGAATTATTCATCCCATGTGAGTAGATCTGATCATCAAATGAATCTGGATAGGAGCAATTCCTTGACCTATAGATTCTGAGAAAAGAGCATTCAGAGTTCTTTGGGGAAATGTTTAAATTGGCTCACAAAAATTGCAATTTGAGTCACAGTTTGCAAGTTGTGAGTTGCTGATTTGATCCATGAAGTCATTCTCCTTTGCTATGTATACATATATGGTATATGGTACAGAAAGGTGTTTGAGGTGGAGAATGATTATGCTTGCTTGTCTATAGATACTTCAAGTTCTTGGGGGAATTTTATGAGGAAAGAGGGCTCAGAACAGTTGATGCTGTCTGAATGTATGAGTGAAATGAGAAGCAGACAGAAGCAATGATTGAGGATTTAGATGTATGGAGAGTCTGTTCAAATGTGTGACAGAGAAGATTGATGCAGCAGAAAACTTCAATCAGCAAATCTGAAAACTCTGAAAACAGCCAAGGAGAGAAAGTTGATGAGACCCCAGTCATCAATTTTTCTAGAGAATATGATATGTAGGGGGGGGGATGGGTGGATTGATAGAAAGATATTTCCAACTTTTGGAGAGATATTCCTTGTTTGTATGCACATTTTTAAAGTAAGGTGTCTGAAGTTCTGATAAGTGATTTGAATCATTGTAGGTCAGAGTGACTTCTCACAGATGAGTGACCATCCAGTGAGTAAGATTTGATATCAAACATGTGCTGTTTATTTTGATTTAGAGATTATCATATTTTGAGAAATGAACAGTTCATTTTTGTTTGCATTATTTGTAGAGTGGCAAATTGGAATTGTTCTGTACTACACTATGCAATTCTAGCATTTGTTTCATATTCTCAAATGTTTAGATTGGAAGATGATGATTTGCATCAACATCTTTTTCATAGATTGAACAAGCAGACTGGCTCAATATAAACAGCAAGCTCAGACAGTTTGGATACAGTCCAGTTATTCTTTCACATATTAGCAAGCTGAAAAGCAGCAATGTCACAGGTATTATAATATTTGTTGAATACAAAATTATGCTATAAAGGGCAAGCTTTGTCTGAGATAAGAATGATTTTTTGAAACAAGATTTCTCCTGCAAGTCTACTAAGAAATCTCTGAACTGTCCTCCTGTTGAACTCCATAATATCAGTGCTGCACAAGAATATAGTTTAAATTGTTTGACATACTGGAAGTGCCAGTGCTTTTTATTCCTACAATAGCCAGGGTATGAAATGTTGAATAATGGCTGGATGGTGAATGCAAGCATAGAGCTAGAATGCAAACCTGATGCCATGTGACATGGGGAATAGTGCATTTGATTGGCTACTTGCTTAGCTAATGAAGACATCCACTGACTCCCCCTTGTCAGGTTGGAGAGCCCAAGAGAGAAAAGACCTATTTCTGTGTACAAAACTGGAATTTTTTCAAAATACTTAAGTGGAAAGACAATCATTCATACCCAAAAATCTAAGGAATATTATCCATACATGTTTATGTGCTTTCTCAATTTTTAATTAACTTTTGTACTTGGCAATAATGCATTTTATTAGAATATTTAATAGAGTTTTGCTAGTAAATACAAAGTATTCTTACATTTCATGTGTATGACTATCAGAGCCCCCATTTTTCTTAGGTCACATTATTTTGGATGAGATGAATGCCCATTCATTAAGGAATACAATTGAAAATCTCCTTGATGATTGTGAAAGAAAACAAGATCTGGTACAGGAACTCGTGGCATCATCCAATAAACTTCAGTATGCGTTTAGCATTCAGTCACCATCATGATTCGTTTCAATTTTTTTTTCTGTTAAAACTAATATCTTACATGGCGGTATTCTTCAGAAAGTCCTCTAGTTCAAATTTACAGTCAGCAAAGTATTGATCAGTTTTTAGAATTGAAACCACTTTAGTTTGCAATATTCTCCTGTATCAATGGTGTATGCTGTGACACCTATTCCATTGCTGGTAATCTTTACGAGTAACTACCATAGAATTATAACACGTCATAAAACAGATGCTAAATGGTAATCATATTGCTAACACCAGGCCTGTCATTTTTTCACTTGTCTTTATATAAGGCAGCTTCGTCTTGATTTTAGGTGCAGAGGGCCTGCATTAAAAATACATACATTCCAGGCTTTTATTTGCACCAGCAAGGGAGATCGAGACAGAGAAAGTCCGACTCCATTGAATGATCCAACGACCCTAGAACTTACGGAGAAAGTACTTTATACCACTTTTATCCAATTACATGGTGGCTAGCAAGGAAGGGAGAGAGAGAAATCGCTGTTAGCGAGTAGAGAAAACTTTCCAATATGAACGTAAAATCGTGAATTTTGAGCCTAAAGCTTAAGTGATATTCTATCAACTAACTAAGCTATGTATGCAAAAGCTAATGTTTACTATTATTGGAGGAATGGGCTAATTTGCTTGCCTTACTATTTGACCTATTTTCGCATTGATTTTCTGGAGTGTAGCTAGGAAGTACGTTTCCTATTAAGAGCCGGCAGGCTTCGTATTTGTGACTATGGTGTCCAAACAGTTTCAGATTAGTTAAAGTAGAAATGGAATATGTTCTCTCTGCGGTTGACTAGATTCTGTTGACAGTATAGAGCTTTGGCTAACTTTTTATCACACTCTGATTCAATCTAGGCAAGAGATCCATCATCTGAGTAAACAGAATGAAGATCACGTTAAGGAGGTATGTCTTTATATATTTACTAGAAATATTTTTTCTGCAAAAATATTTGTATCAGCGTACACGATAGACGATGTGAGCTCTACCTTTTCTTATTAGGAACCTAGCTCAATACTTAGTACTCACGGTTCTTTCTTTTTGGGCGTCTTTTGACTACATTGTATTATTATAGGTTCCCTAATAGTCCCTCAATATTAACCGCTTGTGTTGAGACAGGGTACTTTATATGTATAAGTTTCAACGCAAACCCTTCATTGAGAACACTGCTAAATGGATTTCACACAGTTCATGTGGATTTGACTGCAATGAATGGAACTGGCTTCCTAATTCTGGCTTGTTTCCAGAGATAAAACTGTTTGAAAGTGAAAAGCTCGTTTGGGACTTGTTTCTAGTACTACAAGTTTCTTAAAGATTTTGGCCTGCTACTCCCTTTAAAGCAGTTACTTATAAAAAGATCGTATATACCAGCATGGAATATAAGACACTGCCATGAAATCCTGATCCAGGGGTGCTGTGGAGGGGGTCTCAACTCCCTTGTTAAAATGAAGAGAGTTTTGGGGGTGCTTAGCCTACTCCAATGAGCGTACTCTAGCTTTATAGCTTGGTAGTATGAACCGATCCTCTCCAGCGGTTTTACGTTTATTTTACATCAATTCAGTATACCTTTTCTGTCACCTGGTATGTATTTATATTTGAGCTGTTTAGAATGAAGTATTGGGTGTGTTCATTGGGGTGGTTCATAGAATGGACTACAACTCAGCCCCCCTTGCTAGCTTTTTAGGACGGCACCCCTGTGACCTGAGCCTCATTCTTTCCCCTTGTATTCGATCGTGGTCAGTTTTTTATATGATCAATTTGATTTTGAATTTTAGTGTGTGAGAGGATTAATTCATTGAACTTTTTAATTTTGTTTTGACGCAAGTATCTGAGATGAATTTTCAGTTCAGGCTGCTATGATTAAAGATTATAATACTGCGTTTTTCTCTCTAGATTCTTGCATTGAAGTCTTCATTACAAACTGAAGAGGTGAAATGTCAGGTAAGGGATTTGAATGATGTGCACAACTTCCTTCAGTTCTCCAGGCTTTTTAACCTTGCTGAGGTATCATCAGATTCTTTGCAAGCAATGTGCAATGCCGCTCGCTTGTTTTGCAAGCAATTGGCAATGTGCTGAGGTGATTATACCATGTTGGCTCCTGAACAATGGAATATTTTTCATCCGGAATTTCTTACGAATCTTTTCTGCCTTAGGAAATGATACAGTGTCGCGAACAAGAGCTTCAAAGCCATTCGGAAGAAGTTCAGAAATTGGTGAATGCAAATTCAAACCTTCAAAAAAGGTGCAAAGAGTTGGAAAATGCAAAAGTATTGATACCAAGTCAGAGGCCAAAACCATCATATTTGCATGGAATGAAAGATCAACAGGTAATCTTTTTACGCTTCCTTTTTTGTAAACAACCAGTCAAATCTTTATTCTTCTTGAAGAAGCATTTTCTTAAAATCTGTTTGTTAGAAATTCAATCCCTTGTTTCTAGTCGAAAGATGCCACCAAAGTAAAGAAAATAGAGATGTCTATCAAGGAAGAGAGAAAATCTCATCGTAGTTATGGGTAAGGAACGTAATCCTTTTCAAAGAGAAGTCATGTAGAGGAAGTTTTATGCTTGCTGTCATGTGCATGCGGTCGAAGGACTGTGGGCAGTTCATTCATCGTCTTTCCCTGCACATACAGTGCCTCTTATCTAGGACTGAAAGACTGTAAATAGATTTACTATTGCTTCTTTTGGGCCTACTATTTTTTGCTAATACGATTCTATCGGTAATAAAACTATGCCTATCTGTCTTATAGGAAATCTGAAGATATCCTTAGTGATTATGATAAGAAATTATCGGAAATGCACAAGGAGCTGGAACAACTGAGGTAAGCAATTTATTGGAACTAAGAATTACTTTATTGATTATTATTATTATTATCATTATTATTAACGATCAGGTGCAGCTATTATGTTTTTTCTGCCTTAGAAACAAGCTATGGACCAACCCTGCATTATTAGAAGTTTGTTTTTTTGTTTGTTGTTTTTTTGTTTTTTTTGTTTTTTTATCTGCCAATATGTAAAAGAAATAGTAGTAGTAGTGGGTCTTGTTCTTGTTCTCGTTCCTTTTTGTATTTTTTTTGCTAATGTAGAAATGGCAAATAGCCAATTTAACACTATCTAGAATTAGAGATGTGTATGATTGTAAAGTAAGATACGTTCAATTACATGATGTTTCAAAAAAAAGTTATATGCTGTTGGTAGGTTTAATCGCTCACATACATAGCTAATTCACACAAACTAAAATAGCATAAGTTTTTAAATAATATTTACGTAAAAATTAGAGTGTTAAATGAAAAAACATAAAATAAATACTTATAGATAGATAAAGGTTTTGCTGTTTTCGTGATCAGTGTGATCAAATCTTTAAAGCCTGGACGTGTTGTTTTTGTGGTCACAGGATTATCGACTGGTTGCTGAAAGCTAATTTCTTATCCAGATACGTGTTTTTTTTCACGAATGTGTTTAAGCCGTGTTACTTTTGAGCACTTGTTTTTGTAATGAATATTAGTGATTGGATGGTTGCTTACTTGCAGGCTTACTTTCACAGCAGTGGTTTGATTTGCAGCTGCTTAAATGATACTCTTCTCATTGAAATACCGACTGACTCATAGTGCCTTTTGATATTTCAAGCCTTTCAATATTTTTTATGCCTCTTCACTTGATAGCAGTTAAGCTACAATTGTATACCTCTCTAGTACAGTAGTAGCAAATCAAAAAGAAAGGAAAAGAAAAGGTAAAGCAGTAGCACGACAAGAGTTCATACAATCTGGCTCAGCCCGAACTTTATTTTGACGGCAAAATATTTTATACTTAGAACAAATGGTAGTGCTCATATTGTTGAAATTAGACGACTTTTTGGAATAAACTTGTTATTCAATGTTGATGAAATAGTTACTATTAGCTTGCATTCTTAGTAAGATTGATTTGATAGCAATTAACTATATAAAAGGCATATTGAAAAACCAGGTTATTTACAATACACCAATTCGATATCCGCGGTCTTGTTGTGACTCCGGAGTCTGGACACGAATTTGGGGAAAAGTGCTAGACAGCTTTCTTGTTTTTCAATGATGAAAGAGAACGGAATGGCTTCAAACTATCGCTAAATGTTATCAACTTCACTTCGCACCTACAATCACTGTGATGAACAAAATGATTGTCTGAAACTTTGCACCCCTAGTCCATGTACAGACTCTGCAGTGACAACCAGACAATGGATATCAAAGTTGTGTATTAATAGCGTAGTTTGCATTCGCATACTGGTGGTTCTGTGAAAGCAAATGTACCTGAACAGTCTGCAGCCAATAGCAGTAATTTCCATGATGTATTGGTGTATGTTAGTACGTATTATAGTCATCAGTTCTGTTGTGACAACAACAACAACACTAGATAAAGTTAGAATCATTAGTTTTGGAATTAGTAATTTACAGAAAGTAGGATTGCAGTGAGTACTCGATCCGAAATTATGTCGTCAAGCCAACTAAAATTTGAGTTACATTCCACTGTTATATTTCTTTTCTGTATTTGTTGGAAAGGCTGCATTTTTTGGAAGATGATGATAAACTGCCAAAGTCGAACAGTAAAGTAACTACGAACAGAACCAAACAGCGTCGTACAGGAATAGCAGATACTGGCGAATCTGAGAGCAGCTGTGAGGAAAATGATGAAGAGCCAAAGCAAGATGAAATAGTGGATGACAAATCGATGCAATCTTTTGAATCTGCAAGTGTTGCTACGACTCTTTCTAGTGGCATCGGCGATGCAGGATTTCTTTACAGGCGTCTAAAGGTATTGAGATAGTTACATTTGGAGTTGAGTTTTCGATATGGATTTTGATTCCTCGTCAAATGAATGTCAGCATGAATCAACTCCCTCGTGGTATTCCATGACATTAATCTCTTGTTTATATTGGGTAAGGAACAGGAAATTGATAAATTAAAGGATACCCCTGAAAATGGATGAATTGGTTTTCCATTAATTCTTGGTAGATCAGTCAGCCAGAAAAGTAGTGAATGAGTGGGCTAGCCAATCAACGAATTAGTCACTCATTCACTCACTCAACCAGCCAGCCAACCAACCAACCAACCAGCCAATCATTCAGTTATTCAGTCTGCTAGGCACATCTCATTCTAACTAAAGTACAATCGTTCCTTCTATTTCTTAGCAGTTTCTCATCCCAACACAAATCCAGCTTGTAAGAACTCCATTAGTAGAAACTGAATCTTTCGAGTTATTTCTCAATAATATATTCAGGTATGTTGGACCTTATTTTATCAAGATTTATCTGCAGATTTTGAAAGAATATAAATATGTTTTGCAAATAATCATTGCTATCTTGTTCATTGCCATTTTTTCTCTTTGAATATTCAGACGACGGAACGAAAATTCAGGGAGGCCAAAAAGTTGATCAAGGAGATGTCAGAAGAAAATGCAAAGCTTCAAGCTGAAGTAAACAGAAGGTATTCTGAGTTTTGTTATCAATATAATTTTTCGCTACAATGAACAATGTTCGATTTCTGTTAAGCTTCAGAATTTGGTCCGGTTTATCTAAATTTATGGATAGTGTAAACGAGTAAATTTGCAGATGCTTATGTTTCATTTATGGGCAATTTCTTGGATATCCAAATTTATATTTGCGCATCAAGTTATATACTGAGGCGCATATATAGATATTTATAAACATATAGTTATGGACTTTTTTGTTAAATTTCAGGCCGAAAGTCAAAGAGTGGAGGAAACTCCTTGTGAGGAACAAACAAATGGAGAATTTATTACTGCAAAATAACATCAGGTTATATGCTTTGCACTGTCTTGTTACTTGATATCAATAGTTGAAAGAGACAATATGCTTCCAATGTATTTTAAGTCGAATATACTGGGCAGTTATTCCTAGTCTGACCCATTCATTTGCTTAAATTCTTTCAGACAGGTTTGGGACCCTGATTTTCTTATCCGCCATTTGTTACATATCATTATTGATATATGTATTTGATAACATATTTTGCTGTTATTAATAAAATGACTTATTTTGTAATTGTTTCTTGAATTTAGTACTTCGCTAGATTCGTCATCCGAGCAAAATGTGAAGAAGTGCACACACGTATGTATGATTGATGCTATGCTCCAAAAATTTTACTGAAGTTCGTTATAAGCCTAGGTCACTTGTTTGTTAAGGAGGTTCTTAATAGCAAATAACACTAGGGATATTTATTTATTTATTTATTTATTTACGTGTATTTACAGGCCTTCATTGGACGAAATTATCACATGTTTGGTATTTCCTGCCCCTAGATTTTGAGAGGCATGTGGTGGAGTGCTATGGGGTGTGGATGTTATGGAGTGCTTTTGAATCAAAAACGCCATTTGAGAGCAATGGTTAAATCTAAATTAATTTTTTATTTCAAAGCAAACTAGGAGTTTTATAGTTGTATTTCAATTAAAATAAGGCAGACGAATAGTTTTCAAACTCTTGTAGTCTTATAGTCGAAAAATGTGAGGCACCGTTAATTTAACAATATCTAATTCGGCTCTGTTGGAGCACGTGAAAGAGGCTATAAAATGATCTTTTGATGTATCTACATATAGGGGTAGACTGTCGATCAGTCGTTTGTTTTTTTGTACAATTTGATACTTTTATATAAAAAGAGATAGATGATATAGCCGGTGGTCAATGAAAAGCGCGACTTGGAGTGCGTGCGAGTGGGGTCACAAGCCTTTCCTGGAAGACTTGTAATTATCATCGTTCCTTTTAATTCTTTCGTAGTAGCTAATTTTAGAACTAATGTGTACGCAATATGTTTACATATAGATAAACACATGTATACATATTGATTAGACTAACCAGCTAGCGAAACCAGAATTCCTTGTTTACTCCATGAGATTGTGAAAAAGAGTGTTTAGGCCAAGCCCACATTGAAACAAGCAGTCATTTTGTCGCAGTTGCAAGTGGAAATTTGTAAATATACTTATCGAAAAAGATGAAATGGAGTTTGTGGTTTAGGTAAATGTGTCATGGTTTGTAGAAGCACTGACATCTATTATTCGTAATTCAACCACAACTCTTGCGATGGTTTTTGGACTTGAATAATGTGCACTCAGATCTATAGGTCTAAATTAGATTGCTATAGCCAGATGGCTACTTCTGTTTATGTATTGATAGATTTAATTCCAGATATTGGTTCCGCATTACTCTGTAAATGCTATAGCAGGGGTGGGTGGGCAACCTACTGCTCGTGGGCCACAATCCAGCCCGCGAAGAGATTTTGTGACCCGCGAATATATGGCTCTACTCTTTGCTACTTTCTTTGTAGCATAGAATAGTTTAGATTTATTGAATTCTGACTAATGCAAGTTTTCCTTAGTTTAGTGTACCTTTGGTCCGTTTGACGAAAATATTTGACGGATCTGGCCCACCCTCCTAAAAGGTTACCCACCCGTAAACTTGAGCATATGATTTTCAGAGCATATGATTTTCAAAGCATTCCACTAAAAAGCATCCAGCAAGCCTTGCTCCGTTCTAAAATTGACAATATTATCATTGTTACTAATCTTATATGTTTATTTAACTGTGTATCCGTTTTTCTACACGATGATATGAAGTCTCCTTTGTTATTGCCTCTTAAGTTTTGTCACAACATTTCATTATAGACAACTTTTTGTATAGAGAATGTTATCCTATAGTACAGGGATGTCCGGATATTAAGAATATTAATTGTTTTTTAGGTCGATGATATTGATTTTTTCCCAATTGACGTCTGCAGGCAGCACCTCAAGGTATAGTCTAATCTTCTTTCGTAGTAAGCCACCAGGTTATTTTTATGGTGAAGCGTATCGCTGCTTTAATCTCATGTGTCATTTGTGCGTCTTAGGGACCTTGTTTCACCAGATTTTGATGATTCTTTCAAGATCCATTACTACCTTTCGGTATCCTGTTACCTTTTCCAAATTGTGAAATTATTATTGTTATTGTTAGGTTGTATCGTTAAACTATTAAGATAGAGGGTTAGCAGAAACAGGAGGGGCATTGGTAAATACGAACTGATTTTGTCAATAATACTGTTGATAAAAGTCCCGTAATTAAGTCAGCTTGATCCTACGCATATTGGTGACCACACCCATTTGAGCTCTTTGTTCCCTCCTAATATGTAATCATTTACAAAACCCCGGGTCGCACTTAACTTGTAGAGAGGCGTTCAAAGAAAGAGCGTTGCAGTTCGCAAGCCTAGTTGTAAATTACTTCAGTTTCTAAGACCCATAGTGATTTTAAGAATTTACAGCAACTATACAGCTACTCTGGCAAGCGGAAGACCTACAGCATCATTGAACAATATTAAGAAGAATGAAGGACCCAATATTGATCCCTGTGGTACTCCTGTCAGCAATGACCATGATAAAGAGACTGTTCTATCAGTAGTGGCAACACCGCTAGCTGATTTGCCTTATATATCTATATTTCTTGGGCAACTATCCGCTTTTACATAATTTTCTTCTAAGTATATTTATTTGCTCTATGTTTCGTAGGACATTTGCAAGTACGTTGACGTCACTAATCTAAATGATATTCCAAGAAAGCTCGACGCGTTAGAGAATTCATTCCAGGAGAGTTATAAAATGGAGAAGGTATGCACTCTTATGTTCCTAATAAATGGGGGGGGGGGGTTGGAAAGGTTCTTAAAACCTGATAAACGGGGGTGTTAGTAAACGGGGGATCGGAAATATTTCTAAAATCTTACGACAATAAAACTGTCAAAATTGTGCATCTGACAAACATCAAAAGACATATTCATTTCGTGAAACACTACCATTTAGTTAAAGAAAAAACTTCTTTTTTAATTACCATCTTTAATCCTTTGATAAACGGGAGAGTCCTAATAAGGTCTGGGGGGGTCGGAAAACCTGAAAAATTGATAAGTGCCCCCTTTTACCAGGAACCTAAGAGTATCTGGATGTATTCAATATTCTGGTCGATATGCTTACTTTACAGGTCTAAATGCTAAGCTAATTTGTCGAATACTCTTGAGTAACGAATAATTAATCGCCCCCCCGATTGTTAATTTTTGAAATTTTTTCCAACCCACCCATTTACTGATTTTGAAGATTTTTGTAATTTTTGTCGGGAATATTTTCATTTAATTAGATACTAACCAGAAATTCGGTTAATAATTGCCTACACTACTAATATAATTTCCTTCACCTTGCTGTTTACTGACAACATATGATCAGTCATTCGTCCTAAGTTCTTCTTCGCAATATCCGTGTGTTATATTTTTCAGCCTCCTCCCAATTATTCCAAACCCCCCATTTATTCGGTACTCAAGAGTACATCTCGAATATATAAGGCTATAAACGTATTCTGGGATATCAAAAATTGGTCCTCTAGCCATCTCTATGACGTCATTCTCAAGTTCTAGTCAAAAGTTACATAATAAGAACAGTTACATGAGAGATGTGCGAAGGAAAATTCGAGATTTTATTAAAACTGTGAGCACAGTTTTTAATTAATTTTCCACCTGCCTTTGTTGAAAAGGGTTCTTAGTAGAGTTAAGTCCACGTTTTGCAATAATACATCGCAGGAAATCATGGCACAGTTAAAATGTATTGCCTTCCATCACATTTCCTTCAAATGCGTAGAGTGCTCGCAATAAATATTTGCATGTTCCGTTACAGATACTCAGGCATTTGCTTAGGACTGTGAAATCACACGAGAGACGTTCAGGTGGCGATGATGAATCAGTTTGCTCCAGCATTACCAACAAAGATGAACGGTCACACGAATCACAATGGAAATGTCTTGTGCCGACAATTAAAGTCTGGAGAGATGAATTAAAGCAACTGAAGGTAATATAGCTGCTTGTTGTTTAATTTGGAAAGCTGATCTACTTCAGGATATTCTCCAAAATCGAAAAGTTGATTGGGAGTAGATTATTCAAAGATTATATTCTGTATTGTTCCTGAACATAGCTGCCAAATGTTTGTGAACTCCGATAAAGTCTATTCTCTCCCAACCTAAGTGTCCAATCATCATGCAAAATGGTCCTAGTCTTAACATGTGTGGTCAGAATCCTGCATGATGATTGGTTAATTAGTTTGGGAGAAAATAGACCTAACAGAGCTCTCAAACATTTGGCGGCTGTGCTTTGCTCCTGAACCTTCTTATACAAGCTATTTCACGTCATTTCAGATTTGCACTAATATTTAACATTTATTTCATAAACAGAGCTTATCAGAATCCGTGACGAATTTGTCAGAGTTGCTACTGCCATGGAAGCAAAAGGCCGTACGAAAGTCGAAGAAAGAAACTCCAAGTCATATTACCGTAGAGCTGATACAAAAGAGATTAGACGACCTATCTTTTGAATGCAAGACTGGACCTATAAAACATAGGCGAGGAATGCCACCGAAGGAAGATTTACAGATAGTTGTCGATCACTTCATGAAGCTGTTTGATGTCGGAGATATTTCAGGAACCTTTGCAAGAATGAATGAAATATATGTGAAGAATTCAGAAATGTTGAATGTGCTACATACGTTAGGCGATTTGCTTGGCTTAGGTAAATTTATTTAGTCTCGATCAGTGTTTTTCATACGCGTATAAAACTGGGCAGTGTACAGAATGGACATCTTTGCCCACTTGGGGGAATAGCTTATTATTTTGTATATCCGAAGACCTTCCACTCTCATAGGTTTTGCTGTTACATTAATGGATTTAGGGAAGAGAACATTCAGAGTAAGGCGCAAAAACCCTTGTCTTATTTATGTGTTCTTGTGCGTCCTGCAACTCACGAAATAGCAAAATATGGCGTCATAAACAAATTTTCTTCGAGTATTTAAACTTTGACAATACATTGTAAAAATTCATTTAACTTTGTCCTAGATAGCAGGTTGAGCCTGATTAATATTAGAAGAGATATAGGAACCTAAACGTGATAGCTGGTTTTACGCTGTGAGTTTAAACTGGTTCGAAATGTAATGTGGAGCAAGCCAAGGATATAACAATAGCTAACGCTGCTGATTCAGAAGACAATTATGGCATCATATTAATAATTATCACTTACAATCGGAAATTAAATGCCAGAGGCCTTATGATTTTTATAAATTGTTAGGGTTATAGCTTGTATTATCACTCTTTGGCCGCTCTTCCGAGAGTATAAAACAAGAGCTGGCCAGGCCATGAGAATTTAATATGCTTTTCTAATCAGAAAGTGCAACTTAGTTGTAAATTTGAGAATATATTTTGCTTCATAGAAGAAAGTTCTAATGCTGCGAGTATCGTTAATTCTGTTGGAACTCTTGCAAAGGCAAAACACCTCCTTCACATCGAGGATTTAGATACGTAAGCATCATTTTGGTATCATTTGTTTTTTCAACGGCAAGCTATCCCTATGTGTAGTTGATACACCTTATTATAGGTTCCAGCAGGAATGTAGCTTCTTGTCGGGTATATTGAGTGCTCGCTTAGGTTTGGTAAAATGATATTTGTTGATCTTTTCAGAACAGTTACTTAAATGTATACAGATTGTACACAAGGGACATCATCTGTAGTATTAAGTGCTGTTTCAGTCGTCGGAATTGAAAGTTTGCTAGATGAAGAAATGATGATAGCCGTATCTCCCCTTTTTTCGGGAAGGCTTGTGCCTTTGTGCAAGCAGTGGATAAGGGGAAATATACGTTAACTGTAATCCAATATGCCAGCTCGAAAGTGAGAATTTCACTGAAATGTTTTTGTTTAAAAGTTACCAGTTTATTTCATTCATGCAATAGATGTTTCAGGCCAACATTTGGGTGTCACCTGTGAAATTCCATGACTTTTCCCTGATTGCCATAAATACATTTTTTTCACTTCGAGCCAATACATTTATTTTTTAGCCCAATACAACACAAAGGGTCCAACTTTGAAAGAGTACCAAGTACAAAATTCCCCAATTTTTCCAAGATTTTGGTAAATTCCCAGATTTTCCCCAGATTTCAATGACAGTCATTAAATTCCCTAATATTCCGTGATCACTTGTCACCCTGTTCTTAATATACTTTCTTCTTTACCCCCTGCCATTACCTCCTTTAGTTTTAATTTTTGTAACCTGCTGAAGAACAAAACATGTCCAGCGTTGTTATGTGGCTGGTGCTTAAGGGAGAAACATTTTCTTCAGTAAGTAGTTTAGAAGGAGAAAAATTAATTCTAAAATTCAGCTCCACATTTCTTCACTTCCTCATATTACTTATCATATATTATTTGTTTACTTATTCTCTTTTCAGAGTCATCAAACGTTTGGATCAGTATGACGAGTTCTATCTTGCTTTCAAATCCGTAATTTCAGATCTAATGGAGATTCTCGGTAATTTATATTACATGCATACAAAATTTAGCGTACTTTTTCCGCAGTATTCGAGTTTAAAGTTTTGCGTTTTACTTTATTTTCAAAACTGGTGCCTAAAGTTTTACTCTCTAGAGTAATATCTGCTGGGTTTGCTTTAATGAATACACATCCTGAATCAACATAAGTAAATCATGGAGTAAACAAACAAACATTATATTTATCATTCGTAAATAATCCTGCACTTAGGTTTTTGCGATAGTAATTATCATTATTAGTTGAACAAGTCCTTTATTATAATAAGGATAGTTTTGCTTGGGGGAGGAGGGATCGGCCCACTTTCCAACAAGCGTACATGCGAGTTGAATTCCGATTTTGGCACTATTAATCAACCCTTTGTTACGGTTTTATGTATACTTTACGTCAAGTGCTTTTAGCTTTTGTACAACTTTTTTGTATGCATTTAGTTGGAAAACTTTGACGTCAACATTGTGATGTGGTTGCGCGTTGTCACGTGCGCGTCCCACAGAAATAGCTTACAGCACGGTCTCCTCTCAACTTTTTAGGTCGGAGCCTCTGTTTGCACGAGCCTCGATTCCGTGGAATTGTCTCAAGATTATGTCCATATTATCCGAATGCACGGGGTCACAGTGTATATCCCTGTAATCCGGTGTAAAAGATAATTCCCTTCGGATAAAAATCAACCGAGCTTTTATTATTGAAATTGCGTTAAATCGTAGAATTAGGGTGAATAGTCCGAATTAAAGGCTTGTGTTATGCAACATGGAGAGCTTTCATACAGCCTACTGGTAAATAGAATTATTCCAACATTAGTCTTGTTGAAAATTCAATGAGCTGTTCTCTTCACTCAGCTGTTCATCAACATTCTTATCAACTCAAATCATTGCCTTCTTGTTCAAGTAGAAGTAAACCCTTTCAACCAAGGCCAGCCACCGTATGATACCTGCAGCATGTGCCTATCGATTGACTCACTGTATTCTTCATCTTCTAGAAGCCTTTATTGAGGAATTCTTAGCCTTTTGTTTAATTTTTCCCAGGTGTGGACAGTGTGGATGAAATCGTCCCTTCAGTTCGAGCACTTGTTCGGTTTCCTTAATTCCTTCGGAAAGTCATTCAACAAGTTGCACGACAAACACCGCGTTGCTGCTCCATGCTCAAGGCGAGGACAAGATAGGATATCAATATTTATAAGAAAAACTTACCGCTGTCGTCTGAATTCTGTCTCAAACATCACTATCGCCAAAATTCTTCTTTCTAGCCTTTTCTTGTATGATATATTTAAAGTGGTTCATTAACCTAGAATCTAGCACCGTTGATAATAAAAGTGAACTCCATGCTCTATGTCGGAGCTGTTTTTGTCTAAACTGCCAATTTCATCGGAGTTTCCTACTAGCATTGTGTTTGAAAATAAATCCAAAGTTGGTCTCCATCTATCTCGTAGTAGCACACGAGGAATCATGCGAAAAGTCCCATGAGGGCACTTCCATTCTTCCAACGCAACACTATTAAACATAGAATTGCTATAACGATAATCTCTGTGGAATTACATTTTCAATTTTTTGTGTATTTTCTTTTTTAAATGTTAGATAAAGAGTTCGAGATAATATTGCTCTTAAATGCTGAACATCTCATGCAGTATTCGTAGGAACAACAAGGGAGGTTAGTTTCTCAAAAGTGTGAGGCATCGAAAAGGTTAATTGAAAACGTTCAATGTTTCTAGATCTAGAACTATGATTCTATCCAGTTGTTTGAGAGGAAAACATGACGTATCATATCAAACAATATTAAGGAAAACTAGTTTCCTAAATTTTGGGTGTCAGATGCAATAATCTCCTTGGAAAAACAGTTTTTCGTTGAGTCTATTGAAGCGCAGTAAATCTATCTGAGAAGTGTTACACCCCTCAAATTTTTGCAGAAGCCTTTGGTGATTTTTTAGCTTGTAGGTAAACGATGTCAGAACAATTATGGCTGGTCGGTAGTTACGGTGCATTGTTGGAGATTTGTTGGCAAATCTCATTTGCTACGATCTCATTCAAGTCCTTCGGCATGCAACTGTGCACAATAAAAGTAAACACCACTAATTATGTATTTTAGTACTGTCAAATTCTGAGAATGAGGACAACGATGAATAGAGTGGTTTCATGTAGTCCTTATTCTCAAAGTTATTCAGAAGCTGCGGCTTCCAACTTCAATACTGTCAAGTTGATATAATGGACGTAACACATGCATTTTGCTATGATCATATCTAATTGGCTTCGAAAAGCGGGAAAATTTCTAGGCTATCATATCAGTCAAATTTATCAAGCCCTCTGAATCATAAGAAATCTAAAGTTGCTGGATAGTATTTTTATTTCATACTTCCAAGCTCAAAGGAGTTTTCAAACTTAATAAATAGTGAAGAAAATTAAACAGAAACACCGAGAAAGCAAATTTCCAAAAATGAGTGCTTGGGGTTCCTCTAGATGAAACCACTGTTTTATACGTATGGTCATAAATTCTAGACCAGTTATTGCAAATATGCGGTTATATAAGATTTTTGTGAGAAGGATGAGAGTAGGAAAGAAGGAAGGGAAGGGGGATTTGCAAATAAATAACAGAAGGTATGTGTTGGAAATCGGTAAGCACATGGTGCACATATACGAACACTCTGGTGAAGTATGCAACCTAATGAAGGAAAAAGAAAAAACACTGCACTCTACGTTTGATTGCTTGTTGAACAATAAAAGGAAATATATCGAAACAGCTTCCAATTATGTTGTAGAAATACTTATTTAAATTATTTACGTGAATATTGAAGTAATGTTCGATCATGTGAGAGGACTCTGACGATTGCGAGCTTACAAGATGAGCATGCTTTATGCAAACATCTGAATGTGCTGTCTACAAATCTTAATCCTAACAAGAAGGTAGGACTACATTTCCTACATTTCCTAGAAACTCGAAAATTTCAGCTTTTATATCCTATCCTTAATGGAAGTTCCAAGCCACTTAATGCGGCATTGGCAGCAAGAGGGAAAAACGTTTTTGAGCCAAGCAGCTTTATTTGTCTATATCCTCACTTGCCAATCAAAATGCTTAAAGGATAATAGAAAACGTAGAGAAAATTTTTGATCAGCTTCAGAAACAAAGACTGAGTCACACGGTGTTTGCTACTAAATGAGGTATTGACCAATATGTGACAGATTTGGCCACTATTTCTGGGAGGTTGTACGATACGCTGGGCATTAACTACTAGTTTATCAAAAACTAGGTACAATGTTGTTGTTAGTGAGAACTGTGAAAGGTATCAATAACACATAAGTAAGAAACAACAACAAAGTATGTTCAAGGATGAATTTTGCGCACAACTGGCCTAAAATGCTGTCACCAATGAGAGGCCAAGTGAATGGGCTCAAATGCCAGTATGCACAACAGTTCAAGTTAATGCTAAAGACAATGATGGGATTTGATTGTGTCCTTAAATTGCTAAAAAAAATGTGCCAATATACAATTAACAAATCTTTCCTCATTCTGACGGGGGTTAACTCTGAGGCAAAGTAAGAATGGTTTTGGATGAAATATCCAACTTTCAACAAAGCGAATGAGACGGACATTAGTTTAACATAAAGATTCGTGCATCAGATACAGGCTCACAGCTGTAACCTAGGACCAAGTCACTGCTGATGAGTCAGACAGTCAGATTTCAAACCTCGAGAAAAAACTCTGGCTGTTACAATCTAATGGAAGGTATTTACATGTAGGGTTGTTCTAACGAAGATAAGTAATCATTGATAAAAGAAGTGAAGTCAGACCGTACGACCGACAGGTTTGTAACACTAAGATGTCTGGCTCGGTAGCTCTGGTAATCCAAATTCATCAACTTTGACACCATCCTAAAAGAGTTAATTTTCAAATGATGAACAAACAATGTTCACTATCTTCTTTCGGGGGCAGTGACATGAGGATGGATAAAAGTCAGAGTTATCAAAGACTTTAAAGAAGTTTGAGAACCCTTGATTATCAACAGATAATTGGCAGCAAATAGACAGCCATTTCGCAAAAGAAATTACTGCATATTCACTGGTGCTGTAAGTGGCTGCTTTCACTTATATTGGAATTAGTTAGTAAAACTCAACAGGACATGGATGCATAAGTTCAATAATATAAGTAAAATTCTTGCTTAAAACAGCAGACATGATATATCTCCCATGCTGTACCATCTATACTATATGTATCAAAAAATTAAAACTATCAAAAGTGAGACTGTGAGAAAATTACTGAAACTGAGAGGGACTTGAACTCAAAACCTTTGACTCTGCATGTCAAGAGCTCAGCCTACTGAGCCATTGGATCATGCTGTCAAATTGTTTCTCAAGGGTGAGTTATTTACTTGCACTGCCCCTCCCTTCACCAATCTGCACGGGGAGCCATCAAAGTTTCATCGCAATATGTAGTGGATCTGCTGTTGAGAGAAGACTGCCCATAACGGGGGGGGGGGGGGATCGTACATAGACCAATCAACTGGATAGAGTCAGAGAAAGATTATATACAAATTTGTGTGTATATGTGTGTGTGTGTGTGTGTGTGTGTGTGTGTGTGTGTGTGTGTGTGTGTGTGTCTGTGTCTGTGTGTCTGTCTGTGTGTCTGTGTGTGTGGAAATTGGGTGGCACGTACCAAAAAACATTGATGGGTCACTGACCTTAGTTCTTGAGCCTGAAGTGTCTTTGTCAGCCGGCACAGTATCTGGAGCAGCAGGAGCATTAATGGCATCATCAAGATATGCAGCATCTTGATCGAATTCCAGTTCATCACCTAGTGCATCTAATTCTATCAAAAGAGAGAATATTGTATGTGGTTATTTAATTTGGTCATAAATGCAGTCAGTTTAAGTCTACTCTTTTTGTTTAAAATAATTTTGGACAGCTACCCTTCAAAAACCAATGCAAGCAAAATTGTGTATCTTAACCAAAAGATGCGACTAAAATTTGTACAAGAATCTATATGAATTCTTCACACATTTTAATCAGACTAAGGCCCAGTTTTAACTACTCAGTTTTTGAACAAAACCGCATCTTTCTAGCTCCGATTTTGGTTTTGCATTCACATAAGTGTCCACCACAAAGACGGAGCTAAATGAAAGCGATGGTAAAAACAGAGCTACATGAAAATAGAGCTATGTGAACACGAAAAATGGAAGAATATTAAAACGCTACCAAGAGAGCCAATATCATTCCAAACAATGTTCTGCTGCAAAAATCACTAAATACTCAGATGTATTGAGCTGCAACAGGTAGACGCACAGGCTAATTTACAGACTGTTGCCACCTAGTGTACGAGCACTGGGTCTGCCTGTTACTGCATGTTTACCACATAGATTGATGCAAAAAATACATTATTTGTGGTAAGTAATTTTTCAGGTTAGATTAGAAATTTTTCCATGGCACACCTGATGATCCCTTATGGTGTACCATGGGTAGAAGAGCTGGAGGGGGGAGGGGGGCTGCAGCTCCTCCACTATTTATAGCAAATGAACTTCAGGACCTGATTCATTATCCTTAATCTACCTGTCATGCTAATCTATCTACACAAGCCCCCCCCCCCACCAACACCACCACCAAAAATGTTGTTCCCCTGCCACTGCATACTAATGCATCCCAGCACAGTGGTTGGGAAACACTTAAGAATCAGGAAAAGGTGTTGGCAGGCAGTACCATAAAAATAGTGTTTTGACCATAAAAATAATAGCATTAGATGAATTCATAAGGTGCAAAATTGGAAGCAAAAAGTAACTTCTAATCAGAGAATTTCTTTTGTAAGGTCATTTCTCCCATCAATACTATAATAACATACACAGGCTGGAGTTTCACATGAGAAATAACTGTTACAAGCAGAAATCATATATATCATAAGTTTCCTTCTAACCTGCTTCCAGATCTGCCTCATCAATTTCTGGGGTTCCATACTGTCTCCCAAGGGCCTCTTGAACCTCATTTGCTTGTTCAAGCATGTCCTCCATGTCATCTTGAAGGTCCTTGATGCAAAAGAACATATTGAGAATGCTCTTGTTTTGTACAGGGTAAAAAAGGGTCCTCTCAAGTTATTTCATGTAAATTTCACTAAATGTATTCACACACTTCATACATTGCACCATCATATTAGGAATTTTATGGAAAATGAGCAAAAGTAACTATTCCATAGCATCTACCACTCCCTTTCATCAGCAAGCTATACTCTTTAGTTTTGCATCTATGTTTTAAATTCATCTAATGAAAAATCAACATTCACCGTACCAACCAAGCACACAATTCAAGCAAGGATTTAGGCCTCTTATCTTTATTACAAAAAGGAAAATTAGTGGGACATTAACACCAAATACTTAAGGCAAGGTGCTCATTAGGCATTTGAGTGGTTTATCTTTGAGCCCAAGGTGAAACATCCTGCCATACTTCAGACCATTAAACACCAAAATCAGGGAATTTTGTTCTGCCTGTTTAAAGATCTGAAATACTGCCAAATGTAACACCTCCTGCTGAATGAGAAATGCACAAAAACACCCAGTGAGCTAACTTAAAAGGCTATAAATCTCACTCTTTCTCAGCCACCAGGCTTTTTTGTTAAAAAAGGATCTGTGTGTAAAAAGCTCTTGTGAATGTGTTTGCCAGAGTGATTGCTTTGGCACAAATATTAGCAAAATGTTTCTGTCATTATAAAAAGATCAGAAACTGTTTTTGCTGTTGTGTGAATCAAAACCAAAATAACTTTATCAAACAAGAAGACATCCGTAAAACCAAATTGCTTTATCAATTATCAGAGTTTTAAGTGTCAAAATAAAAAACTGCATTGAAATGAAAACAACAGCACTTGGTGAGAAGCCACTTAGAAGCCAATGAGAAGGCCAGTGGCAGACAACACAGAATGCATAGAATTGAACTATTTCCATGGGGTACAAGCAAAGTTTTGATACAGTTAAACACTGCAAAATATTTTCTTATTTGTGTGAACAATTACAAGACACTGTAATATATTTTACTTCTGTACAGATGTGATTGCGAGTAATCACTCACTCTCACCAAATGAAATGGCCCGAGCTACCTACTTCAATTTGATCAATATCAATTTTCTTGTATTCTTTCCTCATTTCTTTAACTCCAAGTTTCATTGCATCTACCTACAAGATAATAATATTCATAAAAATCAACAACTAAAACTATTACAAATATCATATAAGTATTTGGGTATTAGAGTTGACTCTTGCTAACAAAAGAGAGATGCTTCACCCAGCCATTTCCTGTCCAATTTTATGTGCTGTTTGTGGTGATTATCAGCTCCTTGAGATGCTTGCACTTTTTATTTTCCCAACCTATCTAATCACATAATAAACTAACAAAAAATGTGATTTAGTCAGCATGGGGATGATGGTACAAGAAACTTGTCAGCTAATATGTCACTCAAGTACACAACTATGGCATGCACTCTTTAACGGGCTTTTCATTGGTGGGGGAATGATGCACCTAGGGGGTTGCAGCCAGGGGGTACAGGGAATCCATTATAAAGCTTTCCGCAAAGTTTTGCTACCTTGCTTTGGTGTATTGTGAGAAATTCCAACAGGACTTGATTGCCAGTAATGAGAAAAGATGCAAAAACAACTAGATACATGAGCATTACATAGAGACAATTTAAACTGACTTTAAAAAACATATGTAAACAAAGGTCACATGCTAGTGGGAGTCATGGGGAATCTAAAAGTTTGGTGGGAAACCTAGTCTATATGCAAAAAAGATTCTCTAATTCTGTCAACCTTGAATAGGAACAGAGAGAAAACTCTTCTTGAGACCGAAAGTTGCATAAAGAAGTAAGGACATGTAGTTACTACCTTGGTGTATCTCAACTCATAGATTTTGACAATATAAGTAGATGTCAACAGTCTAATCTGTCATGCCATAAACCCTCAAAATAGCCCAAAAGGGGCTCCTTTAGTTTGTAATGCTTTTGGATGGGGGCCCATTTACAGGGGTTATACATGGGGAGCTTATAAGTTGTTTGGAATCATGCCAAACAAAAACTCAATTATCAGAGCCTCTTTTATTAAACAATATGAAAAGAACTTTCTACACACAAATGTTACTATATAATGATTGCTTCATTAGCTCTTTGATGAAGGTCTATTTGGATGGGGGAAGGGGAGAGTTATTAATAATTTATAGCTCTAGAGTGGGAGCTCATTAAGGGGGTTAACTTGAGGATTTACATACAGCTTCAGAGAATAAAAAGGTTTTACTAAAAGATGGCAAGAAAGAAACTAACTTAAAATGTTGGGTGACTGAAACAGCCATTGATTTGCAAAGTATTAAAGAGCTCTTAGAGATTAACATCATAAGGAGAAATCTTAAAACCTCAAGTAACTCTTGAGTAAATCTATTCAGAAATGGCCGTTTCTATATTGTCCCTACAAAAAGAATGAATAGCTGAACAGTATAAAGCAAATACCTGGGCCTAAAACAACAATAAGTGAAAATGTCCTGCCCATGAATTTTCAATCAATTCTACAACACTCAACTGAAGCTTTATGTAATGTGAAACTTGATACACAAAAAGGCAAAGCATCCAATATCTTGCCAAACTTACTGTTGTTTTAGTATCTTTCAAAGTTTGTGTTGCAAAATTTGCTTGCTCCATGTTAAATGACTGTTGACGCAAGTTATCCAACTGGTTCTCATACCTAAAAAACAAACATCAAATCCTCAGTATCCTAAACAGCATTGTCACTGCAGAAAGATAGTGCACAAAACAATTGCATCTATCCTGTCCATCAAAGTAGAAAAATATATTAACATCTTTCTATATAAGCCCACCCAGCAACAGGGCTCATTAATGTGCATAAGCATATGAGTGCAATTTGCAGACACAAAGTGATGCACTCCAAATTTCTACAGGCAGTATTGATCCAAATCTGCTTATTGTCTGTTACTATTTACATGTGCTAGTGTAACAGCACTTAGTGCAGCTGTAAATCCAATAAAAGGCAGACTTGAAAGCTACCTGCATCAAACCATATGCAACATCCCATTCTAATTTGCAGGAAAACTTTGTGCTCAGATATGTGCTCATAGAAACAACAAACTTTTAACAAGCTTTGCCCAGCAATTGGGCAAACGTTTAGTAAAATGAAACTTGTGGGAAATACTGAACACATGATAGTTAAAAGCATTAGAGCCACACCCAGCCAGGAGCCATCAGAAAAGTCTTTGTATAGTAATACTAGACAAATGAACAATAACTACAGGCTAGGGCTACACATGTCTCATCATATATCCCAAACTACTTCATGCATCATAGAGAACTACACATCTATAGTCCTTTGTGACTAGTCCAGCAAGCACAAATATATGTAGATTGCTATCACAGTTTTTTAACCTATATAAACTCTCATGTTCTGCAACCACTACTTGACTGGACAATCAACACTGTCCCAGAAACTTCCTTTATATTCATAAGCATGTTGATGGTGTGTGCTTCCTATAACTAGTTCGACATAACCTCAAATAACTTTATCATAAACACTGGCTACATGTAACACCTAATAATAAATGCATATCTTACATTTTCTTTTGTTTTAGCACCCTCAGTGCTTTCTGTTTTACCATGTTCTGTAAGACAAATTTGATACTAAGTAAGAGACAAGTATATAATTACATACATGAGAATTCTGCAAGAGAATCTTGCATAAGATCTTTAAAATTACAATTCATATATAGAAATCATATCTAATAGCAGTTAATCATCCTTCTATTTCACTCTAACCTATTCTGCAAGTTAATTTCATTGGTACAATGGCACAACAGCAGGAAAGGTAGCAGAGGTAGCAAAAGCAGTAAAGAGAAAGTGCTCAAAAGCAGATTAATGTTGATATTATAAAATCTCATGAAGAAAGAAAACACCTGTATGTAATTAATCAGTTAATCAGTCAGAGAACCAATCAATCTTGATTGAAATCAATCAATCAATCAATCAGTCCATCAATCAATTAATAAAAATAATTCTACCAGGCCTACAGACCGCAATTGTGGGGCCCATGGCAAACTAAAAAAATCTTGCTCCTTCATGATGTCACTATGCACTTTGACAGTTATAAAGATGACCAAAGAATCACTTCATAACTTTGGGTGTTCTTCTCAGGCAAGGGGAACAGGGTGATCTACCCCTTGTCCCACAATGTACTAATCAGCTAATCTGTTGACCAACAAACAAACAAACCAACAAGCAAAACAAACATGTTTGAAGCACATATGTGGCTCAAATGCCTAGTTGGAAACAGCAGTACTGAAACAGTGTTTAACAATTAATAGCAATTTAGTGAGGGCATTTTGACAATGAAATCTTGGCTCTGCAGTGAATAAATATTTCACATGAAAATTACCTTTGATGGGCCATCTCTCATTTTCTTCATTTGCTCTCTATATTTCTTCAAATCATTGTCTAACATATTGATTTTCTTTTCAATAGATTCTCCCCTTGAGTCTACCTAAAAGCAAATTGAAGTTATTAACTCCCTACATTAGTAATATTTACATGAAGATTTAAGTAAATTTTGAATCACTTGCCGAGTTATCATTATTCATGTAAGAGCTCCTGTAATGAGTAAGAAGCACTGAGGGCCTATATGCATCAGCCTTAAATATAAAGTAAACTCTTTCACTATATCAACAAAGAAATAAGAGGAGAAATCTCATAAGCATAAAACATGTTGTTTTATCAAGATAAAGATACTTTCAGTCCTTTACAAACGCCATTTAATTCACAACATGATGAAGATAACCATCCTCAAAGCAGCAATATGCAATTCTCTGTGATAGGTTTAATGTAAACGGATAGGCCTAAGTGATAATTCTCGTATGAAAAACAAAGAAATGTGCAATTCTCACATTAGATATACAGTCCGTTAGATTTGGCGGTGGTGCCTTGTCTTTTCCTCGTCCAAACAGCCTATTCATTTTGTATTTTGAGTTATTCCACAAACGTTGACCTTTCCCTTTTCGTGCAAGTTGTTGATCACAAATTGTCATCCAATGTCAAACTTCCTTTGCGCAGAAACTTGCGCATTGCATCATTATACGCAAAATTTTGCTGTCGCTGCAACTTTGCTACATGTGACATAAACATTAAAGAATTTATTTCCCAATGACACATGATGTGTAGTCTCGCTCATCTGATATTTATTATTCACCACTAATTGAAGAAATGGTATAAAACTACTCGAGACAGTTTTCGGGATTTCTCTGGTTTAAAACATCTCCCAAAGATTTCTGCAGCTTCTTATCATTTGATTTCATGAACTAGAAAGCTTTCTCTTTATCGATTCGCGTTTCTTTGTCGTTACTATAAACGTACGAAATTGCTCTTGTTCTGCAAACATTCTGTTAAGTTCTAGGAATGTTAAAGCGGCATTAATAACGTGATCGAAAAGCGTGGCAAGTGCGGCTCGGGTATTTTTTGAGGACATTATATTGTCATCAGTGGAACTGAGGAGGATAACCTGATTAATGAAAACGAACTTTCTCGAAATCAAATAAATTGGACCCAGCACAGAACCTTGTGAAACTCCTAAATATGATATTTTGTACAGCCTATTTGTTTGCTGTACCTTGTCACACACTACTTATAGTTTGGATCTTCATCAAAACAACGTGCACATAATATCTTTATTGCTTTATGGGTCTTTTCAACTCATGTCAGCATTCTGACGTAGTTATGCTGTGACGGCGTCAACGGGGACTTCTTCAGTGCTCCCATGTTATTTTAAACCTACTACCTTATTTCTGACTCTAATAACAGCACAGAATTAAGACTACCGAGCTGTACAATTCATGACATAACTGGACAAAGAAAGAGCTGGTTGGTGGATATACAATGTACTTCATCCTAGAAAGGCCCACATGATGGTAAGAGATGCAAATCAGAAATATTCATATACAGAACTGGAGAATATTGTTAAGATTTTGTGCTTAGTATATTAATTTATTATTTTGCATTAATATTTTTGTATACCATTAATACCATATGATTACAATATTACCAAAATCTTGCATTTTCCATCCATATATCGAATGGTTCTGAATTTATGGTAAATTTTTTCAAAAAAGGCTTTTGGAACACATGTGATATTGCTTGACAAGATAGCACGAAGGGGACTAGCAGAGGAGCACAAAATCCGATTCTGGGATTGCTCTCCATACAACAAATTGAAGAGCGTATATCTTAATAAATAGCACATCGTGAATCAAAAATCGCTAACTAACTAGGGTTCTGTAGGAGGTAAACAAATGGCACCAGTAAACCGTTCGATTATATGGATGGTAGAATGCAAGATGATTTCAAAGTGATGCAATACTTGTTACTCGAAGTGCGATAAATAGACCTAAATCTATATACTTTATCCTGAGAAGTTCATTGACAGAAACTCTAGTGATATCGAAATAAAACACCACCAGGGAGGAGGCTGGTTTCATGTTCAGCGTGGAATCTCACGAGGGGTAATGCATGATTAAATGTTACACAAAAGTAACAAAATTTGCAAAGGTCCTTAATGTCATACTTCTGGACACATGACTTGCACTATGCATTGAAACAAACCTATGGATCTTCGAAAAAATCAATTTCAAAGAAAGACTGCAATAAGTTATAAACAAGGGAGGAGTGTCGTTCACTGGGCGTATATTAAGGGGCAATTCACTGGAAGAGGAACTATTTAGTAGGTGTGTATATTGTAAAAGGTCTAGATGAAAGCCAAGAACTGGACTGTATCATTGCATTAAAGGAGCAAGCGGGAAACTTTTGTTGACATCTATAGGCTGGCACAGGACAGCTGCATGGAGAACCAAGGCAGCTAAATTTTGAACTATCCGTGTGATGGTGATGATGCATTGGCTTATCTGGACTTCATAAGATTATCAACATATTGTGGTGGAAGCCATTAGATCCAAAACAAAAAAACAAAGAAGTTGCCTTTGTTGTTAACGCCATTCAAGATTTGGTAGCGATTGACTTGATTACATGGCAGGCAAATAAACCTCCCTTTGCAACGCGGGGAAGCTTCTCTACACTTTACTGGGTGGCTATTTGGATCGAACATTCTGGGGCCTAAATTTACAAAAAAATTCCGCACCCAACATCACAGCTGGCAAAGATATGAGAATGCATGCTCTGGGGGTAACAGTTGTGGAGTAATTTTGGTAATAACTCAAGCAATTATTAAACAAATATACTTCAGTTATCCAATCAGACGTTATAATACAAGTTTAAAAGAATACATTGTTAGTAAATGGATATAGTTTAGCATCCGCAATACACGACAGCTAAAATAATGAAAGACCGTGATCATGTACAGAGGGAACTTTGGCAAATACACTGCAAAAGAATGTGCTGGAATAGGGCCAGAACTTAGTGTAAGTATTGCGCAGGTATAAAACCAGCTTGTCTGCAGTCTAGTGTGGAAAGAAAGCAACGTGCACAGGACATGTCCGGTGCACAGAGTAGTCAATTGGTGCATAGAGTGGTCACAAAACGGTGCAAAAACGCTACTCGTATTGCCTATGGTATGAAAACTGGTGGACACCAGCAACTGACGAGTATGAAATCTGGTGTACAGAAATCGTACATTCCATACTGGTCAACAGTAGCAGGCACCTGGCTGTTTATGAAGAGAGGGGGTAAACAGATTACGCGAGCCTGGGTTGAAGCTCTGAAGGAAACTTTTAGCAACTACCCCTAACAATTTCATTGCTTCCTACGCCCCCAAGTGCTCACCACTGCCCATCTAGTGCAGGCAGCAGTGGCCTTATACTTTGTAACAGCCATGCAAGATAAATACGCTCAGGCAATATTATACTGAAGTGATATAGTGACATAATTGAGTTAATCCCCAAATACATTGTATCAACAGCAAATAATCCCAACTGGGAGAATGTATGTGAGCCCTCGTTTCACAAAACAACTAAGATATAATAATTGCGACATTCTGTCCTGCAGACGACCATCATTGTTATTATATTAATATATTAAATACCATTCGAAAATAAATGAAATAAGTTGATTGTTAATAAAAAGCATATTACACTATGACGAAATGCTTATCTAAAAGCTCAACCTGCACTGCTCAATATCTCAAGAGCGTAGGGTATTTCAAGTGGAATCGTCAAACTCACGTTGTACATAAAAACGATAACTGCACGTCAGAATCACAATAATCTGGGAAAACTAAGGAGCCAGCAAGAAGTCTGGAGTAGTCTGGCGTTTTGTTGCTACGTTGCAATGTAAGTGATATATCGCGATAATAGGTCTATTGTGATCATTTCTCAGCTTTACTTTTCCTTCTCCAAGAGTGTCTCTCTCTCTCTTAGTATATATGTCTCTCTCTAATATTGTCTTTAAATAAATGAATCTCGTACCCTCTCCCTCATGTCTTCCCTACCTTCTATTGCATGGTATGTGCCATTCACGCTGGAAAATCCCTCAAAGACTGGAGGATCACTTACGAGCCATAACGCAACAGTGGGCCAACACAAATTCTGACCACTTCTTATCGTACAGAATCTTGGTGTAGAGGATTTGACTGCGGTGGAATCTTCACGTGACATAATCAAGTCATGGTTATGGTCATACAACTATCATTGACGCTAAAATTCGTTTAAATAAACAGAGTAAGAAATACCGCTATTTTGGTTGAAATAAGCAACAATCTCGCATAGGGTCCGAAGAACAGCCAAGTAAGTGACGCAATATACCATAAATATCAGCAGCATCAAATAGGGTTGATACAACCAAATATCCTTAAGTGTCACTCGGTATTGGATGATCTTTTATTGGACGAGTGCCAGTGTAGCCCAAAAAAATTCCGTCTAGATTGCACTGGAGGCCGCAGCATCGCACCTTGGTTCTTGTGGGTTATTGTTATCTGAAAGACAAAAAAGTTCCCAATGTTGATACTACTGCTATGTCATTACTCAATACTATATAATACTTAATTCAGGTTAAAGTAGCAGACAACGGGAACACGTACTGTAATGACTCGTTTGAACATTCAAGGAAGAATGCGCAACTGACTGACTAAATGGCAATGAAGGCGAGAATATGTGGATGACTTTGGCAGCCAGAGCCAACGGAATGATGACGAGATTCACTTGGTCCCTTACAGCATATCAAGAGACTGTATCTGCTACTGCATATATGGGATAGCAAGCTATCTTTTTATGCATGATTCCCAATACTGCTAGATATTGTATTTGATAATGTAGTAACATATGCAATTGCAGGCTTACATTTGCAGGAGATTGTAGCCAAGGCTCGCCATCTACTTGCATCGGCAACGGGCGGCGTGTTCTATGGTCGGAAACGAGAAACAAATTACACTTCAGTGAAAAAAGTCACTTTGAAGTAAACACAAGCACATACTGCTTATTCTTTACACCAATAAGGCTTCTCCATCTAGTAAAACGTCAGGCCACTCTCTCCATTTTCCCGGTACAACGAAAACTTTTCCTCTACTGATCAATATTCTGGATTCTTTCATAGGGCACCTCTAGGCAGTGCAACTTAGGGATGGGGTAAATCTCACGCAAAAACTGTAATGATGCAACACGCTTCGCTACAAACCTGATTGTGATGCTGGAACATTGAGCCAATCTGAGGCCATGCTGTCGAACCCCAGCAATGATTTGTCCAACATAAAGGACGTTTTCTAATCCGATGACTTCTATTAATCGATCACCAATAGCTGTAAATAAATGAATAGGTATAGGTATAAACACAACGGAATGCTTAGAACAAAAACAACAGTCTCTTCAAAAGGTAAACAAGCATAGGACATATATTTCCTGTTGAGGTTTGATTAATTAGCGATGCAAAACCTGACAGAGCTACAGCTATAACGATTGTCAACACTCTATTACCGGTAGACTTAAGAAACTTACGGAGAAAGTATAGTTTTGAATACTATTAATCATCATAAAAAGGTGTAAATGCTTACCTTGGCTAGAAGAATTGACATCGTTGTTACCACGATCGTTTGCTCTCCTTTTTTTCTTGTCCACTTCTCCCCACAAATTAGCTCCACCGTATACGCTTGGGATATTTAAAATTGCAATACCCTCTAAGTTTGGTCCAGAGAGAAGATCCAGTTTCTGGCCATCGCACTAAAAATTTATCAAGAATCGTTTCAACTGAGAGTAACTTTGAGTGGTAGGGTAAGTTAATCCGGGTCGAAACGGGGTTAGTTGCGTTTATACTGTAAACGGTTAGCCCGGGTAACTTTAGCCTTGCTCAAACCAGAGCTACATTTCGCAGTGGTAACAAGGGTTTATTAGTCTCTGCACTGACAGTATTAGATTCAATACACTCCTAGGAGACCTAGTAGCAGTATATCCTACTGTACATAAAGATTATTCTCTCGAGCATACTTCAGAGCATGAAAAAGTATATCTGTATGCAACCTTTTCCACTCATTTCATTGTCAGTCATAAACATATCTGTCTTCTCTCTTTCTATTCGTATTGAGGCTGTAGCATATGGAATACACAAAAACAAGATAAAACAGTAGGAAGAATCAATATGAATGGGACTAAGGATTGATGCATATAAAGAAAGACGTGATACATCTGAACGATAACCAACCTCGACTTCGATATCTTCCTGCAATCTTTTACACGAGGCTGACAACTGCTCAGCAGTACCAGCTTCGAAGTATCTAAATTTGTTTTTCAGCCTATGAAAACAATTAAAATCACACTATGGTGAAAGATAACTATGAAATGGTACTTCCGTAACTTAAAAGTGATTTCAAATTTTGTAATGGTAAAGAGCGAAAAGTTGTTCTGTAAAATGGATGCATAGTCGATAGTTTCATGAAAACTATTGATGTGTCGTATTGAGATTACACTAAGAAGAGTATCATGTGAAAAGTCCAAAAAGCTTTCGGGTATTAATTAAAATGATCTCCGTCTAGGAACAGCTTTAAAATGTTCGCATGGAATTAAACCTAGATGAAATACCGTTTTCTCAATTGAATGCAATCTGCTGCTAGTCTGAAAAGACTTAAAAAGTTTCTTACCTGCTATTAAATTTCTCTGGGTTCTTTTCTCTTTGTAAGTGGAATTTAAGAGCAATTGAAGCATCCTGAAATACAGTTGCAATTTAGAATAATTTTGTTACTTTTATTAATTTAACTAATTACAATCTAATTTAAGCAAAATAAAGGCAGAGTTGGACAGAGTAGACATGATACATCCTGGTCACTGAGTACAAGACACAAATTCTAAGCTTGAAGCGTGGCTATGCAAGTGACACTGAGTACTGTATCGTGATTACGTCACTTTCCCTTGTAGATTCTGTTGATGCTATATCAATAAATAGAAAAATTACATGCTACACCATGATAGTATAAAAGTAATGATTTGGTGAGTTAGAATAGGAATTACTACGTACATCCCCTATTACAAAATAGCTTCCTTGGGTCTCTAAGCTTCTAGGAGATCGCAAAGCACACTATCTTGGGAAATTAGAACAAGTAACGCATAACAGTAGCTCCCTTTTCATAGTGTATTATGTTGAAGAAAGACCCTGAGGCAAATAGAAAAACCTATAACAAAGGGAGAAAGAGACGGGCTAAGTAGAGAAAGGGGTGGAATAGAGTTTGCTGATTTTAGATTAGAAAGAAGATAAGTTGTTGGAATCTACTAAAGAAGTTCATCGAGGTTTTAGGGGAAATCGTTCAAAAGTCTACGAAAACACAATGAACAGGTCTCCTCACTAGGGGCACCGAAGGGGGAAGGTGGCAGAGTGTTCCGGACCTCGAATTTGAGAAGGAACCCAAAAATTATGAAATGGTTCTCTGGTGATTGCAGTCGGTATCAAATTTCATCATGATCTCATCAGGGGCCAATTTCTTTCTTTGCCCCGGGGTCCACAAGAGCTTTCAGTGGACCTACTCACCACACTGACCATTCTAGGACCCCAAGGGCAATCACTTCAGAACTTCACCTATTATTTGATGAAAATTATTAACAATGAGATAAGAAATCAAAATTTAACTCACCACTCCAACCGAGAAATAATTATTCATTATGTTAAGAGGAATTGGGTCACAGCCATCGCTATTTTCAAATTCAGTGATATCGATATTCCATCTGAAAATAAAAATGCAAAATGTGAATTGTCGAGAAAAACCTGAGAAAATGCAGTAGTCTTGCAGCCCAGACTCACAACATAGAGAGAAGCTACCAAGACTAAAGTTCTCCGCAACAAAACTTTGGTTCTGTGAAAAAGAAGGAGTGCTCACACTTAAAGCATTTCTTGATCACCATGGTACAGACAAGGGACCACAAGGGCACATATAGTAAAACTTGCATAAAGAACCTCCCTTTTATGGACCTAGGCTAAAAAGCTTCTTGTAAAAGTCATATGAATAGATAATTCTGGGTAGTATTTCATAACAAAAACTTTGTCCTGCTTAGTATGCATTGAGAAATGGTCTGCCTCTCTTGAAAGAAAATTGAATCACTCAAGGCCAAATTTTGTATCTTGGTTATAAGCATCTGAAGAATTTTAGGTCACAGATTCTCAAACGCTGTGATTCTTTTATGTGGATTTTACTGCATTCTGGTCGTACCCATTTTGAAGCTTCTTTTAGTGAATTAATAGGCCAGGATTGTGAACTGCCCGATAATGATTTTTTCAACTTATATCAAACTTCAAAGTGCTTTGCTAAAATAATCTTTGGGTTAGAAACTAGTAAAATATTCCCTAAATAATGAGACATGTTCATCACCTCTTAGTTGACTTTATAAATACAGGTTCCTCTTTGGATTTTCCTCTCCTCTACGTTCAGAAATCGATCAAACCTTCTATTTCCGATAGTTTGTTACATAACGTAAAATGTTGCTACAGGCATTGTCTAACAAGACCTACTCACCGGTCGAGCATAACAATATTGCTTTGCTGTATCTTTTGAAGAACTTTACATAAACTGCCTCCTTCATATCCTGAATGACAAAAAGATTAAACCTTAGCCCATATGAAAGACAAACCTACGTGGTGGGATCCTAACGTTGGGGAGTGGGCGATAGAGAGGGCACAAGTCCTGTTCCAATGGTATCATGTGGCAGGATGGTGAGTTCCTATCCTCATCGTCAAAAGCGTTGCCACTAGTTTCGTTCACTGTTAGACAGACAGTAGGCCGGCACCCCAACCAATTGCCCCTGTCCTACTTCCAATCATCGACTTAACTAAAGCTACACTGAGGTCACCGTAGATATTTAAATGGCAAATGGTACAATATCCATTGCAAGTCGTTTGCTTGTTACACAAACTCCGCCAAGGGCCAGGTGAAAGTCTTTGCACGACAAGGCTTGCAATGTGGTAACAGTCTGTCTTCAGGAAAAATGTTTTCTAGGGGTAACGTTTCCTTGAAAATAATATAATCTCACAAGTGAAAAGTCTGTTGGTACTACAGAACTTCACTATAGCACGAAAAAGCGGAAACATTCTTTTAGCATACTGAAAGCTTTTTTCGTCCGACACTCGTCAGAGTATGAAACGTCGGATAACGACCGAAAGGTGAACCGAAATATATAGCCAGATGCGGGTGCACGTGATATGATGAATAATGCGTCTATTTGGCCCTATGATTGGCCAATTAGCACCTATTCACCATTGTTTACTTGAAGAGTCCAAGTGAAAAAATGAACTCTTTTTGTTTACACAAGACTGGGTTTTGAGTCTTGATGTAAACCGATTCCAAAACACCTAAATGAAAGGACGATCTTGCTTGCCCAATGATCCGAAAATTATCGTCTGTATATGTTTTGGCGCATTCTGGATTTGCTAGAAGATGTTGTCCTATGGCCGACTCACTTTTCATTTTAGAATTAGAGTTTTTACACGTACGAGGCGGCTGTTCTCTTGTTGTAGTGTTTTTCGTCCTGATGCTCGTGGGTACATGTTATTTTATTCTATCTGCTAACCTCTGCGCAGTGCGCCCTACGTACCGAGCTTCACATCGGCACGAAAATTCGTAAACTACACAACTTTTTTGGGTGGTAGGAACGCTATCTTTTTTAGCAGATGGTAGCATGACCCTCGTATTATAAACCGCACGGGGCTTCACAGCATAGAAACAAGATGTAATGGCTTTATTGATTTGGTTTTCAAATTTTGATGAAACATTTCCAATCCAGGGCAATTTCAGGTAAACCGGGCACTTTTCAGGACCAAACCGTTTTTCTGATGAAATGTTGGCTAGTTTTGCTACGCGAGGAGTGGAATTTAGTTTTAACAACCAGATGTATAAGCAATTAGATGGAGTGGCAATGGGTAGTCCTTTGGGGCCAGCTCTAGCAAATATTTTCGTGGGTTTTCATGAAAGTAGACTTTTCAATAACACCGTAAAACCAGGTGTCTACTTTCGTTATGTTGACGATACTTTTGTCATTTTCGGTTCGGAGCTGGAATGTGATCGTTTTCATGTAAACCTCAACCAACTACATCCAGCCCTAAAATTTACAGTAGAGAAGGAGCAAAACAACTCCTTGAATTTTCTAGATGTTTCGGTGGAGAAAGGGGGCACTGGATTTCTCACCAGCATTTACAGGAAGCCAACGTTTACTGGTCAATACATCCGTTGGAATTCCTTCAGCCCAAAAGCTAGAAAGATCAACCTAATCAAAACTTTAGTTCATAGGGCACTTATGATTTGCTCTAAAACTAAGTTAGATTCTGAGCTGGACACAATAAAACAACTTTTAATTGACAATGGATATCCAGAAGATGTCCTTGTTTCTTGTATCAAGGAAAAACTAGCCAACATTTCATCAGAAAAACGGTTTGGTCCTGAAAAGTGCCCGGTTTACCTGAAATTGCCCTGGATTGGAAATGTTTCATCAAAATTTGAAAACCAAATCAATAAAGCCATTACATCTTGTTTCTATGCTGTGAAGCCCCGTGCGGTTTATAATACGAGGGTCATGCTACCATCTGCTAAAAAAGATAGCGTTCCTACCACCCAAAAAAGTTGTGTAGTTTACGAATTTTCGTGCCGATGTGAAGCTCGGTACGTAGGGCGCACTGCGCAGAGGTTAGCAGATAGAATAAAACAACATGTACCCACGAGCATCAGGACGAAAAACACTACAACAAGAGAACAGCCGCCTCGTACGTGTAAAAACTCTAATTCTAAAATGAAAAGTGAGTCGGCCATAGGACAACATCTTCTAACAAATCCAGAATGCGCCAAAACATATACAGACGATAATTTTCGGATCATTGGGCAAGCAAGATCGTCCTTTCATTTAGGTGTTTTGGAATCGGTTTACATCAAGACTCAAAACCCAGTCTTGTGTAAACAAAAAGAGTTCATTTTTTCACTTGGACTCTTCAAGTAAACAATGGTGAATAGGTGCTAATTGGCCAATCATAGGGCCAAATAGACGCATTATTCATCATATCACGTGCACCCGCATCTGGCTATATATTTCGGTTCACCTTTCGGTCGTTATCCGACGTTTCATACTCTGACGAGTGTCGGACGAAAAAAGCTTTCAGTATGCTAAAAGAATGTTTCCGCTTTTTCGTGCTATAGTGAATCTCACAAGTCCTAAGTTTTTGGGCAAGACGGCAAAGGCAGAAAATAACTGGTATCTTCTAACTGCTGATGCAAACTCAGTCACTCAAGTTTATCTGAAATAAAGTACTGTGGTAGCTAGGATTCAAGGAGGATACCAAGCAAGAAGTCAACAAAATCTAAAATTACGATGCGTACCTCCACCCCAGTTCAGGCACCTCGAAAGATCATTCCCGGTTCCTGAAAAATAATTATATTCAGTTGGGAAAATAAGTATAATGTCCAGAGAATTGCATTAGAGCGATATAACATAACACTATGATATTGATTGGCCCCTGTCAGCTAGTATTGCTATCAGTGCATTAAAATTGTTAAAAATAGTCAAAAACAAGACCACTAAATATGCCTTGAGGGTTTGCATGGAGATAACAATTCATCATTTGAGCAGCTATTAATCTGGTAATAGCTTTGTAATATTGTAAATAGTTGGTTTAAATCAGTCTAGGAGTTATGTATCTTCTAACCTTAAATAATGTTGCGAAATGAACATGAATTCATATACACAATCCCATATGTTAAGGTAAGATCCGATCAAGTCCCATTCGATCCGATCAACATTCATTTATGATAGATTTATTTAAATCTTATTACTGTGATATATATATATATATATATATATATATATATATATATATATATATATATATATATATATATATATATATATATATATATATTTATATATATATATATATATATATATATATATATATATATATATCCAATCCTGTCCTGTGCTATCCTATCAAATTTCTTTAAGACAACAATAAAAATAGGCTCATCTCAAGTTCCTTAACAGCCTACTCCCACCTAACAACTGATCACAACACAAGTGAATCTACGATCAGAGTGAACTTTTACTCGATGCAACGACCATTGCAAAAACATATCGATGTATAAAACGTCTTTGAATCAGTGCACAAGTATTACCTAGTGGCAAAATTGCTACTGGAGGCTTTGGCCAGAGACTTGTCAGGCGATCTGTAAATGAGAAATTAGAGGTGAATAAAATAACGCGAAAAGAATTCAGAAGTAACTAGCAGGTTTGAGAATCACAAACAAGGGTGCCTGTTCTTTGATACCATACAGAGAGTGAGCGCTCCGAAGTATGAAGGAGTAGACCCATAAATTACTGTCAAAAACTAGGCCCTGTTGAACAAAATACACGTTTTCATCACAAGGAACCTAGCTCAAGGCCTAGTCACTAAAAAATCCCCTTTTAGCCACATTGCAGTACTAAAGTTGATTTGTAGTTTCTTAATGATAGGTTCACATTTAGTACAATGCAGGCTGGTACAATATAGCCACCATAAATGCTAAGTATTAAAATAGTATGTTATGAATATTGGAAGTTTCAATAGAAACTTATCCATGAAAAATTTGCTACAAGGATTATACACAATTCATAGGAAAATGTGTCATCCTAATTTGCGATTGTTTGGGTGAACATATTCAAAATTTGACATTTCCTTACATATTTTGTGCACTAAAAATATCCCTTTATATGAAACATACTGAGGGCTTAATTCAAAAAGATTTTTCCTATTCGTGGGTACTTAAGCAAGATAAAAATATGTCAAGTGAGACATAATGTCTAGGAACCAAGTATCTGTGACAATGGTAATATGATGGTAGTTAAAGGCCGTAAATATGAAACCGCAAGGTAGGTAGGACTCATAGCAAAATATATGTTTCAGCTCGCCTCAAAGCCGAAACTTTTCTGATCTAACAAGGTTATTTAGTTGCAAAAATTGTGAAGGCAGTCGAAATAATACAGCTTGAGAAGTTTTTACCTACCTACAGTGGAGAGAACCCAGCCAACTGTTCCATCACCACCACAACAGAGGACACGAAAATTCGAAACTTGTGAGAAAAACTTAAGTCTGCAATCAAAGAGAGGTAG
Organism: Mastigias papua; assembly: GCA_964019165.1. Lineage (NCBI taxonomy): Eukaryota > Metazoa > Cnidaria > Scyphozoa > Rhizostomeae > Mastigiidae > Mastigias > Mastigias papua. The sequence goes on from OZ025268.1 coordinate 18,716,040, forward strand.
AATATAGGCTAAGTGCACGAACTTTAAGAGTGATATAATAACAACTTAGGGGGGATTTCGTGATGGGCTGGAGAAAGTCAAAAGTTGTTCACATCAAAATACTCCATAATAGAATATAGTCAAAAGGGCAGGGATAAAATGACAAAATTGGAATAAAATATTTCTCATGTGATAAACAAGAGTGAAAAACTGGGACACGACATGAATCAGAGCTTGCAATGCCAGTGAGAGACAGGAGCGTGGCTTCTGAAAACCCATCAAAGATAAAAAAAGAGGATGCGACTTAACAACAAAACCGTAACACAAAAACAAGACTGCTGCTGTGGTATGGGGATGTTGAATACACTTGAATTGAAAATGTGCTTACCCAGCCATTGGGCCACCTTCTGCAAGGTTGAAAACTTGTCTTGGATTGAGTAGGAAGCGAAATTTGTTCAGAAGTCTGAAAATAAATGGTGTTCAATGATAACTGAGCGTCTACTATGCATAAGGGATCGAATCTTGTTGATATTCAGCTCCATTTAGGTAAAATTTGCCAAGAAAGGAATTCAGACGTAACAGAAGTCTTCATACTATTGTGGAGAAGTTCTATTATTATTACTGAGAAAAGATATGAGCATGAAAAGTTACCTTGCGCCTTGTCTACCACCACTTTTAGGATTGACGAAAACAACAAGCGGGTGTGTTCCAGGGAGTGGACTAATCTGCAATACAAGGGAACAAAAACAGATTAAGAAAGATTCAAAATCTGCTCACGGAATTCTGAATTGCTACGGGCATAACGGCGTGTTCTTGGCCCAGATATATTCTATATGAATGCACTATAAACAATATGAGAAACGAAAGCGTGATTTGTGACAAAATCAAAATGGAGAAAGCAAACAGCAAGATATGAGATTTCAAAGTAGAAAAAAACTCGGGGTCTTCTCGTGTAACTAACTGAATGGAGTGGAAAGGATTTCTGACGTCACTAATCGCTGGTACAAGTCAGGTTTGGACAAATCATCTCTTAATTCAAACTCCAGGCACTAAAAGTCAACCTTGAGTGCTTGACCACCCCTATTTCACGTTGTCTTTAAACAGAGTGGTGTGTGCAGGGACCACAAAATAATATCAAAGTTTGAAGTATCAAAGGTATTGTGAAAATGCAAACGGAAAACAAAACAATGGCTTGCAAAAATGGTATAAGGCTAAAGAGATTTTGATGTCTATCTATCTATCGGTTCTCTCTTTAACTGAGCTTCTAGTAGTTGTTGGTTCTTCTGTGACTATTTTATCTAGCTCGTTATGTCTCTTAGAACTGATGTCATATTACAAAAACTCTGCATTGAAAGCAACCAAATCAACATCAGATAAATCATCTGCCTAGCCTACTTTCAATATTATCCATACATTACTTCTAAGTAACAAGGTTAATAACCATCTTTCCTATTCTTCATTTTCAACTTCCCTACTATCCGAGTACGATTTGACTTCTCTAACTTGCATCTCAGCCAGATCATATATATAAACACGCAAAGTTAAGAAACAAATACAATGCCAACTGATTCCGAAAACGAGGATATCTGCCACTATTACAATTTGTCCGATCAGACGCATAAACATGATGTACAATCCTTAAGCGAATTCCACTCTGACGTAGAACTTCTTTGATATAGAACACGTCTTTGATCACTGTTCCATTTAACGAAGACAAGTCGTAAACATTTAATAGAAATCAAACCATTTCGAATAACAAAGAAGCCTTCTTTAAAATGCATATATCATTAAGAGATTTCTTGTCAAAGGTAAACAATTCCTATAAGAGAGCATCTGGCCCTGTCCTTATACGAGTTTCTAAATTTCAAAAGAACGACTTCTCAGAGACGATTTGCAGTAGGCCACAATACCACGTTTCGATACTTTTTATATTTGAGGGAAATTAAGAAACATTTGACTTTAAGGGGGGGGGGGAGATGGCAAGTTGCCATTATCGATCACAAAGTGACGTGTTTTCATCACAAATCTTGACCAATGCTACCTATATAGCTGAACCACTCCTGTGCCATTTGTGTTCCATTGGCTTCTCTCTATATCTGACGTACTTCAGGTGAAATAACTGCACTATTCTTGGAATTTAGTCAAAATTCTAAGTCTACTAGTTAACATCTCGTATCAAAATTAACAAATAGTTTTTGCTTATTTTGGTGAAGGGTAAATTTCTGTCATTGCTATTCAGAACGAAATAAGCTGGGGGAACAGGGCCATATTGTATGAAAACCGAACACGACAATCCTAAATGGATAACTCATTCAAAATTCGTTGCTGTAACAGACCCAAAGCATAAATTATCTGGACAAGAACGATATAGATGAATGAAATAGTAGGCCATACCTGCATAACCATTCCATCAAAACTGATAACCGAATTCTTTTTCCTTTCTTCGTTCTTCCTTTCTTCATCTTGCTTGGACTAGAAGGAAATGAAGAAATGGTTGTAATTATACTAGTAATAGTAAAAAATACTTACAACGGATGAAATACTTAAATTCATAGAAAACAAATAATGGCGAGATACTATCACGTGATAAAAAAATAACAATGAGACTGTGTATTTATTGGCCAAAACAATAATTAAAGGAAATGTCGCAAATAAACTGTCAACATAACTCGAATCACAACAATAGTAAGGAAATCTTGCTATGGAACAATCTTGCATTCTACTCCATACGAAAAACCCACCAACAAGGGCATCCCCCTAGCATATATTCCTTGTATATAGCTCTCCACTTATAAGGAATCGTGGCTCAACATATTTGAATTTGTAGTGTGTATAGATGTCAGATATAGTACGCACCACTGTCACGGGTGTTATACAAGTCGGGGGAAGAATGTGATCCCGATGGCGTCCTAGTGTACACTCCTGATTGACATGTGGGACGCATTTGTTGTGGACCTAAGAAAAAATATAGCATAAAGAATGGAGACAGACATAGAATTAGCATCATCTCACTTATTACTACTATTATTAATATTACTTTCAGAAAATATCATAATTATAATCATAATCATAATCATAATAATCATTATCATGATCACTGTAACTATAATCATCATTATCATCACCATCACCATCGTCATCATCATCATCACCATCATCATCATCATCATCATCATCATCATCATTATCATCATCATCATCATCATCATCATCATCATCATCATCATCATCATCATCCCCATCACCATCACCATCGTCATCATTATCACCAACATTGCCTTTACTATCATTATATTGTCACTTTCACCATCATTATCGCCATTATCATCAATACCATGACAATCATCACCATCATCATGATCATTATCACCAACACCGTCACAGTTATCACCATCATCATCACCGACATTGTCTTTGTGGGCTAATGGTTCATCAGTAAGCTATTTTCCCAACAGGGGTATTCAAAGAGTCCATTGCTACATCTTTTTAGAACGTAATGCATACTACGTCATCACACCCTTCAGTACAGCTAATCACATACCCAAATTTTCAGTCGAATAATACGCACCGTGGTCTGACACCAAGCACATCTTAGACCAGTTAAGCAGCTGCTCTTAACGTTCTTTCCACATTTGTCACATTTTCCAGGACAATTACCTTCAATCCAATGATGATCCATTTTCTAAAAAAGTATGTTGATTAGCAAGTGTGGTAACCGCTCTACACCTTTCACAATACAAATAACATACATATCAATCATCCAATACAGAACAGTTAAGATCTAATATCATCAATTATTTACGTTTTCTGCAAAGATTTTGAAAACCTAAAGTGTCCATTTAAAACTTACTAGAAAGGTAGATATTGCCTCAGCTACTAAATATAAGGTTGGGTTTCTTAAATGAAGGTGAAGAGCTATTTAAACTAGACCAGCAAACGTTAACTTAAACTAGAAATTTCTTATCACAAAGTAAGAAGTATTAGTACTATACAAAAAGTGCAAATGGAAAAGTAGAGCATTGAAAATAATCACCTGAGCTTTTAGTTTCGATTTTGTGTACGTCTGAATACATGATGCAGGAACTCTTGCGACACATCTCTCATGCGCCGTAAATTTGCAAACTAAAGACAATGAAATAGTTGCAATTAGCTTTGAAGCTTCATTGGTTGTCGACTGCCAACCCTATTCATAATCATAACTCTGTCCAAATACCCATCCATCCATCCATCCATCCATCCATCCATCCATCCATCCATCCATCCATCCATCCATCCATCCACCCACCTACCCACCCACCCTCTGTCCAAATACCCATGCATCCATGCATCCATGCATCCATGCATCCATGCATCCATGCATCCATGCATCCATGCATCCATGCATCCATGCATCCATGCATCCATGCATCCATGCATCCATGCATCCATGCATCCATGCATCCATGCATCCATGCATCCATCCATCCATCCATCCATCCATCCATCCATCCATCCATCCATCCATCCATCCATCCATCCATCCATCCATCCATCCATCCATCCATCCATCCATCCATCCATCCATCCATCTGTTCATCCATGCACACACGCACACACGCACACACGCACACACGCACACACGCACACACGCACACACGCACACGCGCACACAAATGTTCACTCATAGAGCTCATCTTCCATCCCTACTCCATTCTTCCTCCAAAACTTTCCTCCGTCCATACATCGAATCCGAAAACCGTTACCGCAAAATACCTACTGCAAAAGAATGCACCATTTCGATGGCACTAAACAAAACCATTTGTCGGTGAAATTACAACTTACAAATGCACTGGAGCCCTTGTCTTCTTGCGAATCCTGATAGAGCGCCATGACAAATATTGCAGTAAGATGGACCTTTGAAGTGCTTCATTGTCCACTAAAGTTAATGAAATGATTATCAGTACTGATAGCCCAAACACAAAATTTTCTACAACAAGTAATGAATCTTCGATGCCTAACAAAGTTGCAATCGATTTATACCGTGCTCGCTCTTCAATGTCTCTATCCACATAATCAAAACAGACTAGATCAGCCCCCGATTTGATTTCATGTATACAATCATCACCCTTCATGAACATTTCTGCTCTGGATATGGCTGGGATATACATAGCTTAATTCCAAGAACATGAAAGTTGCCTCCTAAGACACTTAGAAAAACATTACTAGGAGCTGCTATACAACAAATGATAAAATCCCAGTCTCTTTCATTGTGCAGTCTTGAGACAAAAAAGAGTTATAAAAGTCAAATAAATCTACCTGGTGCTTGCCTTCCTCATCCACTCTCTACAATAGTGGAAACATGAATTAGTTGGTTTCGCACGATGCGAAGAGATGGTGACGATAAGAAATGAAATGAAAGAATGAAAGAAATGGATTCTGCTACCAGAGATAGAGCAGAAAGCGTACACTATGCATTTAGATCGGGTAGCAATGTGATGGATATTTTAATTATCAAGGCCTTGCATCGCAATGTTTACTCTGAACCCATCATGCTGCCACATGAGTGATTCATCATTAATTTCGACAAGAGACGGGCAGGCATGAGTCGCTGGCAGATAGAAAGACCTAGGCAAGGGACGCGGTAAACGATCAAGTATCGACCAACTAAGTTGCACTTACCACATCAAGGCCAAGCAATACTTGCAATGGTATGTTCTCCATGCCACCCTTTAGCCATTCTTCCAAACTGATTTGGCCGTCGGAGTCGAAATCAAGTTCACTCAACATATCGGAGAATATCTACGGAACCCAAATTGTAAACAAATTAACAACAAAGAGGATACTCAACGTATATTGTATATTATACTGCATCAACAGTCTTATATCTCAAGTGATTTAGTACGGAGAGCTCTTCAGGTTGAGATGTATGAAAGTAATACTTTGAAAAGAGCAACCATTACCAAAATGTTCCAAAACCTGTTCAGCTGATAGTCTTGAATGCTATTGTCAGCTAAATAGCTGTGTGGTACTGTAGATCCTGTGCTTTAATAGTATCCTAAACACTAAACAAAGGCCTTAATATATATTGTTTAATTTGCCAAAGATCCATAGAACATTCGTCCTAATGACAAGATGTTCAACATGTCCAGTGAGGCCATTGGGAATTGCACTGATACTTTCTACACGAGCGACATCAATTGTTTTACACTCCCTGAGGAGTGGTCAATTCGTGCATTGGAGGTTCGCGCGAACTCTGTTCAAAACGTTTGAACAATGTAATGTACCGACAAAGCAATGGCGCTGCTAGGGGAGCCCCTTAGGGGCAGGATGTGGCAAATATTTTTTGTTTATTATCAGGATGAGGGCCGGTTCAACTGCGACCAACAGCCCCCAAGTGTATCTTCAGTGTGTTGTGGTATATGCCTTCTTCAAAGGAGAGTGCTGGGGTCTGCCTAAATGCACGAGCCCAGTGGACAAACAGCTTCACAAAAGACCTGCTTCACGAAAAGCTGTACAGATACCTCAAAATCCTATACGATAAAGTAGGTCAACTGGGTAAACCAGATCTGGCATTACAGCCATTTCCCCAAGTACACATTCAAACCGGAAATTTTGCACACAAACGAACAAGAGGCATAAGTCTCCTCGTCAAGCTAACCCGTTTACTAGATTTACAAACCGCTCCCTGGGAGGGGTTACCTCTAACAAAAATGTGGGATGACAGATCGAAGAGCATAGGTACAAAAGGAAACTATTGGCAGCCATTTCTTGATGTGCTTGCAAAGAATCAACTATAAGCCAATGTGTTCGGGGCAAAGCATCAGTTGGAATTCTTTGACTCCAGAACTAGGTAACTCAAAACCATACCCAGATCGCAATGTTATTGTTGTAAGTAATACAGCAAAGACGGACAGCCTTCTTAGAACTCAACAACTGTATATATCCTTCTACCTATTATTTTCTTTTTGGATGCTGCTACATTTTCAGAAGTTTTTATATCATCATTAGGTGGATTCCAAAGGATGCTGCCTCTAAATGAATACAGCTTCTCTTGACCACGCCCTTTTCATAGCTGCCACTCCTCAGGTGAATATGAATGCTATTGGCTAGCACTGTTTGAAAAGGTGGCATGTCAATCTTAAATCGTACCGGTGAGTTAATTAGGAGATTGCTTGTACCCAAAGGCACCAAGAGGGGCAGAGGGGAAAATTGTCCTAGGGCCTAAAGGTGAAGAGGCTTCATAACTCCAAGGGGATATGCGCGTAATACAAAGAGATATGAGTTGCCCAATCTGGAATCGAGGGAGGTCACGCCATAGATATGTGGCGTATAGAAATCCAGAGTTTGTTGTACGCCGGCGCATTTTAATAAGAAAATAACAGCTATGTATGGAATTAAGTGTGTAAAGATTATACAGGGGTAACAGTCTGAGAATTTGGCGCATATCTGTGCGGTAAGAAAGTGTCCGATTCCAAATAGGATAGTTGCTAATGTAAAACTTTAATTATCAATTCTTTGCCTCTTAATAGGTATATGCCTACAAACTAGATTTCATGCAAAAGAATGTCGAAAAGAATTTATGGAGACGAATGGGGCACTTTTTATACCCTCCACCTTCTAAGAAGAGGGCAAGCAGCTGTCATATCTGAGCCCTCTTCCGACATCACTGTCTAGCCATAAGTTAAATTCTGTTTATATAAGTGGGCTTGTACAAAAAACGAATGTAGGCAGTAACTCCCAAAGCAACATCACGTAGTAGAGCAGTTTTCTATAGTAAATTACACACTACATGTTTTTCAATAAGATTTCAGTTTCAAGATATTCTGTATACTTGTTATACATGTATCTGTTCTTCTGTTATAGTTGTATTGTAAGCTGATAGGGTTGTTGTTTTGCGGATAAATATATTGCATATATGACATGAATTGTTTGCAAGTGTAAAGCTGAGTACATGTAGGACTCATTACGTTTCGATTAAACGAACGGACGACATTTCGAAATTACAACAAACGAAGTGGCAATTTCTAACTGCTTTTCTTTGACCTATGCAAAGTACAGACCTTTCACTTTGCTTCTTAGACAAAATGCACATAATATGAGAAGAACTAAGGTATCTGTAAACAGAATGAGCTCGTATTTTAACTCGGGTCACTCAATTTATATAGCTGGTTCGTAATATCACTTGGTGTCCGCATAAAAATTCTTTTTGCTATTATCCGACGTTTTATACTCTGACGAGTGTCGGACGAAAAAAGCTTTCAGTATCTCTAAAAACCGTTGCCACTTTTTTGTGCTGTAGAAAAGTTCAGTTTGAGCTCGATGTTCGTAAGTGGCGGCACTGTTAAATAAATTCTTAATTCATGTGCACCACTTAAACATTTATCATTAGTATATAAACACACACACACACACACACACACACACACACACACACACACACACACACACACACACACACACACACACACACACACACACACACACACACACACACACACACATATATATATATATATATATATATATATATATATATATATATATATATATATATATATATATATATATTATATATCCATAATTTTTTAATTTACATATATATATTTTTAATACATTTAGTTAGTTCTATACACTTACCACTAGTACCTACGCATAAACTTATAATCCACATGTATCTTTGTATACACTTTTAGTTTAACTTACAAATCTAACATTTGGAAGCAAATATAAACTTACGATGTATAGCCACATTTTCTTACATTTTCAGCTAAATTCAATTCCTTTTGCTGGCGCTTTTAACTTCCAAAGAGCTTCAGCCGACAAATTATAAAACCTTAGTAATACATGTCGCGTTCTAAACAAGAATCCTCAAAAATGTCTTCTATTGCGTAAAATGGTCTCCGCATTATACTTTGGATTTGAAAACAGGCTCCAGTTACTAATCTGTTGTAGCCATGAGGAAAAACATGAATACAGTTGTGAGAGTATGGAATATCCTCAGCAAGGACATAAAAAATTGGACGAACTTCACAAAACGCAAAAACAACTGACTGATGTTTGCAGTGCAGATTGATAACTTCTCTGCTACTATAGTCAGATTACTACCATACTATAGTCAGATTGTTATCTTACTTCGTACTGAAATATCACTCTTTCTCAGTAATGAAAAATGAAATGAAATGAAAGTTGCCTACACAATGCGTGCAATACAAAACGGTGTGTAAATAAAACTTCAAATTTAGCTCCAACCACAACAAGCCTACCTAAGCATACAGCCGAATTAGCAACACCGGGTCCGTTGAACCAAGCGAACTTACCGGTTTTAAAGTAGTCGTGTCCCAGCCTAGATACTCTGCGACGCTGACCATCTGCTGGACGATGGATTCCAATTCCTGCAACACAAGTACACACACTAGCAAAAAATTGCGATAATGATCCAAAAACAGATTCAGAGAAAAGATGAATTTTGTATTTATGAGTTCACTAAGAAGAACATTACTGGAATTACTGCATGAGGCGAGGATTCGCACCTCTGACGTCATTCAATACACGATTCACGTGTATGCAAAAGCTGTGGCTTGATAAATGTATTAGGAATGAATGAAGTGTGGCCTTAGATATTAAACATGGCCTATTATGGAATTACCCAGCTCAGTCTAAGGCTATTTACGTAGCTAAAGAAACGGGAAAGTCGAAATCTACTGCTCAAAAGATATTCTCAAATGCATGAAAGTATTTTTGTATCTGATTGGATCAGCTTGTAAACAGTGCACACCATTTGTTAAGCATGATAAAATGGTTCCAATCGGTCTAAAGATATTACACTCGCATGAATCCTTCAAATTCACTAAATACTCTTTTAGCAGAAATGAGAATTATGCGGTCTGAAGCTAAATATGAAAACGGTACCACACACCTATAGGGTGCTGCCAAAAGAAAGCTGCAAAGGCAAACGTGTCGACGTATGGTAGAAGTTGATATACTCTTCATACATAAAAAATACACGTAGAAAAACTTGCAAAAGTATACAATTATTAAATTTAAAGTGAAGATTTTTCCATCTACTGTAATTAGGAAATCTGTTTAGTCTCTCTGGCAACTACAGCTACATGGAGCATACATGTTTCTATCTTAGCACAAGGCCTAGCTCAACAAGCTCGTTATTTCTGGATAACTTTTGATCGGATTTTAGTACAAAACTTTCCTTAATTCGAGCTGCACAATTTCTCTTCCTTTTCCTCGATTGTTCACAGTAACTAAAATAGTCGAAATTAAAATTTCTTTAAGGATGTTATCGTTATTAATAAAAGATCCTTATATTTTATGACCTTCGACATGCAGATTTCTTATAAAGCAGTTCCCTATAAAATCGTCTACAGCTGTGATTCGCTTAAGAGGAAGAGAAACACTCAGTTCTGCAGCATGTACGTTCGTAAAACAGCTGAGAAATGGTCTACTTGATTTTATCTCTTCACGGGCTCCCAAAGTTACTTTATTCATATAACATATAATATAAATATAACATATAATATAAAATATAACATTTAATAGACACGTCTACATTTAAGAAAAGTAAAGTTTCGCTTATCGCTTCATCTGAAATAACGTTGCAACATATATTTCATATGTGCATGTGCATATATATAAATATATATATATATATATATATATATATATATATATATATATATATATATATATATATATATATATATATATATATATATATATATATATATATATATATATATATATATATATATATATATATATATATATATATTTATATATATTACTTGTTATTCATGGCAGCAAACATATTGAATACATTTATCAATATAAGTAGGGAAACAGCCAAAAATAATCTTCTTTCCAGCTGCATAGGTTTCGATGAGCATCTCCATTTGTGGTAGGATTTATCAAAGCTGATGAAGATTCACATTGAATCGCATGCACCTCGAAAGAAGAGTATTTCTTCGCCACTGCTTTCCTGTATATCAATTAGGTCTGTTTAATAGCCACCTGTATGCTTAAGAAAGCCCTTTGGTGAAATAACTTCTCCTACACGGCAAATCAACGGATAGTTGAAAAATCTTTGGACAAACTGTTTAAATTTCCACCCACATATGGTAAAATACGAAAGACAAGCAAATGCCATGTTTCTGCCCACGTACAGACAACACACTTCAAGTGAATGAAGTGATACAAAATGACTGAACATCAACCATTTCAATATACGTAAAGTAAAGATCGAAATTGTGTAAAGTAGGCTTAAACCAGCGGTAATCCAGCTACTTTTCCTTTGCAATGTAGCCTATATTGAATAAAGTAATGATGATGATGATGATGATGATGATGATGATGATGATGATGATGATGATGATGATGATGATGATGATGATGATGATGATGATGATGATGATGATGATGATGATGATGATGATGATGATGATGATGATGATGATGATGATGGATGATGACGATGATGGATGATGATGATGATGGATGATGATGATGATGCTGATGGATGATGATGATGATGGATGATAATGATGATGGATGATGATGATCATCATCATGGCCCACGCATGGTTGGAGACCTCCTCGTGGTGGTAGGTGGGCACACAGTGATACTGCCCTTAAGTTGATAGCGAGTAATATTGCAAACATGCACAACTGGGACAGTTGCTGATGACTTGTGGTAAACTGTCCAACCAGGTCTCGGCAGTGAATAACAGACTCATCGGATCAGACTGTAGTTCTGCCAAGTAACTGTTGGGACAACCGAGTGGACTGAGTGTAGGCGACTCAGCAACCTCTTTCAAACAATTAACACGCGGCCCACTGACCCCAGGGCCAGTCTCCGTCTCCATGAGGGGCGTAACGAGAGGAATGAAAAAAAAAGAAGGATAATTGTAATGAAACGAACATACCTGCTGATCTAGATAGCTGTTTCCATCACTGTCATACACTCTGAATACAACTGAAAATGTAATAATCATTAGCAATCAATATAATCAATAATCATATCAAGTAGTCTGGTCAATACTACACAAATACAACGAGGGTTCATTCACCCGTTACATAACGCCAAATTCATCATTTTTGAGCCCCTCCCTCCCCATCACGTTACTCTCCATGGCATAGCCCTACATATGAATTAAACAACAGCGCACCTAATCAAGGTACCCTCCCCCCTCCCCGTTAGAGGCGTTACGTAACGGGTGAATGATCCCTAAACGCGGTGAAAACTTTTTTGGCCTTCAAGGATCGTGCCCCCAACTATCTCTGATCTTCGGTTGCCGTTAAGCATAATCAATTGCAATCAGTAAGTGTTATCATTCATAATCAGTAGTTATAATCACTCACAACTATAATCATTCATAATCAGTAGTCATAATCACCTTTAATCAGTAGTCATAATCACTTTTAGTCACTAGTCGTAATCATTCGCAATCAATGATAACTGGTAGTACTACTACAATTATTTCAATGATCCAAAACAAAGGTACTTGAAGAACACGGCCTGTACTTACATTCAAGCTTATCTTCGACCCGCGAGCCTTCAAGGAGAGACAGATAGCAGGCAATCTCTTTGATAGACACCATGGGCACATATCGAAGGCTCTTGTAGTCCAAATGTTCATCATCAATTGAATGGCTCTGCTGACTTCCAGTGTGGGCATTCAGTTCAGTAAAAGCTCTACGTTTTGATTCAGCTAAAGTCAAAGAAATCAAATTCATAGGAATTGCATAGGCGAAGAGTTCACGGAATGGTATAGAACTACTTAATACAAAATTACTGATACAAAATTGCATAAAAAACTAGCATACCCGATCCTTCTAACATATTTTCATAGTATCAGATATCCCATTAGATATTCATTATAAGTTTTCAGTAATTCGCTGGCTTGCTGGCTCGCTGACTGCTGGCTGACTGGCTAACCAACGATACTATATCATTGCTAACATGATTGATTAATACAGTGACTGTCCCTATAAAAATCAAATGATGCTTGGGTAGACTAAATAGCTAACACCCAAATGCATTCTATCTAATCATATTTCAGGCCATAAGAAGTCAATTTCTTTGCGTTGAGGTACGGGTACGCATACTTTCTAAACGAGAGCTACTACTCTCGATCCCAAGGCCATACCAAACACTATATTGCAGCATGTTGGGTGGCATTGAAATGTATGGCGCAACACTAAATTGGAATGCTATGAATTGCAATAGTATCTAAGGCTGGGTACTCACTGGGAGGTCAAATGTGCTAAAGTGGGCGCCCTTTCAAGAGTTTGTTCTGGAATTTAAACTCGCAGGTATATTAACTAGTACATATGCATACAAACGTAATGGTCTAGGACCAGAGAATCTGTCTGATTTATTTATAAGGAATTCTGAAAGTCATCTGCGGGCTCTACGAAATACGAGTACAGACCTACAACTGTCCAAAACAAACGACAAACAACGGGCAGAAATGCTTTTCGTATAGAGGTGTAAAATCATGGAACGCCATTTCACTTGAAATTAAGGAGGCATCTTTCCCTAAGGGTTTTCAAAGCAAAACTGAAATAGGGTTTTGTTTATCTTCTACTTTTTACTATATTATAAGTTACTTTAGGATATATTTATATTTTTATTAGCAGTATGTATTAGTTTTGTTTTTAATTATTCGATTTTTATACTGAAGGGCAATCCTCCTAAAACATATGAAAATGAAAAATGAATGAAATGAAAAGTACATGGATGGCCCTTGTAAACTAGCACTCGCCGAAGGGACACCCTAAGTAAATGATAAGAGAATAAAAATGAAAAAATAAAAATGAAATAAATACATATTTAAATGCGCGATTGGAAATGAGAGCAGTTACGGGCCTAGACAGTCTAAAGACAAATGCTATCTATTTTGATAAATCCTTTGCACGTAAGAAGAATTTGATATCCTACCAGAAGGATGCAAAGACAACTAGTCTCTTGGCTTTAAAAATCCTCTACCCAAGGAAAAACTGTGAGTCAAATATGCGCCACCGCTAACAAAGAGAACAAAGCGAAAGGCACGGACCTGTTTTTGAAATGCTAGACATGCTTTTGGCTTTACTCTCAAATATCGAATGGCCTGCGTTGAAAGCAGGATCTATTGTCTCCGATTCACCGTCTACTTCGATACCAGTGTCCGCAGATACTACTGTCTTTCGATCTGCGCTACCGAATCCGCCAGCAACAACTGTCGCTGTAGCGACCATCGTTGCTTTTCTGGTACCCTTGGCGATTCTGAAGTAATCTGAAATGTACGTAGATAATAATTGCAGATTATAGAATCTGATTATTTCATAATCAACCCAAAAAGATGCAATTTCTATGGGTTCCTAAAGCCAAATGGGTTTGAGTTTTGGCAAAGTTCAATTATGGTATAACCATGCCTGTGAACTGAATCTCTTCAGAGGTGGATGAGCATCAGTCAGTGCAGATTTTCTTAATTCAATCCCAGTTGTAAGATCATTGACAAATCATATACTCCAAGATTCAGAATCTAATCCTATTGTCATTTCATATCATTTCAAAACTTCACCTAATGTTGGTGAAATATACAATAGTTATAATAACTAATTAAAACCAAAAAATTAAAACAGAATATTAAAATAAATAAACTGCTTATTTAAGAAACATAGTACTTTAGTAATTAGCATTTCCAAATGTTGCACGTGCATTGAACACCACTCCAAGTTTTGATTTTTTGTTTGAATATAGCTAAGCTCAGTGCAACTTTAATTTAATCACTGATGCTATTCCAGAGTAGGCTTCTTTATATTTCAATGGATTTGTACCAAATCTCTGTGATCTGGCAGGTGGAAGCTCGCAAAGTTGCTCAGTTCTAAAATCATATTCCACCAATTTCTTGGAGAAGAAATTCCACATATACGAAGGATTTAAGTGGTTGATCGTCCTATATATTTCCACAACTAGTTTTTGCAAATTTCTTAATTTAAGATTCAGGATCTAATCTTACTTCAAGATTAAGAATCTAATTCTACTTCAATATTTAGAATCTAATTCTCTTTTAAGATAAAGAATCTAATCCTGCTTTAAGATTTAGAATCTAATCCTGTTTTAAGATTCAGAATCAAATCCTGCTCTAAGATTCAGAATCTAATCCTACTATAAGATTCAGAATCAAATCCTGCTCTAAGATTCAGTCTAATCCTGCTATAAGATTCAGAATCAAATCCACAAAAACATGCACAAGACAACGTGCCACCTACCATTAGCTTGTAGACTGTCTAAAGACAGGGCAGAATTATGCGCAAGGAATTTTTTCAGGAGTGCCCTTGGCAACTCCGGTGTGGCTACCTCTGATAGCGGTACTTTCTTATGGAACGTGAAAAACAACGTCTGACATAGTTCATCGCTGACTTCGTTGCCGAGATACGACGACATGAAAAGCTTGAAACCTGTATAGTCCATTGGCTGCAAATATACGAAGAATTAAGTTAAAACTGCATGTCTTGATACTTGTACCTAGCTGCAATGCAACGAGTCATATATAGGTTACATAAGAGAGGTATTATCCTAAAACGTCAAGAGGGGATGCTAAGCTGCAGTCTACCTTCATGGGTCACGCCCATGATCACACCCAATACTTCATTTAAACCGTTCAAATTTGAATACATACAAAGTTATATATGCGTTTAACGTACTTGGCGTAAACTACACATAAATCCAAAATAAAAGGTTTATTCATACTACAAAGATACTACCATACACTCCTTGGAAGACAGGTGAGCCCCCCTCCCCCCAAGAACTCACGTTACAAAGGGGGCGATGAGCCCTCCTTGTCCCTGTACGGCACCCCAGTTACATGAGGAGCATCTATTCTGATGCATGTATCCAGCACAATCACTATTAGCTTCATGTTTCTTATATACTTGTTTCCTATAGAAAAACGTATATCAGAACTCTATGATAAGAACTAAGTTTCACTGCTACAAGAAAGTGTGTAACTGCTTATTAGCCTGGACTACAGTATACGAGAACGACAATTGAACCAAAAATATAATTTCCAAATTAAATAGGTCTGGGCTTGTCCAAACTTAATCTATGCAATAGAAGATGAAGTTGACGGTATACTGGCACACATTAAAATTGTAGATATCTTGGGAGCGAGAAAGCGTTTGTGATGATTGTAAGTAGAGAGAGAGAGTCACATTTGAAGAAATGAAAGACACAAATTTGAAAAGATCCTGAGAAATCTCATTGAGAGACTAATAGCATTGAGAGGTTAGTACTGGCTTCTCAGATCTGAAACTAGGTAGGGTGTAAGCTTCTTCTTTTTGAACTAATAATGTTACATAAACAAGGAACTCAGTGATCACTGACGGTCAATAGTTTGTTGGCACTATTGAATTTCACCATTGCCTGAAAAAGCACTAGTACTCTTTAGCATTCTAACAGCATACGTTATAACGCCCAGTTGGTGAGTGAGTGGGCATGGTCGATGCTCGATATTTTATGACATGAGAGAAGGTGGGAGTTCCCTATTTTGGACGTACTTAGATGGATTATTCCTTGAATCTCCATATCAAATCTATAATCAGTGTCATGTAATTCTGTAGGAATTCCACTCACCAGTTATTGTGAACAATTGTTCATAACAGATACGTTGAGGTTATAACACCATTGCTCAAAACATACAACTTCTCAATTATCAACAACAGAAAACTGACTATGCTATGATCGACGTCGCTTCTACTCATTGAAGAACTTGGACCTGTATCGACTCACTACTTGTGCGAGTTGGGGGGCGTAGATCAAATTTTGACGTCATTCATCGCAAGAAAGTGGGAGGGAACTCTATATGAAATGATTTTGTGTGGTTAGGGGCTGGGAGGGATTAAAATGTTTCAAATTCTGACGATATCATAAATGTATAGTCCCTCTTCGGGAATTCATAATTCGCTCTCGGCAGCAAATGTTCGAATTATCCAATGTTAACTGTAGACTTATAATCATTTACATAAAAGCTTGCTAACACATAACTTTTTAAAAGCGGTATTTACCTAAGCGAAATTCCAATGATAATAGAGAGCAAACGTTTAGTTCTGTCTTGCCATTGGCCAGGGGTTATTCAAAGTAAAATTACAACTATAGTTGCAAACTGAATTCTTGATATATCCTTTCATTCTTAGAAGTGGTAATTGTCGCAAAAATATATGGACCTGTAATTTCATAAGGTTTAAATTTATTTGACGAAGAAACTTCTGCTAAAATTTATCCCCATTTATCCTTTAGCTTGCATCTAAAATGCTCTGTCAAATCCATCAATGTTGAATTCCAACTCCACGAACAGGCAGAAAATTCAGCACAGAACAACGCCTGCCATTGAGCATACATTTTCCCATTCATACGTGCATATTTCCCTATTATCAGCAGGATTTGAGGGGGGCATAGGGGCAAATGCCCCCATGAAATAGAATAGTTGGTATTTTGGTATATAATTGGGAAGATTCTAGAAACCAAACTATGGATAACCGTCAAATCTACTTTACAAAAGTTGAAAAATCTGCTATCGATACTGCATTAGAGAGTTACAAAAATTCGCCACTGTTCACCATAAATACTAGGATAGCGACAGTTGTACCTGATATTACTCAATCCTGCAAAAAAGCTTGTGACATTCAGAACTGGTAAATTATTTAAATAAGTACGCTTATGAGACAAATGAATGAAGCAGACAGTTGAGATTCTCGAGAGATATTCAGCATAAGGCACTGAAAAACCTTAAGTAAAATGCATTGTTTCATGAAATATGGCTACAGATATCACGGATAAGATGGATTTAATCTCTTCAGATTATGCCTGCAGATCTATGCTGCTATCTGCTAAACAATTTCCAATTCCGTAATCTCTCTCATAAAATAACCAATTGCTCTTTCAAATCATCTGTCATATTTAGATAAAGATAAAGAAGTGCACTTGGAGACGGAAAGAACATGCTATAATCAGCTAAATTGTCCTGGCATGTGTTAAGCAAAAGTGCTCATGGAAAAGAGGTCATGGGCATAAGAAAGAAGAGGCTATGGGGTTCCCAAGAGGAGGCTATAACTGGCTTAGCAAAGAGGTTAACAACTCGATGCAAATTCCCAAACAACAAATTAACAGACAATATGACTAAATAACTAATAACTAAGTGACCGACTGACCGACTAACCGAATGACCAACTGACCGACTGACGGACTGAACCGACTGACCGACCACCTGGCTGGCTAGCTCACTAACCTTTGCATTAGAAATTAAGGAAAGATCTCTCTGGTTATTTAAACAATACTTCTTGTCACTTTGCGAGATACAGCTGCTTGAAAAACTTGTTATAAGAGTAAACTTAAGACTCCTTTTACTTTGTACTGACTGTGATGTTTCCAACTATTTTCGTATGAAAATAATACCATTGACTTTTCGCTTTATCCATGAAACTCGTCGGATTGACTGAAAGCAACTGCAAGGCAATCACTAAACTAGACCACTCATATTTTGATTCGGTGCGAAAGTTGTACCGGAACAGCTTCCCGTCTAAAAAACGGGGAAGTGATCCGACATAACACTTGTTCCATCAACCGATACAACTTTTATGCCTGCTACGAAAGCATAGTTGCGTTGTAACAGTGCATATTAAAAGCTGCAGTGGTACAGTGTAAACACAACGGCTTGGAGCAGTTTTGTAACTGATCATAAAGTGACCCGATAAAGTGTAAATGGGTTCTTACTTATTACTTATTGGTTTTTGTGTAGCGCAATTAGCTCTATTATTTTGTATAATTTTACTAGTTTTGATATGCTACAAGGAGCCAACATTATGGCACCGATGTGATCAGACGCAATAGGCACCTCATCTTAGTCCTTACCACGATCCACATAAAAGAGTGAGATTGAAAGATATTTAACATACAAAAATAAGCAGAAATCCAGACCTTCTCTGTGCTATATTTTGGGTGGATTCCTTCTCGAAATTCCATAAGAACATCCTTGAGCTTTCTTTTCGAATCTACAGAACAAAAATGAGACGAAGATATTAGTACAACTGCCTGTGAGAATGAACAAAATGCCGTTGGCCAAGATGGACGGCTAAGATGGATGGCTAAGATGGACGGCTGATATGGACGGCTGATACGTTCGCCTAAGATGGTCGGCAAAGTTGATTGGCTAATATAGGAGGAGATACAACTTCAAACACTTCTATTTCACGGAAGAAAGAACATCTTTCCGATACATATTCTGAATTCAAAATTATATCTTTTGAATCAATCTTCGGCTAAATGATTAACTTCGAACAGGAGTCGTGGACAATCTAACTGTGCTTTGCACTAAGGGGCCTTGACAGAAAGCTCGATTTTTGCAAAGCTAGAACCAATGCCGATATAAGGAAAAGTATCTCAGAGAAACACTTGCAGAAAATGTTGCACACAGCCAGCTGTCAAATCATGTTATCCTCAAAATCCTAAGAAAACAGCACTGTCTTGAGCGCACTTCGGCTTAAGGCAATGGAAATGTTCGAGATTTTGCAAAGTCTCGCACTGCTTTTAAGAAGGTTTCAACAGCTAAAGTGACTATCAGGCGTGGGTTCCTACATGTGAGTGGCGTGGCAAAAGCCACTGATGACATGGGCTTTTCTGAATTAAAACCTTTTGCTGAACAGATAAAAACACTATTTATAGTTCAAACCTCAGATGCACCAACAGAATCCTTAAAACAAACACCCCTTAATTTAAATGCCCCGCAAATAGACACCCCTAACTTCATATATACATATATACATATATATATATTTATATATATACACGAGATACACAGAATAACAAAGGCAATCTGTATAAATTAAACAAAAGAGATGATGGGGTTGCATAAATTTGGAATTCTAAATGCCTACGAACTTTTTCACTTTTTAGGTCTCAAAAATCCTGAACTTTTCCAACTCTTTCAGCAATTGAGTACTGTTTTCGTCAGGGTTTTCTTTAACGTGCAGTTATACACAAAATGTACAGTTCTAGAACTTCAATGCGCAATTCTAGAGAGAGATCTGTGCAGCTTACATTGTATATCTATTAAGTACGGCAACAAAACATGCACGATTTCGTCGTCAAGCATATGTTGTTTATGTTTATAGAGAAACAAGGATTATTCCTCATTATAGTAGTCGCAAGAATACTCTGCAACTCTAAATCTTCCTTAAAGAAAACTCTGGCTTTCGTATAAACCACTTTATTATAAAAAATGAACGCGTAGGCGAGTAGCTAGGGCAGGTCCGTAGCCTACGTGATTCTGTTAGGAGGACACAAATAAATCCCAGCACAGTGAGAATCAATCAGCTGTGTGGCCTGATAGCCCCCAGTAGTGTCCAAAGTGCATTGACTTACATGACTTGTGTTGAAGTCGGACAATTAATGCTAACTAATGTAAAAAGTAGTTTCGAGTGCTCTATTTTTAAGGGGGGACTGAGTTATTTCATGGAATTTTAGAAGGGGCGTTGCACTACTTTGCCACTCCGTGGCTACGGGCATAAGCAAGGGGGATATGGTTCGAGGTAAGCCTCAGGCCTAGAAATCGCTCAGAGAGTCCACCCAGCGGCAAATAGGTACCTGGTGACAACACTAGGGAGATAGACACTACGTCAGCAGCTAACGAATGCAGTCATTCATGGATGAAACATATGATATACCCCTTTTAACCTTTACTTTCATGCTGCAACTAACTAGCTCTCAATTCATTATTTCCTGCTTTAATTTTGCTTTGCTCTGAAAGGAATATTTTCCATCGTTTCAAAAAATGGCAGCTAGGGTGTCACAGACCACTTTCACAGAAGCCGTCGGTAATCGTCTGATTCGTCGGCAAACGTTGCCATAACGACTTGTTGGAGGTTATGGAACCTTGCTCAAACTTGCCAGTAAATTTCTTTTGTTATACTCCCCCCCCCCCCACTCAAGGATCCTTCGGTACTGCTTCCAAGTACTTCTCACCACGTTCTGTTACCCCTTCTGTGCTTGTCCCATAGTAGTATTTTTAAAGAATTTCCGTTGGTGGGAAATATCCAAAAAAGGGCCACAAACATGGGGAAAGCACTGTGACCACGCCGTGCAGACATTGGTAGAAAGAAAGCAACACACATTTCACATTTCACGCTTAAAATGCCAAAACAATCCTAAAGGGCGCCGCTCTCTCCTTGAAATGGTTTTTAGTGGGCCCAAACAACTGGGGGGGGCAGTATTTGACTTTGCCGGTCACTACTGGGGACATTTCGTCAGTATTTAGTATTTCACAAAATGCCCTGTGACCTATCCTTCGTTCTCAGTATTCTCACAGGGAACGTGCTACACGTCTTCTCACCATAAATAATTTATTGTCGAGTCATAGTTCTTATTGAAAGGTGCAACGCAATGAACTATTTCTGTACAAAATCAATCGGGAATTAACCTAATTGTCTCAAGCTACTTTAATAAATTTCGAGATGAAGGCAAAAACTGGAGTTTATTAATGTAAAAGTGCAGATTATAGAGCAGTGAGTTCGCATTTGCTGACAGACATTTAAGCCTAAAGACTACGCGATTAAAACTATTAAAAACATTATACTCAAAATAGATAAGTGATAAAATTAAAAAAACAATGGCAATAACGATTTTGTTGGTAATAAAGGTTTTTGAAAATGATATATATCTGAAATGATCATGATATATGATAAGAATCAATAAAAGGGGATAACAAAATGATAGTAAGGAGTCAGTCATTTATAACTCTGGGTACCGGGGCGGGCTAGAATTGGGTAGGGTATGAAAACTTTTCCAAGGATACTTGGGGGTATGAAACTTTGTGGAGAATTTTTGAGGAATATGAAATCCTTTAAAGACAAAATCTATAGAAAATCAACTCAATGAATTGCACAAGTCTATTGATCACTGTATTTATACATATGAAAACTCAATGGGGTATGAAAACTTTTGGATGAAAATTGACGGGGTATAAAACTTTTGACCATTTTTTAAATTCTAACCCGCCCCGGTACCCTGAGTTATAAATGACTTACCCCTAAGTGATAGCTATTATCTAGCAGCTGAAGGGCCTAAAAGGCTCCATATTTGTCTGTGGCTCGTTCCTTCGACAGAAAACAATCGGATAGAAATGCTAACAGTTCTCTTATTAACTGCAGAAATAAAAGCATCAAACATAATTTGAAAACAAATGTAGCCTCGCTTAGCAAGGTATTCTACAAGTAGCCGCTTGGATGCATATACGTAATAAAGTGAAAAGCTAAAAGTTTAGTTGATAAAATAAAGTAAACAGGACAGCAGCTCAGGATTGTCAAATCCTTACTTCAACATAAAAAAAATAATTAATAACTATTACGACAAAACTAGTATCATCAATATCGTGCACTTGTGGTATTATAGTGTTCATCACCAAACGTTCCATGCGATAATGACAAATAAGCATAAGATATTACGTTTCATACTCTGACGAGTGTCGGATGGAAAAAGCTTTTCAGTATGCCTAAAGGAGTGCTGCTGCTTTTTCGAGTTATAGTGAAGTTCTGTAGAACCAATAGACTATTCACAAATTACATTAAATATCTTCTCTACAAGCAATTAAAATCTCGACTAGCTTCTTTGACATTGGTATAAGAAATAGAACAGATGATAATAACGAGAAAAATACAACAGAGATAAAAGCTCAACTGTTTGCTTACTGCAGAGAGCAAGAGAGCAACCGGTGTGGTGGCATAGTGGTTAAAGCGTCTGTCTCACGACCAGGAGGTCATGGGTTCAAGCCCAGGCCGAGTCATACCAAAAACTGTAAAAATGGTACCCACTGCCTTCTCGTTCGGCGCTTGATACGTAGGAACGGAGTAGCCAAGTAAGTCTTGCGTAACTAAAAGTCACTAGCCCCTGCTGTAGCTTTCACTGCAGCAGCAGATGTGAGACCAAGGGGCTAGTGCTACAGAAATGGAGATGGGCGCCACCCTATGCGCGGGCTTTGACTTTTTGATTAGAGGAGAAGAAGCTCAGGATGCGGGTATAACTCATAAACAAACATATAGCCACTTTCATTAAGTACTATTATTATTATTCCTACTTTGCATTGGTATAAAAAGTAAAAACTAGCAATATAAGTATAACAAATGTATAACTAACAAAAGTATACAAGTATAACTAACAAAAGCCAAATAATTCATAATACAAGAGGAGAATCGGTAAAATCACACAAAGCCTAAAAACGGTAATGAGTCTACATTGGCATATTAATTCACTTATTAATTCTCCAAGCGTTGATTATGGGATTCAAATTCAACCACGATAATCGACTGTCTAATTGGTAGTGGAAGAGTACGCAACTTCAATGTAGCTTCAATGTAACATGACATTTAATATGACAGTCAGGATAATATTCCTTCTACCTGAATAATTCTAAATAATTACGTATGATTTAGCTCCAGCACTAGGGAATTGTCCTCGAGAAGTATAGCGTGGGAGATCCTAACGATAGTAAAGAAAATGGCTAATATTTGAACAAATCGTATCAGTATGCAATACTGAGGGTAGCACCTGTAGCAAATGACTAAATAACGTGCGATATAAAAATAGTGCTTCAAATGTATATAACTAATAAATAACAGAACTGTCAGACCACACGCACATAGCTAAACAAAAGGCGGAAAATAACTATTTACACTACTTGAAGTATTAATAATTAAGTGACAGATGAGAATTAGAAATCGTAACTATGTCTGAGAATTCAAATACAAAATAAAAAATACAGGTAGATATTTCACGCTGTCTAGCAGCTGCAGCTATATCTTTCGATCTTCCTGTAAAATTGATAGACTATTAGAAATTATCATCGTCCTTAGCGGAGTTCCCAAACACTATGCATATAAAAACAGTTGCGAAACAACAGATTGGAGAATATATGATAAAAACTTGAGCTGAATCAAACCATACTATTACCCTGAGTTGCGCCGATCGCTTTTTTTAACTCTAATAGCAATGAAAATACCTATGACCTACCCAATGGCAAGTTCAATTTGAACTCTCGACTCATTTTCGCCGGTACATTATCGCTGTACTCATTAATTTCCGAGGATGCTTCGATTGCATCGTGATCTTCGCTCATCGTCAGCGCCGAAGAAAATGCAACTGTACATCACACAACCATCTGTCAGTTCGAATGCGTCAAATATTTGACACGAGGCTTTATAGCAACCAATGTAATCCTACAAAGCCAATAGGCTGTTGACTGTGAAAATCACCGATAACAACGGTAAACAACGGCAAACAAGCTAAGCAACATGCGATTCCAAAACG
This sequence comes from Mastigias papua, assembly GCA_964019165.1. Lineage (NCBI taxonomy): Eukaryota > Metazoa > Cnidaria > Scyphozoa > Rhizostomeae > Mastigiidae > Mastigias > Mastigias papua. Next base: position 18,740,344 of record OZ025268.1, read on the forward strand.
TGATCGCTAACCTAGCCTGAAAAGTTCTTGGCGGGCGAGCAAAAATGAAGACACGGATTGCAAAGGCAATTCCGAACTCGCGAGATTCACGTCTGAAATCAAGGGGCTGGGTAGAGCGTAAACAAGAACCTGCAGATAAGGTGAAACACTTGTTTTTATCATATTGTTGTAATGATAAAGAGAAAATTTTGCATATTAAAGACAGTTTAGATGCAAGCCGAAAACAAAGTCGTGTGAATGTTCGCGACTGCGCAGAAATAGCCTTATAGAATGGGCGAATTGTTAAGCTCCAGGTGCTCGGTTCCCAGGAGACCTACAATCGCTCCGCGTTCGTGCATACGATTTCTGGCGAGGACTTTCTGCAAAATCCCCGCGAAAGTAAAGTTTGTTCTCCAAGAGGCAAGAGGTTTCTTGTATGCAATATGAGCAAATCGGCGTATTCTAGACCACTGGTTTGCTAACGATACGCAAAAACCCAGCAAATATTGAAAACTGTTTAATACACATCCTGCAATGGCCTAAGGACTGGATTGCCTCTCTTCCACATAACGAATCGCAAACCGGCCTTTATTTGATATTCAGACCAGCGCTAGTTAGCGCACGACGAGAATAACATCGGTCTTATCTACCACTTGTCCACTATTCTAAATATTGCATGAGCTGTTTCAATATCGGCTATCATTGCCTACACTAGAACCTGTGCCAACAGCTTATGCATGTATTCAACACCTGTTGCAACGTAAAAATGAGAAAAATGTACTAAATGAAGGATGCCTGAAAATGACGCACAGCATTTGCTCTAATTCAGTCTGCAATATCTTCCCATTCTTCTGTACGATAACCGTTGTAATAGACAACATGGGATACCAGTTCGCTTCTCATTAATTATAACTTAAATTAGCTAGCAATGCAATTAAATCGATATTTGTCCTAAATGCCACAACAGCACACATGTCCAGCGTCATTTCAATATGCACGTACCACAGTCGCGCAGCTAGGAACTTTCAAGGGCAAGATTCAAATCCATAATAAAGGGTACAGTAGAATATTTTTATAGAGGATATAGCTTGGAATATTACTTTTCAGGTTTAGAAACAGAAAAGATATTACAGGGATTTTAACGACTTAGTTATTTTAAAGCTAGTTCGTCATCATAAACAGCTATTATACATTTACGATAATGAAATAAACGGTTTCATATGAAGAGGAAAAGGGTACTTCAATCCTTTTGGAGGAAAAGGGTACTTCAATCCTTTTTGAGGAAAAGGGTACTTCAATCCTTTTGGAGGAAAAGGGTACTTCAATCCTTTTTGAGGAAAAGGGTACTTCAATCCTTTTTGAGGAAAAGGGTACTTCGATCCTTTGGAGGAAAAGGGTACTTCAATCCTTTTTGAGGAAAGGGGTACTTCAATCCTTTTTGAGGAAAAGGGTACTTCAATCCTTTTTGAGGAAAAGGGTACTTCAATCCTTTTGGAGGAAAAGGGCAGGGGCCTAAACCCCCAGGTCCCCTCTATAGTTGTCCCGTTTAATACGGGGAATTGCCAACTATTTCCAATACTACAACAAAAACATGCCTGCTATCGATATAAATCGAATTGAAATGTCTCTCAAACAAGAGACTTCCACTTTATGTTCAAGAAAACCGAAACCAGAATGTGAGAACGGATCTAAAATACTGCAGAAAAAAGTGAAGATACGTTATCCCCAACGAACACATTACACGAAATTAATATCTAAATTCTTACTTTTTCCCTAATCAAGTACTCGATGAAAGAATAGGGTCTACTGGGGTAAAGTGGGTAACCTGGGGGAAAATTGGTAATTGACCATTTTGCAAATTAATCACATGTTGTCTTTCTTTCATACCTAATTTATGTGATTTCTTATAGAGGTATTGTATCAAGTTAAAAAATGGCACTTTGCTTTTTCATGGCTATAAGTCAATGATAATGATGCAAATATTCACTTACCCACTTTACCCCGGGCTACCCATTTTACCCCAGCAGACCATACCTCTTAGCGAATACGATTGCAAATAGGCTTACAATTGTTGTAGAAGGCTTAGCTGCGTTAGAAACTTGGATTGAGTAGATACGCAGTTGCACATTTGTGAAGAAAACCCACGACAACTTTGATGTCCTTAAGCATGAAATCTGCTCCATCTCAGAGGAGGCCAGCGAGAGGGAGAACCAAACATAATTCTTACTCGAACTCAATGTCTAATCTGACCCTGATTCTCTGCCAATAGTGGTCTTGGAAGTTGAATGACATGCTTCTTCTGTAGAAAAGCCCTTTCGCGCAGTACCTGGGGTGACAACAGCCACCACAGTCGGGAGGGAGGATTTTGATAGGACTATGTCCTTAGGAAAAAACAGCCAGGGCTCATTTGTCATGTGTAGAGAATGGAATGGCCTGGGGAATATCTGCCTTCTAGGAATGATTGACGGGAAGAAAGCACAGAGAAGATGGAGACTTAAGTACATGGATTTGATCAGGGAGGCAGCAAATATTGAAACAACATAGGAAACTTTGAGAACTATACATGATAGAAATGTACGGAGATTCATCGTCGCCAACGTCAATCTGGACACGGCACGGCACGGCACGGCACGGCACGGCACGGCACGGCACGGCACTGCGGTGCGGTGCGGAGCGGTGCGGAGCGGTGCGGAGCGGTGCAGTGCGGTATGTACTTTGGGTCTACGCATTTCAGTATAGCGTACAATAAAATATGCAACTGAAGAATGACAAATGGCCAGGCATATGGCAATAATATGACACACAAAAATGAAATATACCTTGCTAAAAATCTCCAACATCCTCAAACATTTTCAACTCAAATATGAACGAAGACAACTGAGAAAAACATGCCCCCAGTCCGCATACGTGGCGCCACCTCAAACCAGTTATGAAACCTTCTTAGTTTCCTCGTGATTTCATAACTGAAACTTTCTTAAGACTTTCTTGACGATAATATTCGAGTTTGTGTAACACTGCAGTTTTACACTGATAAATAAGTAGAACACAAACATAACACTGAATTACTTATCAGCTTATCAACATTCGTTTGGCCTCAGAAATCCAATATTGAACTTTGTCAACTATTTGAGTAGCGGAGTTACTGGTTTCTTATAAACACCTTTCTCACAAAAAAACACGTGATAGTTTAAGTACACCAGATCTAAGAGAAAAGTTGAGAAATAAGGAACACTGAGAAAATACTAAACGGAATTGATACCATTTCATTCACTATTCATAACGACTTGAAGAAGATGTACAAACTTCTCTTAAGGAGCGCTTGAAAGAATGACGATAAATTGGAAAACAGCAAGCTAGCATCTTTTTATCGGAAAAAATCTAGAGAAGATAACAAAGCAAGTTGTTCATGACTATACACATCCTTTCAGTATTTTGAAAATGAAGATAGCTTGGTATTTGCTACCTCCAAAAGAAAAAGATTTTGTTGAAAAGTCCTAAAGATATAAAGATAAATTAGTAACCAGTGGCTATGAAATAATTATGGAAACTAGATTAAAACATAGCCAACCAACAGGTTTCCAGAATGCCACAAAGTGACTTGCCCTCATCCTTGCCTTTAAGGTTTTGAGTCTGGATATAAATATGCGGCAGAAATAGAAGACCTATTGCTAAGACACATTACGACTTCGCGTGCCCTGTGTCTTTCTTGGCACGCACTGTCGCTTTCATATCACGTTCTACTGACATGGAACAATTGAATATCAAGATGTGTGCAATAAAGGGGAGATTCTTCAACAGTCCTAAAGAGAAGAGAGATTTCTTCTGTTCATAATTTAACAATTTTGGAACCCAGTTAGTCTCGCTGACAACAAACATCTTCCAAAGCTGCGGTGGCTTCAGAATCAGGCACGTAGAAACCGGAGAGCAGCTGGGGCTTTAACACCTCCAATGTTTGCAGATATTGAAAACTTCCCTCCAGAATGTTAACATACCGTCCTTACTAGGAGATAAAAGCATGAGCCAGGCCCTAACAAAATCACAGAGTGTCTTCACTTGTTTTGAAACAAATCTCAGTAGCCTATAATTTATCCTATCCATTACTTCAGAGCATTTAACGAGAAATAAAAAAGATCTACCAATTCCGAAAGTTCGCTGATTTCAAAAAAGGTTTCAGAAAGTACTTCCTGAACCTACAGGGTCCAAACACGACCCCTTTGGAGGAGCAGCAATCTAAGTAGTATGCTAATTATCTTATTTTATTTATTCTCCTTCATTTATTTTCCTTTATTATTTATTTTATTCCATTTATTTTCCTTTTTTCCCTACAGCTATCTATTTTTATCATGTTGAAAGGATGTAAGTGTATAAATATTAAATAAATGAAATGAACATGAAAGCTATCCTACTGTCTTTCTACAAAACAACCAGCGTTCATGCGCCGATCATATGGTCACTTGTACATTCTCCCACCCTTCTGTTCCTGACCATTGCGTATTGTGATCAGAGCCAGCGTTCGCTTCAATGGATTTCCTGTTGAAACTGTATGTCTGAACGCATAATTGGATATGCTGAATTTTGCACCTGCTCCTGGGTGTTATCTCACAGCAAAACCTTCCTAAGTCCTCGTCTAATAAGGTCGGCTGTACACAATAAACCAAGGGGTCTTATCCTTGATAACTAAGAGATATCGATCGGCAGGGGCTATCAGTGGCGGTTTTAGGGATTGCGGGGCCCGGGGCCGAAGTCATTTGCGGGGGCCCTTGTTTGAAAGTGTCTGAGATATCTTTTCAATTTTTTCTTAGACGTGGGGCCCCTTCTGGATTACCAAAAGCGCGGGGCCTGGGGCCATGGCCCCTCCGGCCCCCCCTAAAACCGCCACTGGGGGCTAGTGGACTTCAGTAGGCAAGAATTCAGCAATTCCCGTTGTTAGGGCTCGATCGACCTGATCTAACAAGAACCCTAAAGTACTATGGACTGCATGGGTCCTGAAAAATCTGATTGAAAAGAGTAGGCGTGACTAGCGTATCCATGTTCCATCAAGGTGGGAGACCATGCCACAATAGCGAAGAGAATGTGAAAAGCCGAAGAAGTGAAGAATGCAAGTCAGTGCGTTAGTGATTGAATGCGTGATTGATGATTGGGTGAGTGACTGACTAGAGTTAAAAGGGCCTTCTAGTTTTCAAATGAACATATTTAGAAGTAAAAGCGGGAGACTGGCATTAAAATACGGGAGAATGGGGAATGTAGAAGATAAATCTGGTAAGAAAGTGAATTATTAAAATGTTTCCTAATGAGCAGTGACGGACAATGGGGGCGAGGGGCGTAGGCTCCCAATACTTTGAAAGAACAGTGGAATTTCTAGGGGTGGTTGCTCAAAGCTTTGCTCAGAGCCTCGTACCAGACTCGCGTGATCTGCTTGCCCCCTTCCCCCCCCCCCAACAAACAGTTTTGCCGATTCAATTACACATTTTGCCATAAGACTATTGTTCATAAGAATCTAAAGGCTCACTTCTTCCAAAACAAAACATGCGAGCTTCATTTCATACAAAAATTGTGGCACCTAAGTACAAGAGGGAAGCTACATACAACAAACAGGAAAACATACAAGGTAGAAAGTTAAGTACGCTATTAAAATGAGCTTATGTGAGAGCGAATGGGTGAATGAGAGAGTGAGAGTCCACGGGTAGTTATTGTTCAGGCATCTGCCAATCTATCCTTCGACTCCTTAGAATCAAAAAGAAACACGAAATCTCAATACAGCTCCGAGATTTCTCCACCAAGGCGCAACAACATAACGCTAGTCCTTCAGGTCATAAAGAGCCTTCAACGTGCTGACAACGATGGTTGCAAACTTGATACAAGTCTATGAATGGAAAGAGTCCCGAGGCCTATGAAATTATCAAGAGCATTTGAAAGAAAAGTAAAGATCAATAGAAAGCAAATAAGTTGTATCAAATTCACGTATCAATTAAGAAACAAAACAATCCACGACCTCAAAACGCGAATAATGAAGCTAGGAAGCAAAACAGTACAAAAATAATCTGAAAATTTCTTGTGGCAAACTAAACCAACAACATTTTAATTCAAAATCAGCGAGTACAGCAAGTGAGAAAGCAAACCATCTAATCCAAATAGATCTTCCAAAGAAGAAAGATTTGCCATACAGCATTCTTGCACCTGTCAGATCGTCTGCCTATCAAGTCTAGAATTTAAACGTCAAATACAGTGACTTGTCTGCAGTTGAGTAAATTCTCACTTGGAAGATCTTTTCCAGAACAATTGAACAACTTTGCATAAGTAGCATATAGCCAATGGATGAGAAGTGTGCTAGACATTTCGTCTGCAAAATAGTGGTGTATTAGAACGAAGTACTTCACTGATCAAAAAGTTAGAACGTTCAGTACTGAAGTTCTGAGACCTAAGAGAGTTGATAAGTAATATACTTTCAAAATTCCAATATTTATGCAAGACAGTATTCCACTGTGTTTACTTGTAGAAGAAAGGTGCTTGCCAAATGAATACAAGCTTCGAAGTACAGGACCCATTGATGTACGCCAGCTCGCAAGCACTGCTCGCAGGCACAAAATGATACACTTAGGATTTCTCCAAGCACCATAGATCAAAATCTACCTATTCTTGCTACTTATTTAGGCTAGTAAAGCAGCACATTTCACAAATAGGACCCAGTAAAAGAGAGGTTTGTAAGTTCACAACATCTAACCATATGTAGCATCCTGTTTTAACTTGCAGGCAGATTTCATGCTCAGATATATGCTCGCAGGCACAACACACTTTTAATGAGCCCTGCTCAATTATAACAATTATTGTCTAATATTCTTGCACTTGAGGCAAAACAAGCAATGGCAGGTCTCTCCGAGAGATTTTCGTGAGGGTTGTGGCAAATTTGGTGTGCTGACTGGAATCAAGATTGCAAATACGTCCGTTAACAAAAGAAGATCTCACCAACTGACATAACACTTTGCATCGATATATCAACTGAGCCTCCTTCCATAGCGGCATGCACCCAACGTAGCGACGGCCCCTAGAAAGGAAAGCAAATGGTCCTCCTACCTCACGAGGCTAATAGCTTTGGATAAATCTCCTCGCTAAAAGACACCCCAACATTTGCATATCACGTCTAACCTTTATCGTAATGCACTTCAAGTCGACAGAGGCAAATTCTATTGCCAAAAAGTAACGACGCTAAGGGGAGATGTGGGTCTCATATAAATTTTTATCATTTTCTGCAGGTATCCCATTGACTTTTTGTGAGTATTGTACCAAGCTACGTAGCAAGTGAATATCATACTTCGCCTGGAATGCATACACTGTAAATCCTCGCGGTAGCTTCCTTGGGAATTATACATGCTTGATACTCTTTAGATGGGGGCTAAGTGGAGGGGAGGGCTTATTCAAGGAACAAGGAATATAAAAATTATTTAACATATGCTGAGAGAAAGCTCTTGGTCAAAACTCTATTTCTCCATAGGGGTCATTCATTTAGTACGTACGCACCAAAATTGCTCAAATTCGACCCCCCCCCCTCATACACACATACGCTTTTTACGTACCCCTCCCCTCGTGCTGCTTTCTTAAAAACCACTTTGCTATAAAAAAAACAAGGTATACCCCTGTTTTCCTCTAAAATAGATCGGCTGCAGGTCATATGGGCGCGAAAATGTAACTATCTTCTGACCTGTATATTCAACTAAATAATTCATGGGTGTATGGTGTAATGGAATAATTAAGCGAGGGCAGTTGAAAAGTTCTCTATAACTCAAAAGATTTCGTGCAAATGTTGATTCTAACCGCTTTAGATATATCAGATTAGTATGACTGAAACTGTTTTTCTGTAACACTGGGGAACAATTTTTTGGGTGACGCGAGGTTTTTCTTAATGTAAAATTGATTCTAAGCTAATTTCTCGTGCTGAATCAAAAAATGGTGTCCATCTGCTCCTATGATGTCTGTTCTGTTTTCTGTAGAATAGGACAAGGTTTATTTCAATGTGCAGTCCTGTACAAAAGGTGCAGTTCTAAAAACTCCGTTTGGAGTTCTACAGAGAGATCCGTACAGATTACATTGTATAGGCCTATCTATTAAGAGAGACTCTAGGTAAAGTAGAATGTTATCAATATGTTATTATTTCCAACAACCTTGACAACAAAACATGCGTACTTTCAATGCCTGCTCGTTAGGTGCATGCTTTATATACTTATATTAATCAGGGGCTGTTCCTCAATATAGGAGTCACGAGAAAAAAGCGCAGTTGTAAATTTTCCTTATAAAAAACTCAGGAATAGGATCCCCTTCCTTTTTACTTAACGCAGTTTCACGTGGTGGTTGGCGTTTCCCCAAGTGTTTTTCACATGCAAACAGCATTGAACTCGAAACTTTCTGTCATAAAATTGGGCATATTATGTATGCTGACTGCAACTCTCAAGGGTATATAATTACATTGTCAAAAGCTAAAGCCATCTGGCCACTCAATCTTCGTCAAAGTCGTCAGCTAGCTTGTGCTATCTTTCAACATATGACTGAAAAATTTTTCCTTGAATGATTCCAAGCAGAATTTCCCCATTTTCAGACCGACACAGATCATCAATCTATGACCACCGTAGTGTATTTGCTTGAGCACCTTCTTTGTGCTTTGGCAGTTCTCCTTGCCTGTCACGTAATAGAACTGTGAAGAAGGACACATCTGAGGCTTCTTTTGGAGCTACCAATACAGAGCTTCCATTCGTCAGGGTTGAATGATGCAACACCCAAGTATGCTACGTCTTCGGGTGTCTATGTAAGTAACAAACACGCTGTCTTCTTGAAAATATATGATGAAAATACCGTATAAATTCTTTATGTCTACTTCGATGAAGTGAAGTGCCCATCCTTAAGCCAAATAGTAAACAATTCGGCCAGCTGACAAGCTAAGAGCATGGACAAGATAAAATATTTCACTATGATCAAGCCATTTTATTTGAGTTGATGAGGACGCATATGCATCGTGCTTGTCACCAACGTCACCAACGTCACCAGCAGTACCGTCAATTTTACTCCACGACAAATGTTCCGTATCCATGTCTTGACCCCCATACCCTCTACAGTTCAAAGGAGGAGGGAATTGAAAGATTCGTAGATGACACTATCACTGTGTACCTCGTTGAAAGCTGGCTATTGAAGTCCATTTGAATGTGGTATTAGTAAAATTGCTGATGGTACATTAGGGTAAACAGTTCTGTGCCTATTTGTGGCACTGTATCCAGAAATCTTTACCGAATTAAATACAACCTTTGGTTTCCCTTCTGTCAATTGATGTAATCTAGTGTCACAGAAATCGCATACTTTATGTGGAGCCCGGCTTTCGTCCCTGCTAGCAAGTAGAACATCATAATAAACCAGAAAAGATATTTTATTGACATCCACGATTGATGTTCTCTGAGATGGAAACGTGAATGGTCCACAAATACAACTGAAAGAATCTTGATCGTTTCGCAGTACCTTCATCTGCTAGCCATCTCCTTATCCATATATCACAAATAAATCGCTGAATAGTTCCAATAAGTAAGCCGTCCAAATATCCTCGAAGAACACTGGCAAAAGTGTAAGAGGTTAGTCCCAGATACGATTCCGTATGTTGAGGAGCGCCTTTTAGAGAGGGCACTTATCCTGAGCCGTCGGCATAGTGAGGTAGGGTAGCCAGTTCCTTTCCTCGCCGCCTTTAACTTCCCAAGAGTTGTCACCCGGTACCCATTTGCTGCTGGGTGGATAGTGAGCGAACATCCCAACTATGGTTCCCACTTGGCCACTCACCCATTGGCAAAAGTGTATTAAGCTTATATTAACAAAAATACCTTTTCATCAAGAAATTCTTTTTAAAACTACTACACCACCACAGTTTAGAGCAATGTTTACCATACAAACGTATAGCCTACCGCACACGGGCGATTTCTGTCGCAGAAACAGCAAACACTTTACTGCATGCGATTAAGGGGTTCCACCACTCGAAAACCTAAATTCACTATCCTTGAAGATTCAACAATGAAACTTGGCACATAAGGGTATTCAACTATGCTAATTTCAAATTTGTTAGCAAACTCAGTCTATTTTTAGCCGTTTCCATGGTAACAGCTAAACAATGACAGAAAATTGATATGCTTTAGTACATGCAAATGTTTTCCATGAAATGGCCTTCAGTTGATGTAGATAGATAAAAAGCATCAGGAGTGATTGGGGAATGGGATATAGCTTCTAGCTGTCAAATAAATGTAAATTATATGACTATATGAAATTTTACTTCCAGAATTGTGCTTTTTCGGTTCACACAGGGAGAATTAAAGGCCTCCTCTTCAAATCCAGCAACATTTATGACAAAATAGATGACTATATCCCACACACCATTATGTAAGCTTCAAAATGATATATTGGAAGTTATACTGTGGTGATGTTATCAGTGAAATTTGCATTCACTAAACATGCTTGGAAAAAGATGTTAAATCCACAAACCCCTCTGCCATTGAAAGTGAAGGCAAAACTTTGACCAAAGGATATGATATGATTGAGGCTCTTAACCGTCACTTTGTTTCAGTTGGACCTGATCTTGCAAAACAGATTAGGTCCAACTCTGATGATGACTGCCTGAAGCATATCATCCCAGAAAACAGAGAAATGCTTTTTCAAACTGTAGATGAGGAATATGTCTTGAATGCAATAAATCGGCTAGAGAAGGGAAAAGCATCCGGTCCCGATATGGTAACGATAACGTTGGTAAAAGACTCGGCCATTTCCATCGCTTATCCTCTCATGATGATTTATAATGCATCACTTATAAATGGCATCTTTCCAGATGTTTGGAAACTAGCGAGGGTCACCCCTATTTACAAATTGGGCCCTAAAACTGATACAAACAATTACCGACCCATATCTGTAATTTCTGTCTTCTCGAGGATGTTAGAGCGGCTTACGCACGACCAGCTGTTTGAATTTCTCAAAACAAACAAACGATTAACGAGAAACCAAGCAGCTTTTCGCAAGCATTATTCCACAATAATTTCGCTGGTGGGCAGCACTGACTATTGGTATGAGAGCATAGATCACAGCAAAGTCAACCTTACTGTATTCCTTGACCTAAAGAAAGCTTTCGACACGGTCGACCACAGCGTATTAATGAAAAAATTGCGCGCGTATGGGGTAAGAGGCAAGCCTGGGGAGTGGATTGAATCCTACTTAACAAACAGAGAGCAATATTGCTCTCTAAATGGTTTGCATCCAAAAGCCAGAAAGGTTACCTGTGGCATACCACAAGGGTCATGCCTAGGCCCTCTTCTTTTCATCATTTATTTGAATGATCTAGAAGAGTGCTTGCAATCCTCACGAGCTAGCATTTATGCTGATGACACTAGTTTGACAATTACTTCTAGTGATCCAGCAAAATTGGTCGACGATGCACACCATGAGCTGCTCAATATCTCAGAGTGGATGAGAGTTAATAAACTAAGTCCTAATCCCAAAAAAACTGAATTCATGGTAATAGGACACCCACTCAAGACTAAGAATCTCGACCTTCCACAGGCTCTAACGCTGGATGGTTCGGATATAAAAAAAGTAGATCAAGTGAAGTCCCTAGGCATCATTATTGACGAAAACCTTACCTGGGATGAGCAATACAAGCGTGTAAAGGGCAAAATGAGTGTTGGTCTTTCAGCTCTAAAACGACTGAAAAACATTTTACCGCAATCTCAGCTTTGCAGTGTGTATTATGCTCTTGTCGAGAGTCATCTGCGTTATGGCGACGTTGTTTGGGGTAGCTTGTGTAAAACAAAATTAGCTGCTCTCCAACGTCTTCAATCCCGAGCATGGTCAATAATAGAGAATGCAAAGATAAAAGATCTTTGGTCTAGTTCCTGGCTAAATGTTGAAAATATTATCCGTTATGACAGGAAAATGATGACCTACAAGATCGTAAACAGATTATGTCCTGAAAACCTTTTTGATAAATACTTGCCCAGATCATATTTTTCCTCGTATAATAAGAGAAATTCACAGGATCTTCAAATCCCTAGATCCAGGACAGAGTTTTTCAAAAAGAGTTTTCATTATGCATCACTGAAAGTCTGGAATGAAACACCTTCCACAATTCGTGAGCTACCGACTTTAAATCGTTTTAAACAACGACTAAAAACGCATTTAAAGGGCTAGACCCATGTTAAAACACGACTCCCTGGAACAACAGCAGATAAGGAATTTAAGATTTTAGGCTTTTTAGGAAATTAGTTTTTTAGATTTAAGATTGTAAGTTTTGTATATTACTTGCTGACGGGTTTTGTTTCGTGTATAAATAATGTTAAATGAAATAAATGAAATGAAATGAAATGCTTAGCAGATGGAAATGTTGAACAGAGAAAAACAAGCTCGGAAGTCCGTTTTCAAACGCGAGTAAGTGCTTTTTTTCAACTTAATCTGGAAGACTTAAATATCAAAGAGTAGAACCTCAATCAATTTGTAAATAGAATGAACGGTCTAATGTCCAATAACTTTAGAGATAATAACAGCTCAGTAAAGCAAAATCAAACAAAATAGAACTGCCTGTTGAGAAATATAAACCGAAATAAATTGAAGTGGACACTTGGGTATCTAAACTCTATATAACTTGACCTCGGAAATCCGATTCATTGCAAATGAACAAAGTTTCCTGGTGAACAGGACAAATGGGACTACCAAAATGCTGAACGTGATTTTGAAATCAGGAAAAACTTCTGGAACTAAACGAATAGATTCCTTGAACATCCTTTTATAATCGTCTCCATTTTTGATGTAGACATCTGCAACATGTATTCCCGCAAAGTCTTAAGTAAAGTATATTTTTGATTCGTACTTTTATATATATAGGTGCCGCATCGTCATTCGTCATCTTTGTGCCGCGTCGTCTTTGTGTCGACGCGGAACAATGACGACGTGGCACAACGACGACGCGCCAATGACGACGCGCCGATGATGACGCAGCAAAAAGACGACGCGCTAATGACGACGCGCCAATGACGACGCAGCAAAAGATGACGCGCCAATGACGACGTGGCAAAAAGACGACGCGCTAATTATGACGCGCTAATTATGACGCGCTAATGATGACGCGGTATAAAGACGATGTGCCAATGATGACGCGGCAAACAGATGATGCACTAATGGCTATGCAGCAAAAAGATGATGTAATAATGATAATTCAGCACAAAGATAACATGGCAAAAAGACGACCTGCAATGACAATATGGCACGATGCGCCAATGATGACTTCATTCCTGGAATGTCTAATCATAGCTATAGCCCGAGTCACTTTCGATGCAACTGCTTTTATATGGTTTTTCCATTTAAGCTTATTATCGATGTGAACCCCTACATACTCGACAGAAGGCTTTTGCTTAATTTGTTCCCCCGATATCACAAAATTTGCTCTTAAAGTTTCTGCAGTAATTTTATCATTTATAGTGTGTCTAGTGCCTATGAGCATTGATGTTGTTCTGGCTACATTTAAAGATAACTTATTACCGTGTAGCAATACCTTTAGATTTTCCAATTCAGCGTTCACGGTACTGGTTATGTCTTTGACATCCTTTGCAGAATATGCAAGACTAGTATTGTCCGCATACATTGTAACCTTAGACCAAGTCAATGCGCATGGCAAGTCATTAATATAAAGAAGGAATAGGAGAGGGCCAAAGCTTTTCAAAATTAGATGTTATTCCATTGACTCTACAGCACTGCCGCCTATTCCCTAAATAGGATGAGAACCATTTGTGTTCAGTATTCTTAATTCCATAGTGGCTGAGCTTTTCCAGTAGGATATCGTGGTCAACCGTGTCAAACGCCTACTTCAGGTCATATATACTCTACATATAGCGTGGTACTCTTGGTCATGATATTTTTGTTTTTCCCTGGGTTTGATTCTTCCTGGAGCACAATATATATATATATATATATATATATATATATATATATATATATATATATATATATATATATATATATATATATATATATAAACAAACTGATCGTAACGATGTTAATTAGCAATTATGGTGTTTACAATTCTTCATATCCAAAATTAAACATCATTTTTGAAATCTACGGTGTCCAATTGGCTAAAGTGAAGAATCTTCAAAAATTGAAAATTTTCGCACTTTAATCGTGTAGTAGCACCTTAAAATCGGCCTTGTGCGGTAGCAAAAATATGCTATTTTTGTCACAGGAAAAAGACTTTCCAAATCAAACATGCTTAATATTAAATATGTTTTCTGCACCAGAAAACAAAAATCGTACTGTGTGCGGACACGTGTGACTGAAACAATAACTGTATTTGACCGATCATCCAATTATATGCGCACGAGCTGCCGCGTGATTAGTTTTTACTGCGACAAAAGTCGCTCGTCTGCGGCTAGCTGAAACATGCACCAAAAGCAAATGTTTTTCTGTATCTGCGACAAAAATCCCCCGTGTGCGCTAGGCCTAAGCTAACGAAACCAGGGTCTCTTGTGAAATTAAATGAGAGAACTACTCTTAGGTTCCTAATAAACGGGGGGTCATAATAGTAGGGGGGTCGGAAAATTTAATAAACGGGGGGGTCGGAATTTCGACAAAATGTCAAAATCTCTATAAAAAACAATTCCATAGAGGATATCTTTTCAAAAACAAGAGAAATTTCATCATCATCATCAATTTATTTACAGGTGGCTGTATTTATAGCTAAAAAAGAAGCTAATTAAGGCCAACCTAACTAACTCTAAAACTAAGAGACTAAAAAAAAGAGAATATAAATTCAGAACTAAGCCAAAAAACCTAAATCTTTAATATAAACTTTGCACAATCTGCAGTTGCAAGGCATTCTGTTCCACTGTTTTATTTTTCTTTTAAATTCTTGCAAAGTGTCACTGTCTCAAACTAATAAGAACAGTTTTTAAGATAACCCAAGAATAAGAAATGTAAGCCAAATACAGCATGAAAATCTATGTATATACTGTAAGCGTCAAAAATATCACTGATACAGTAATGGAGCACACGAAGACAAGCAATTTGTAAAAGTTGAAGAAAAAAGGACAACCTCATCTGTCAAATGTTTGAAAATTAATAAACGGGGGGTCCTAATAAGGTCCGGGGGGTCGGGGAAAAATCGAAAAATTAATAAGCGTCCCGGGACGTTTATTGGGAACCTAAGAGTAACAAGCTACCAAAGAAACCAAGAGGCCAATTGTGATTGTTGAAAATAAATTCTGTGGCGTCATGACTTACGTACTCTATTGTGATTTAGTTATAATTAAAGCATCAATTGTATCAAGAATAATGATAACGACCCAATTATAGCCCTCTTTATTGCCTTGAAAGGACATTGCATGGAAAACAGCAAGCTTCCCACACAAGGACACAGTACTTTTTATCAAAGATGGATCAGCATGTGTCGAAAAAACAAGACGTGGTGGGCACAAATGTGTATTATTTTTGGATTCAGCGTTAAAAATTGATTCAGAATACGTTTATTTTGAGAAAAACCACGAGGGTCCAAAAAATCGTTCTCCTGTGCAATCAATTTTTCCATTTGTCTGCCGTGTTATCAGCATAATGGTAAAAACATGCTACTGAAGAAAATTGTAAGGCCGCTAAAAGGACGTGTCTGTAAGTAAAGATGATGTTATATCTAAACTGGGATTTGGAGGTAAAGTAAAGACATCAGCAAAATGGTACAGAAAATGTCTCAAGTGACGAAGATATGATCCGACTGACATTCTCTATACAAGCAAGCATACGTAATGTATCACTCCACATCTTGCTGGGAAAAGGGATGTTAACCCTAAAGACAAGTTTTCTCACAATGCCTTTTGTTTTTCCTTTCAACAGGTCGTCCAGATAGTACGTACCCTTTGAAGGTCGGTGGGTGGGTAAGGTGAAAAACGTACAAACACGTACGGGCTGGGTGGGATGGTAAAGGTCAAAGCGTATGTAGAATGGCATGCTCTACCAGTAGGCCTACCCATCATGCAAGCTGAGGGAAAGTGCAGACAAAATGGCACATAATGAAAATATTACAACAATTACTTCAGAAAAAGTGAGAACCTAATGCATTTTGTGTTCATGTTGCGAAAAGCTTGTGCTAAAACTAGGCGAAACTTTTCAAGGAATATCGAACAAAATTCTTGCGCTCGTACAGGGGTGGGTGGGTAGGTTTATTCAAAAGCTTACTGCCGCGTACTGGGTCCGTGGGTTGGTCAAAAAAGTAATAACTTTGAGCGTACATACTTTCTGGATGACCCCTAAGGCCACCAGCGCCATTTCTCATGTCCTGGGATGAGTGCAGAAAACATAATTGGAGTGTTATAGCCTATAAAATCATACACAAACTTTGTCCAGAAAGCTCTCTAGAAAAGTATAAACCAAGATCCCTAAGTATAGGACTGAACACTATAAAAAAGCTTTGACTGGAATAACACGCCATAATAATATACGTGAGCTGCCACCAATGAACACCTTTAAAAGGCAACTGAATTTGTATCTGAAGAGCAAGACATGAATAAGCACGACCCCCTGGAAGAGCAGCTCTACAATAAATAGGTTTTTCTTATGTTTTTTGTCTATTTAATGGTTGTTTTTATTATACATAACTTAGTTTGTAATTCTTTCTGTAAAGCTGAAGGGTTTTTTGTGTATAAAATTTATGAAATGAAATGAAATTTTGCCACAAAGTAAATAGAATGAGCATTGATCTGTGATTGCTATTGATTGAGTATTGATTTGTGATTACTAGTGGTACGGCAATTGATATCTCAATCAATACTGCACAACAACATTTATCACTACACAAATTGGCCATCATTGCACACTAAAAGCGGTATGCTAGTAAGAACTTTGAGAACCAACAGTGCCTGATAAAAGCAATTGGAAAACCCCAATACTTTTGTGAACTTTCGATTCTTGTCGCTTTTCCGTGACAGCATGTAAAATACAACAGCAGCGCATTATCTATTTTTAATTTTTCTATCGTCGTTGGGTTTGTTTAGAATAGTAAATAGCTCATCTCACATCAAATGTCTAGTATTATTGGACATCTTCAAATGTTCAATATATATGTTTAAATTGTTTTTCCTGGACATCTAGCATGTCATTTTATCAAATAATTGTTAATCATGGGACATCTGATGTGAGATGACCTTTTCTTATTTTGATGTAAATATGCTAAATAGTAAGCACCATATGCAGTTGGGACCAGATGACTCAGAGTCAATTCCGGCTGTATGTGGTGCAAACAAAGTATGCTATTGTATTTTTATTTTATTTTAATATTTCAAGTGATATATAAAAAAAAGCACGTAAAATGCAACCCCCATTCGCCCTTCAAACAATTCTGAATCGATAGCGGTGATCTATAGCATTGTACATATGTCTCATTTCTAACTGTAGAGCTATTCAACTTTGCCTCAGGCAACCTGGCCTGTCTAACAGGGGGGGGGGTGCCGTAATTCGTCTATTTTCGCCGTAATTCTTCTGTAAGCAGCTTATTTTCAATCTACAAACTCTTAAGGTAACTTATGAAAGCAGCGTATATAAATGACGTGATAAGTTATTTACTGACCTTTATATTTAAATCAAGCACTGTGAAAAACGTTGTACTAGGATCACTGTTTTCAACATGCACGTTCCCTATTTCATTTAATTTCATTTAAATAATATCTAGACGCGCAAAAAGTTCAGTATAAGCCAAAAATGTTGTTTTCCAAACTGACGTCTTAAAGAGAAAAACTAATGAATATAATGTAATATAAAAAGTAGTCCTACTACAATCTTTTAATAAAGCAAAGAAAAGAACATGAGATAAAAGAAAAAATTGGCTCTAGCTCAGTGCATTGACATTGTCTTTTAATAGCCTTCACTTTTGCCCAGCGCTAGTTTTTAAAAGTTTATGAACGTTGCTTTCTGAACATCTTGTGAACAGATTTCGAAAGTATTCCCGCCCAAGCTCATTCAAAGATTTATATATCAGTGTTGCTGTTTCTTTTTCGAGTAAGATTAGGAATCATAGTCCAGCCTAAACTCTGGATAAGTGGGGCCGCTGATGCATCATATGCACTATTCATGACTATTCTTGCTGCTCTCTTTTGTACCATTGCAAGCTGTCAGTTCGACGCCTACCGCAATTACTCCATACGAAGCAACAATATCTCAATCTGCGATCCTTGTGGGACACCACAATCTACGTCACTATACTAGCTTAAACACCATTTACCCTGCAATATTGAATACGGTTGTTAAGATAAGAGGCGAACCGGTCGTGTTCAAGAGCATTTATACCATACTTTTAAACTTTTTGCAAAAGAATATTTTCGTTGCAAAAGAACAGCATTCTAACTTCTTTCATTTTCAATTTATCCCTTATCTTCACCAGTTTGAAATAACTGCTGCTAAACCAAGGCATGAATTTATCCGGCACTCGTCTGTGTAATGTTGGTGCATGCCTCTCTAGGATAAGTGAGTACATTTCGGTAACCACTTCGTCAATGTTTTGAGCAATAAAAGTCCTTCCCAGTCAACCCCAGGTCAAATAGGAAAGCAGCTTTAGAAAAATTCTTTAACTCTCTAGACGATATATATTTGTGCCCCCTTTTTCACCCCTCCATGGAGATTTCTGACGCAATAGACAAGGTAATGATCACTGGGACAAAATGATAAAAATAGCTTCAACCGAGCCGATATGATGTGTGTTTGTGGACAGCCCAGAATCAGCGATGCTGAATTGATATGTGGTTGCAATATGATCAACTAAAGTAGATGTTTCATTATTAAGCCTAGTAGGTTGTTTTATAACTTGACTCAAGTCGAAAAGATCATACAGTTCTTGCAAACGTGAAATGTGGCTCAGATTAGCATCTGTGGTAGAAAAATCACTAAAGTCACAATTGATATCAAATAGGAGTATCATTTCCTTAGTTCCCCTCTCAAAACACCTTGAATTGTCTTCAAGGGAATCAAAACAGAAAACTGGACTACTTGGGGGCCTATACCACCCAAGGATGATATATGGAAGAGAGTTTCTAGGCTCCACTTTGATACAAATAAGAAAGTGGTTTATAAGAAACCAGTGCTCGGCTGCTCAAAAATTTAAGAAACTCTCAGTACTGCGCGATAAATATAACTAAGGCAATGGTGCACATCAAATTTTAGTTGTCTCTGGAACCTTTTGTAGCGTGAAGGGCGTGGCCAAAATTAATCTTTGATGAGACCACACCCTTCATATAAAATCGAAAAATTTCAGCAGAACCTATGTTTTAGTATAAACTGGTCAATCATCCATAGTTATTTGGTTCTATTCATTCTAAGGTCTAATCAGATTGAATAGTATGAATCAAGTCATATATTAGCATTACCGAATGAAAAGAGAACGGGCCAAATTAGACGCTGGCTGAGTCCATTGAGCCTCCCTATTCTACAGCTCTGATCTGAAGTGACGCAGATAGGGCCGGTAAAAAATTCAAGTGATAACAAAATTACTGAGAAAACAATCGAACCTCTCACCTACGAAATAAACAAAACGAGAAATAGCGAAAAAGCATCTGCAATCTCACTATAAATGGTATTGTCTCTAAGCAAAAAACCTGTCAAGTTTGATATTTCCGCTGTATACAAAGTAGCTGTTGCTGTCCTGAACTCCAAAACCAAGATGGCCTAAGCTACATTGTCGTGTTTTTTCGCCTTATATCTACTCTTATATCATCGAGAAATTTTGGGAATATTTATATATATATATATATATATATATATATATATATATATATATATATATATATATATATATATATATATATATATATATATATATATATATATATATATATATATATATATATATATATATATATATACACACACACACATGAAAGGCGTATATGATTGTGACTGTGATTGTGACTGTGACTGTGATTGTGATTGTGTGTATGTGTGTGTGTGTGTGTGTGTGTGTGTGTGTGTGTGTGTGTGTGTGTGTGTGTGTGTGTGTGTGTGTGTGTGTGTGTGTGTGTGTGTGTGTGTGTGAGTGTGTGTGTGTGTGTGTGTGTGCGTGTATGTGTGTGTGTGTGTGTGTGTGTGTGTGTGTGCACATTCACACATTGAGCTTTATTAAAGACTGTCCGTTGTATTATTACTTGCTGCACAGTTTGGTGATCAAAGCTTTTTACAAAACTGCCAATTTAACAAAAAACGATGTAATGTCTACAACAAAGGGCAGGTGAACAGCCGAAACCATACGATAACCCTCTGCTGTGTAAGACAATTTATTTTCCTTCTGCAAATTTTTTGCCGACAACACAGAATACTTCTGATCCCATCAGTGCGATGTGGCAAAGCTGCACAAAAGTCTACAGCCTACATCGTAAATATTTGCAATAGTTAATTCACTTTATGATCAATTTAGATCTTAAAACTTTAAAAGTTAATGCTATTCAGCCAAGCTTTCAGTCTAGAATACTTACAGAAATATGAAATGTTTCGATGGCAACTGCGCTTGAGAGGTAATACGACAATGAGGTTGTCTGTCTTGGAAACGAGATAGGGAAAGGCATGCAATGAACCAACACACTTTTTATGTCGTTTCGTCACTTCAGTTCAGGGTATCTGAACAGGAAATTCAACTGGTAAGCCAACCCCAAAAGGGGGCCCCACTCCGTTCGCAGCCAAGTTCGGTCTGTGAACCCAACGAGACAATACCCAATAACCTTTTGCTCTTGTGCTTAGTCTACTGATAGACTGACTTGTGGTCAATTGTATTTTGAGAAAGATACTAAAATCTTTTAAGAAAAGGGCCTAAACTAGTAGGCCAGTTGCTTTATATCCTGATTTCTTTTCTAATGACAAGAAAGAGGTTCTACTGGGTTAATCGTCCAGTAGTGACAAAGTTAAAAGATACCCTGCATCAGTCTTCAATCATTGGAAGTAGCTATCAAGACTTCAATAGACCGGCGTTATTTACAAAAGACTGTAAGTACAAGCCAGATGGTGGTGTGCATTTTCCACGACAGAAACCTCTTCACAGCAGAAATAATCGCAAACCAATTTCTAAAAACATCATACAGTGGTAAGAAATGAAGGAAAACTAAAAAAACAGGCCATAAGAGTAGTTCTCATAACAACGTTCAAGTAGCAATATCTCGAAAAGGGGTGCAGTGGGATGTAAGCTTTTGAGGGCTAAAGGTAAACTTTTCCCGACAACTTTCTTTAATCATCATCTCTCAAAAATGTTAACTGGTACAACAACTCTGACAAAGCAGAAAAAGTTTCAACTTTCATACAGAGCTTGTGCTAAGGAACAGTAGTACTCCTACCTCCTGGCAACTGCGCCACTGGACCTGGAGATGATTTTAACTGTGAGAGGAAGATTACCAAAGAACGAAGGCAAGGCGAAGTGTAAACAAAACTAAAATTGAAGAACAAGAAAGATAAAGAACAAGAAGAGGTGTGGATATTAAGAATGGAAAATTTGTAGGAATGAAGCTGAATGCCAAAGCAATCGCGAAGGGAGTTAGCCGGGAAACTGCAGCAATACTATGAAAACTCGCTCGTTAAGTCAGTTATCGTACAGTCGACAAATCAACTTGACGTTAAACCAGATTCGCTGATAATTGCTCAAATATTACATTAACACTAGCCATGATTCGCGCTCTGATTCTTACGTTCCAGTCAATCATTTCATTTCTACAGTACTTTTAAATTTTGAGGACAATAACTTTATGAACAGAATACACGCATCATAGCCGACTCTAGATCCGTATTGACTTTATTGTAGAGTCAACAGTCAGTCAATAACGTGTAATAAAAACTCATCTTTCACATACGCAAACATACATACACACATTCATATACATATACATGTCAAACTTATGCATTTCTGCTCCATTCTCTTTTTCTCTTCCTAATTAACTTGTTACATTGCTCATAACTAATTTCGATGCACTTCATGTAGTAATTTCGCAGATGTATGTTATGGAATTTAAAACATAATGAGTCCAAACCCTGTATTCCATGCAGCAATTACTTGATACACTAAGAAAAGATAAGTTTCAATTGTGTGAAGAAAATTCCATCACGATGCTATCTGAATGAATCGCCGAAGGCTAAAAAAGTAATCCAAACGCAACGGCATCGCATGAAGGGAAAATACACTTAAGCTTCGGCTCCTAAAGTGATCGTTCTAAAGAAGGAGAAGCGCAGGATAGAAGATACGACTTTAAAGGAACGCTAAATCTAAATGAAGCAAATAGGATACAGAAAGTCATACCATTTGCATCAATATTTCGCTTTATCCAAACAGGATGCCGATAAATAAGTGATACGGACTAACGTATCTAATTTAAGATCACAACCGACAAATACACCAAAGTCCGATCAAGTGTTTGTTCGGCAACGAGCAAATACAAGTTCCGCTACTGCTCATCCCACTTCAGCAGTTGCAATGGCAAATAAGCTTATTAGTCAAGAACAACACCTCATGAGCACATGGTTCACTCATAACAAGAACATGTGTATCTCAATGACACTTTTAATTTGGTCAGGATTTACAACCCTTTCGACAGGATTTAATTCATAATAAAACTATCAAAATGATCATTTCACATATCTATGACTTAGAAACAACAACTAAGAATGAAAAATAATCGAAATAACATATATATATATATATATATATATATATATAAATATATATATATAAAAATATAAATATATATATATATATAAATATATATATAAATATGTATAAATATATATATATATATATATATATATATATATATATATATATATATATATATATAATATATCTATATATATATATAAATATATATATATATATAAATATAAATATAAATATATATATATATATATATATATATATTTATATATACATATATATATATATTTATAATATATATGTATTTTATATATACATATATTTATATATATTTTTATGGTTGAGCACTTTTAGTTAAGTAGGAAAAGCAACTTATATCTATACACTTTATATATATATATATAAATACATATATATATATATATATATATATATATATATATATATATATATATATATATATATATATATATATATATATATATATATATATATATATATATATATATATATGTGCAATCAGTAGCTAGCTAGTGAGTAACCAGGATTTCTCCTCTTTCGGTGCAAACGGAAACACTGGTATTACGCTTAGAAAAATAAGGAGAAAATTACAACTTGCTACCACCTGGGATCAAACAAGGGTCTCCTGCTTTCCGTACAAGTGTTGTAACCACTAGACCACAGCATATATATATTTACTCAAAAAGTTACATCACTATGAAACTTTTAAAATAATACATAGAGACTCAAGAAAACGTGCATATACATACATATATACATATTACACAATGCATATGTAATTATGTCTATATATGCTCAAACTCCGATGGGAAATCGAAACTTCCTTCTGTTATCAGATGTTCAAGTAATCGGTTTGTATTTCTACAGGAAATCCAAGCAGGTGTAACTAACATTTCATTCTATGTAGGAACTGTTGACACTACTGGCAGTCGAGTGAACGCATGTCAACAGAATGTGACGTTGTTCCTTTATCAACATCTGTTCCTTAAGTGTTCTATGTGCGTCAAACCGAATCCTACCTCTAATTTCCTCATACTTCAATCGAAAAATGACCTTTCAATCCAAGTCTAGAACCGTAGATGATTGTACCTGTGGCAACATGTATATTCAGTCAATGCGTTAGATTATGCGGTCAATGATGTCAAATTCTCCAAAGATAGCAATGTCCATTTTATCGAACACCGACTGAGATGCTTTACAAATATAGGATTTCTTCTCGCCAGCATAAAGCAAGAAACGGTTCTGTAACCACAAAGACTGCTTTTCATAATCTCTCTGTTTACCCAACCTACAGGCTGCTGCAGTAATAGGCTCAATGACGTTAAGGAAAGATTTTGATTTGGGTGAGGCCTATCAGTGGAATGTAACGGTAATGGATTGTCGGATGCTTCACCGGTTTAATTGTCCTATAAAGTGACAGTGGTAAGAGTCTGATATGAAACTTTGTTATCTCATACATTCCAACTAAATTTTCTTTAAAAACGGGAGTTTCACATATTTTCATTAAAAAATAACGGGATAAAACGGTAGATTAGAATCTAAAAATGGGAAGAAAACGGGAGATATATATATGTTTCATAAACCCACTTCTACTGTATGAAACTATATTAAAACACACTCCCTCCTTCGCACTTTGCTGAGACCGAATTTAATGTGAATTCAAGCAACTATGACCTCACTACTATGCACAAATATTTCAAAGAAACAACCATTGAAAGTCTTAAACAACCAATCCATACAATGCTTAAATGATAAGCATTTTACTCAATAACTGCTTTCTTGCACTTCATAAACAACTCTGTTGACGATTGCCATCCTAAGCACTATAAAAACTTGCCTAGCTTTCTCTGTGTCAACCATCCTATTTTCTAGGCAACTGCCATCAGTCAAAGCATATTTGTTCAGCTTTCTCTCAGCAATCTTGATGTTAAATTGAAACTTCATCAACGATTACTATCAGTTGCAATGTGTAGTGCTTTAAACTATAAATACCTTTTACTTTAAAAGCATGCACAAATGTCAGTTGTTGCTCTAAAATTACAAAGCTGCCTTTTACTACAACTTTACTAGAAAATACAAACAAGCTTATTTTAATCAAAAACGAAAGAACAGGAGATCTACCCATAAGGCAGTCTCCTGGAAAAAGCGGGACACTTGGAATGTATGTTATCTACCAACAGTGAATTGCCAATGACGCCATTCAAGGGGATTTAACCAAAAGTACGTCAGAAGACCAGCTCAGAAAGCAAGTTCTGTGTAGTTATTGCAAACAGTAAGTAAATTAGTGCCAGCATCATTGCTTCAAGCAATGCCATATATTTTTCTGATTGCTCTTTCCTACCTCAACATGGTCCTATCATCAGGAAAACCCAACCATCAAAAGTTGAAACCATTCACAGGCATTGCTTTCAAGTAAAATGGCCTTGAACTCCGTGAAGAAATTACTCCAGCGAAATATTCCATAACGGCACATGCTCGATACACGGAAGCAACTTCGAGAGGATATAGAGAAACCTTCCGGGTTGATATAGTTGCGAAATAGTAGCGTAAATTCACTTGTGCAACATATTCAAAGAATCATAGTGACAAGCTTCAGGGCTCAAAATATAAGATACTAACAAGAAAAGTACCAACTATCAGCGTATTACCCAAGCGGTTAGAGTGTCTGCCTCACAACTGGGAGGTAGTGGGCTCAGCCCCAGGCCGACTCGTTTTACGATTGACGTGTGAGAATGGAGTGGGAGAGTTAAACATGCGCAGCTACCAATGGAATAGTCTCCTGTTTTAGTTTTCAATGAAACAGCAGACGTGTAGCCTAGCACTGCATAAACAGAGATAGGCTCCACCCTATGCGCCACTGGGGCGGGAAGGACTGTCCTTTTTGAATCCAGACATTAGAGAGTTGCCTACAAATATCGATGTTCCATTTCACTCAAATGCATCAAATCCTAAGCTGATGGTGAAATTCTCCTGCAACACAGCTGAAGAAGTCTATCTTGAGGCAATCGCCCTCCATCTCCTTCCAGAATCAAAGCTTGGTCTGAGCCTACATCTAGGTACTAGTCTGATGAAGTAGCTTATTTACTATGCTCCACCTACATCTTCTACTTTGAGGCCAATCAATGATGGTTACATGCATCTTATGATCTAGGTTTATTCCAAGGTACTGAAGAATTTGGCGCTACTATGCGACCACTAGCATATTGACACAGTCTCAAGGGTGCCGGCTGATTTCATGCACCAAACTTTCGCCATGCCTAGTGGGTGGACGGTACGTGGTGCAGAATTTCAAGCTACGAAACGCATCCTAAATGTCCTTGCCATATGGCCTAGATGAACCTTAGAGATACTTTGGGACAAAGTTTTGGCGAAGAACTATGCTGCAATCAATTCTGGGGCAACACTGTGGCCCAACGGTCATTGAAGTTAACACAACCAAAGTGGCATTTTGGAAAGTTAATTATTACCTTGCCCCTTCCTTCTGCCAATAATTCAAACCCTTACGTCCTACTCAGTGCGCTTTTTGCGCAGAGGACACTGCGTAGTTGTCAACTATTGTAACTAGTGGAACAGTTTAAATCTGCAAAACATTCTTAAACTTTTAAACAACTGGAACTCCAGCGATAACAAATAAGCTTCAATTTGAGTAAAATGCGCTGTTTCTGGGTTTACTGCGAAATTAGTTTTGACATCTAATAATCAATCTGATCTCGAGGTTTGAGACCAGTTGGTTTGCCTTAATGTATAGAAATGCTAATTGTAAATAAATTACATATATGAAGCTTACTTACTTTCGTACTAAAGGCAACCAGGATCACTCTTTCATGAAGAATACAAGTCAGGATAAGTGCCCTTTCTCAAAAGCATTCACGAAGGTACGGACTGAAAATGGAGCTTATATTTACTGTTACAGTAGAAGCATCTAAAAATAGCGCCACTGCTAGATCAGAAGCAAATGAAAAGATTTGAGAGAACTACGTCAAGTCGTGAGCAATCATGAGAGCAAATGTCCCGTAACTCTGAGACTTTCACGAGACAGCAAAACAGCTTGTTAAGTAAAGGGTAATGTTGTTTACGAAAGCGCCATAAAAATCGTCCTCCTCTTCGATGGAATCAAACACCGTGTAAAAGAGAGTGAAACATTTGAAACTGAAAATAAAAATGCACCCTATGCAGTAATGAAAAGTAATGAAGTAACCCACAAATGAATAAATGAAAAATTAAAACAAAAGGAGTCCATAATGCCTATTAATGGGCCTTGGCTTCCAAAGGAATTATATAAATAAACATGTATAATTAAAGTTTCCCGAAATTAGAACACAAATATCACTTTATCATAATACAACTCTATACTTAAGTATCCTGTTTATCTAACCAAATCAGTAGCAAGCTTGTTTAACATCCTCAGTCTTCATCGTACTATCAATATATCTTCGCAACAAGGTATTCCGTTTGTACTAATGGCTGCTTTCCAAGCCAATAAGTGGTTATTCGTACCAAAAACATTACAGAATTTGTCTAAATCGCTAATTAACTGGAGAAAGACAAAGGAAGACGGCTGCTATCTACTTGCGCTGAGACCAACGACGGAAGTCAAAAGCACAACTCA
The DNA here is from genome assembly GCA_964019165.1 of Mastigias papua. Taxonomy (NCBI): domain Eukaryota; kingdom Metazoa; phylum Cnidaria; class Scyphozoa; order Rhizostomeae; family Mastigiidae; genus Mastigias; species Mastigias papua. The sequence goes on from OZ025268.1 coordinate 18,767,601, forward strand.
AAAATTTAATAAGTAGTTTTAATCAGAACGATGCAAAATCAACAACAAAATGAATAAACTCGTCAAAACAAGCTGTTGTTATTAACAGTATTAGTTCAAATTAATGATACCTGATTGCGAGGCATAAAACAGAAACAACAATGGACACAATACAGTATCTTGCGGAACACCAAACACAATGCTGCTCTATTGCACAATAGTTTCTACCGCTATTGCTTCAGAATGCTCTGTTCGCTAATGAGAGATCTAACTCTCCTGGAACTAGCCTGTCTCGGAATTAGAGAAAGCTTCAAAACGTTCTTATATCTCTGCTAATCTGAACAACGCCCTTAAAAGCAAAATTAATATAGAGATCAAAACAGGATTTGATTCAAAGTAAAATTGATCAGAACCGCTAAGTAAACACGAGTCAAATACCACACAAAGCTTTTATAAGATACGAAACTAACAAACTCCGAATCAGACAACTAGAACTAAATGTGAGCAAATAATGATCGCGTTTATTCTGCTACACGTTTATTGTCGAAAGAACATACCTCAAGGTCAAAGTTCACGAGTTCCATACTATACGTGTACTGTGGCCTAGTGTTCTGAAGTGGATCAAACTTTCAAAACCGAGTCAAACCATGCAGACGTTGAGACAATATAAATTCAATTGAATTCTATTATCTTTGCTATGACAGTTTCAGCAATAGCGGCTCCCATCACACTGCATGTACATTTTTCCAGATGAAAAATATCCCAATTATGACCTCTCTACTGAACAGGGCCTAAAAACTCTGGTCTCAACCACTAACAGTTACCATTCAGTTTAAATATATATTTTTCTTAAATTATATTGTAATAAATTTAGATAGAGCAGGCCCATATTAACAGCATTGCTGTCCAGCCCTGGCCTACTTCAAGAAATAAAGATAGACTCTGCCTATAAACCCTTGCTATCTGGCAAATAATGGTCTTGTCAATTTCCATCAATTTAGGCCATGCCTGTAACACTATGATATATTTCTGTATTTACCATACCTGGCTCTATGCGCCTGACTCATGCCTGCTACATTAATAGACAAAATTACCCATCAACACAATAATTATATACATATTTTTCTAGATGAAAACTCGAGAACTTCAGTTGGTGAAATTGACCTTTTATCTGAAATTGTCACTGGCGGTAAATGGCATATTGGAAACCAGATGTTAGTTATGAACCAGAGACTACAAATTTTTAACACAAGGCTCTAATCCACAAAAGTGTTACAGAACAATGCTTAAGGAAGATTCAGCTTTGAATAACATTTACAAAGGGGAGAAACATTATAGAAATTTTCCTGACTTTGTTGCTTTCAAGTTCAGTGATAATTACTATTGAATCTATTTAGCACAAATACAACAAAAGATTTCACAACTTTCTAAGGAAAAGCACACTTCTATTCTTTTGAGAAAAAGAAAAGGGCTCAGGACCCTCAGGACTCTTCAAAGTTGAATGCCTGATGTCAATAACAGCACTTTATTGTCCTTACATTGCATGTTGAGCATTCATTTAAGAAAGAAGTAGGGTCCTTTAATAATGATTAACATATATATTAACATATATATATTGATTGAAACTATGATAATTGCAAGTTAATTCTCATAATGTTCAAAAGTTGAATACATAAGAGATGCCAAAATTCAACTCCAATTGTCCTCTCACCAAGACATTCCAGATGTAATAAATACTCTGGATAGCAACATTTCTATGATTCCAAGGCCCCAGCCACACATCCAGAAGCAAAAAATATTTTTTATGTAAATTCCAATAAAGCAATTAGCTACATAGTGGTTTTCTACAAGTGAAGACTTAGCTTAATTAACAACCTTCTGACACACAAAAATCTGAAATTAGAGTTCAAACAAGAGATAAGCTGTATGACCATGTGCTGTAACAAAGCTGAATCCTGATGTAAATGGCAATGCAAACACAAAAGAGGACAGAAAATGAAAGACACATAGGCTGTTCATTGGCATTATGCAAATTGAGATGATAGCATAATGTGATTATCAAGGTGGTGTCAAATCAGTTGATGTAATCACAAAAGAATTCCCCACAGTGATACCATACAATTCAATTTTAGGGGTAGTGCTGTAGAATCCTATAAAATTCTAGGAATTTCAAGCCTTGCATGATGACAAATGTTAGTGGCTGACATACACTTGAAATGTGATATGTTTGAGGGATATTGTGCCAGCATTGTTTCCTCATTGAGCCTTTCCAGGAGGTTCATGGCCCACAATGAATCCATGGCTATATTCAGAATACACTTTGATAAGGCAGATAATATCTAACAAACTTACTCCAGAGAGTGTGATAATAAGAAGACACTTGTTTTTGCAGCTACTTCCTATTTAACAATTAGCACTAGAGAATTCATAGTCAAATGGCATTCCAGAACAATGGATTCAACAAAAGGGCATTTTTGTTGCTCTGCTATATCTCTAGTATTCCGCAACAAGACAGAAAGAGCTAAGTTTGCATGTTTAGGCTATTTCAGTGCAGAACAAAAATCCTCTCAGAACAGCATGGGAAGCACTTTCTACATAAATTTAGATAAATGAAGTATAAATACAGGCCTGCCAGTATTCTTTGCAAATGAACTAGATGCCATGCAAGCACAATTGTCTCATAATAATGTGAACAACCAGGAAATGGGAAATCCCTTTTATTAGGATAGTTGATATCTTCTTTGTAATATTGAAAAACAAATAGGTTCAAGCCTATTTGCTGCAATATTTTTATGAACATTTGAAATATATCAATTTTTCTTAACCAATAACAAAAATTAACTACTAACTCTCACAAAATGTATCCTTACATCTTATCTTATTTGTTACTGCAGTGAAAAACTCACAAAAGCAGTCATTTAACAATAAAAACATACCATGCACCTAAAACATTATGAATGGGCATGAAATCATCAATAAATAATGTACTTTTGTTCTTCGGAATAGAACATTCAGATAATAGTTGATTTTAGCTTTAAAAATTATGCCAGGAAAGTTGCTCAGCCTCACGTATTCTAAACAGCTTCTGTTACGATTATAGCTATTAGGAAAAACTAGGCGTACCGATTCACAAATCATTGTGCGCAAATCGAAGCGTACTCTGCCAGAATAACTTGCCTGTTTGCCTAGTGAGGCTGTGTAATATTGCCTGCAGGTTCCGAAAATAGCACGGATGGGGGTACACTGAGAACTTTAATCAACCTACATCAAGATATTGTAAAAGATCCATTCGTCGTTGAAATAAGAATCAATCTGCTATGTGGAATTATCGATCAACAGGTCACTAACACTACGTAGCAACCATACACTGTGAGCTAAGAAGTGACGGGCATGAAGATGATTTATCAAACGATCCTAAAAATTAAGCCGAACTGCTCAATGACACTAAAATAACATCAATTCCGTCACGAGTAGAGTGTTGCTTTCTTACGAGAAAACTTTGCAAGCAGGAAATTCTAGCATTTGCAGAAGCAACCTTAAAGTGAGTTTTTGTTTGCATACAGGGACCTGCCAGTATAATTGATCAACGATTGCTCGCGACATGCTACTAAAGAAGAAAATCAACTGTAATATCAAATATATTAACGATAGAAACAGCCTTGCACGGCGCAGTGCGGAGACTTTAACCCTAACAACTAACAGCATTAGACTCGCAATAGCTGAGAATCTTCCGTAAGGGACACACAACGAGGAAGGTTGTTTACGGAACTGGCATTCGATCTGATAGCTTTCAAACTATAACATAATTATAGAGGTATTCTGATAAATCAGTTTCACTCACATTTCGTATATTCTTGCAGCTGCTTGAATTCACCAGGTGAAAGCCTGTCCCATATTCCGACAGAGGTTGCCATCGTACTCAATAAAACCGAACTAATATAGCGTTAAGTTCTGACGGCCAGCTCCAGATATAGCTTGTGTTGTGATCAGCTCTGAAATACATATCCAATAAGAGTACACCAGCGCTTGGTCCCCATGCTCGCTAAACGCTAGACCGTCGAGTGTTGTGTGCTGTGAGAAATTAAGTTTATTAGATTAAAACAAACATTTTCAACGCAAATCAATCCTTGCCTTTGCTCCAACAAATCTTTTGTTTATGTCCTTATTTTCCGCGCTCTCCAGATGGTTATCTGCTTGTCTCGTCTTCATACTGAGATTCAATTAAAATAACAACCACAGACAGTTCACCGGGGCCGGGGGCTCATACCCCCTGATGGGGCAAGTGGGAATAACAATACAATGCATTTGGGATGATTTCAGTTCTACCAATCTTCCCTTCGCTAAGAGAATACTTTTCCTTTCGTAAAATAATGCATCTAGGTTCACCAATCGAGATTCACCAAACAGCATCGTTTATCATCAAGAAAGCACCACGAGGAGAAGATCAACAACTGTCAAGGCCGGTAAAATGGAAATCGATTCAGTACATGTACAAGAAAAGGTTATCATATTTACCACACAAAGCTTACTACAAAAACTGTCCTGAACACATAAAAAATGTCATGGAAAAATGCGCTAATAACACTCGTAATATGAGGGACAATATAAAATTGAGAGTGAACAGACCCAATACAGAGCTTGGTAGGACACAATTCAGCTATAGAGCAGCAATAGGATGGAACTGCTTACTGGAAGCATTGAGGAGGATACAAAATTATAAGATAGTTAAAGAACAACTAGGCCTCTCAACTACAGTAATTAAACAAATTTCATTTAACAAATTACATTCACTCGCAATAAGGACTTTGGCAACTATAAATATTCTTAAGTAACACTCAAGTTATTATTAAAAAATACTATGTTATTTAGGGTTTACAGCACAATGTCCGTATAATGGATCTGTAGTGATTAACTAATAATTTTCCAACGTTTTGGAGCACAGAGTCAATTCTCCGGATGCCATTTTGCCTAGGTTATGAGATACTTCTATGCCACTGTAGCCAAGTTTTAGTTTATTTAGTTTATTTATTTATTTATTTATTTATTTATTTATTTATTTATTTTAGAATCACTTAAATAGAATAATACAGCAGGTTCAAATCAGTTATAAGCTGCCCTCTACTGACCTGCTATATCAAATAAATGATGTATGTATGCATGTAAGTATGTATGTAGGGGTGGTTGTCCGCAACAACAATGAACTGGGATCAACAATTACTAAACGAAAGCATCTAGGGTCAAGGGAGCACTTCATGGTTCCTACAAGTATGAAAAATAGGCCTAACGAGCTGGTGCAAACTGGCATTGAGATAATAGATGTTGGATGCCATGCATATATGAAAGCAATGTGTATACAACATCTCGTATTAATGGGGTTCTTTTCCTATAAATACACTATGTAGCATACACAGGTTTTTCTTTATAACTGCACAATAGTGCTCTTATGGCTTTACAATGGTTATTATTTTATTAGAACTGCACATTGAAAGAAAAACTCAAATTACTATGTTTCTCTTGTTTGCGTTTGCCCAACGAAACAGTTTTGAGATGACAACAGTTTTTTCATTACAGAAAATGCAATACTCAACTGAAAACAAAGAGGAAAGGTGAATGTACGAATGACTACCTTTTGACAAGTGTGCACTTTTGTGCGCTTAATATAAAGAGGAACAGCTAAGAACTTTCGAAGCTTTCGGACTTTATCTCAGCTTTGTCATCCATTTTATCCGCTAGTTTCGTACGTTACTTCATGGACTGAGGACCATAACAATCAGAGATTCAAACTCTCCGGTTTTGCCAGGAAACCTCCAGTTCTCAATCTAGGTTTCCGGTTTCCCTTTTCCACGTCATGACCTCCCGTTTCCTGCTAAATTGATAACTTTTTCAAATCAGATGACACTTATAGTTTTATTTCATATGATGACAACAGTTCACACCTAGCATTTTCCTTTTGGGTGATTCATTTATTCATCTTCTCCTCATATCTGCTGCCCGCTGCCGGGGTGATTAATTGCTGGTGCAATCCACTGATCCGGCACTAGAAACAACAACAAAATGACAAAAATTGTTTTCCTAGCAGGCAAGGTGAAAATCGGTTATTTTGGTACTTTTGGAAACCTCCCTTTTTTGGGGTATGAAGGATTGGAATCTCTGGGCCATAGTGAGAATCAGAAGACAGCACAAATTCTTTGCAAACTGGCTCCAAGTAAGCAGCTGGTGGCTATTTCATTGTTTCCATTGAACTGGGTCAGATAATGGAACGTTTCATTTGAGAAGGGGAGATCATGATGGAGCATTTCAAGATGAAATTCCTATGTCACGCTTCTATCCATCCACAAGGTTATTATCTGTGTTGGTTTTCCCACAAGGTTATTATCTGTGTTGGTTTTCACACCCCCATACTTCTATCCAGACATTGGTCTTCATTGTAAGGGACATTCCTCATAGATTGGTATGACTAAATCTGCCATGACTGTTCAGTTTCATAACCTACCAGCGTAAGTGAGCTCTATTGGAGACTGTTCGTCAATTCCAATAAATTCAAGTCAGTACTAATAAATTTTAGCTTTGAATAGAAACCAAAATTGCTCTCTTTGTCTGTGTAGAGACGACTTTTGTTGTTGCAATTTGAATGGTTTTTGGTGTCTGCATACAAAGCATGGAATCAAACTCGTATGCCAATTCTTCAGTCTACAATTGATAAGTGAATAGAAACAAAGTTAGATCTAGATCTTAGCTTAAATATTCATCATAAGATTCAAAAATGCTAATAAGATTTATTCTGGATACACTATCAATTATATACAGAGTCATATGCAAATTCCAACCCTATATTTATAAATTTTGAGGATTTCTTTAGTGAAATTGTGTTTCTTCCCAGAGACTATCTTCATTTACTTCGAAACCAATTAGAAATTCATTTTGTACTCGCATACCAATATAGTTTTCTTTTCTCCGCTTTTTATTGACTATTTATGATTAATTAGTTTTCCTAAGTTGTTCTACGCAATATTCATGTGTTCTATTTTCCAATCCCTTATTTTTTGTAACCGCTAAAAATATATCATGATAATGATCATGTTTGTGAGATTGATGATTTTTTGTAACCGCTAAAAATATATCATGATAATGATCATGTTTGTGAGATTGATGATGATGATGATGATGATGATGATGATGATGATGATGATGATTATGATTATGATGATTATGATGATTGTTAGCCCATGGTTGGAGACCTCCTCGTGGTGGCAAGCGGGCACAGAGAGACTCTGCCCTTAGTAGTGAGGCACCTTAAGTTGATAGTGGTTCATTTCGCGAAGATTCAGAATTGGGGCAGAGGTTGACGACCTGTGGCAAACTGTCCAACCAGGCCCCTCCAGTGAAAGTCAGGCACAGCAGCTTCAGGCTGCAGCTCTGATAAGTAACTGTTGGGGTAACAGAGTGGATTGAGTGTAGCCGACTCAATCACCTCTTCTAAACAATTTGAAGGCGACACTGACCTTAGGGTCAGCCCAGGCCCCGTAAGAGGCGTACAGGAAAAGAGAGGAGGATTATGATGATTATGATGATTATGATTATGATTATGATGATTATGATTATGATTATGATTATGATTGTGATGATGATAATGATGATGATGATGATGATGCTAATGATGATGATTGGAGACCTCCTCGTGGTGGTGGTGGGCGGGCACAAAGAGACACTGCCCTTAAGTTGATAGCGAGTCATTTTGCAAAGATTCAGAATTGGGGCAGTTGTGAATGACTTGTGGTAAACTGTCCAACCAGGCCCCGACGGTGAACAACAGGCTCAGTGGACCAGACTGCAGTTCTGCCAAGTAACTGTTGGGGTAGCAGAGTGCATTGAGTGTAGCCTACTCAATCACCTCTTTTAAAAAATTGACAGGTGATCCACTGACCCTAGGGTCGGACTCAGGCCCCATGAGGGGCGTAACGAGAAGAAGAAGAAGAAGAAGAGGATGCTAATGCTGATGATGATGATGACGTTGATGATGATGATGATGATGATGATGATGATGATGATGATGATGATGATGATGATGATGATGATGATGATGATGATGATGATGATGATGATGATGATGATGATGATGATGATGAAGATGATGATGATGATGATGATGATGATGATGATGATGATGATGATAACGATGATAATGCTGTCGATGATAATAATAATGATGATGATAACGATGATAATGCTGTCGATGATGATAATAATGATGATTGTGGCGATGATGCTACCGGTGATTACAATTTTCATAATGATGATGATAATGATGACTGGCACCGCCATCGAAATGAAATACTAGACCAGATTCCTTTAAGGCTGAACAGCTGAAAGCCACTTCTCCCAGGAAATTTGCGTGCACTCCTACGCAGTATTATCAAAATAGCTAATAAGAGTAATGAATCTCTCTACCTATGTATCTACGTAATGCTCCCATACAACAACTAAGCTGTTGTCAATCCTTTGGAGGAGCGTGGGAGACTCAATTAGCCAAATATTCCAAACTAGAATTGCATTGAATCAAGGCGGGTTTTTTGATCCTGCAGTTTGCACAGATAAATTCACAAATAGAAAACATCTACGATGAATTATATGTAAAAAGATAGTCGTATTAAGTTACTCTGTTGGAATCCGTTATAAAATTACCCCTCATACAAGTATTGCGTCTCTGTTTTTGCCACAATTGCATACTCCCATTCCCTGTCCATTCTTGGTACAAAACTTCCTTCCAAACGTGTCTGGAAAACCCATCGATTTTTTTGAAGTTTCGGCTCCTGTCCCTTGTATGTGACGGCAATCAAAATTTACACCCCTTTCCCCTCCTTTGATTTTGAACCGGCGGTGGAGATCCATAGCATTTTACACAGGCATCACTTCTATCTTCCACGGGCTATTCACATTTGCTTCAGACAGCGTTGTTTAACTAGGGAGGAGGTGCTGTAATTTGTCTATGGCGTAAATCAAGAAGTATGGGAGCTAGTCTCCTCGAAAATGTATGTCTTGCTCTTTGGAAACACCATTATAGCTGCAAACATAGCATGGAAGTTTGAACTTGCGGATGCAGTCAAGCCAATTTTCGCATTGCCAATCAATAAACGAAATTAAAAACATTTATTACACAACCCAGTTTTTTTTAGTAAATGTTTTGCTCTGACCACAAATGTACATCAGTTTCGTTTAGCTAATTGTGAAAATGGCTCTTGCATTTCACTCTACTGCTAAGGATTAAAAGTTTATTACGAGATATTAACTCCTTTGTGTTCCTCGGTTGATTTGTCTCTAGTGTTATGTTATTATGCTTTTATGTACAGATGTGCACAATCAAATTATTATGTTACAAGCAGGAAGGATGTCAACACGCTTTTCTCTGAAAAACTCTTAAGGGTGAGGACCTGGAGGGGTTCCTTTGTGACTTGCAACTAAAGTTTATGACCAAGGATCATGGGCCAAGAAAACATACGAAGCATTTGAAAGATGGAGGAACACCGTAGTTGAAAGGTACTTAGGCTTACCCTATATGTCAAGACCCTTATCTACGACTGTAACAGAATTGCGTGTTTTATTTTGATTTCATATGATTTCATATCATTTTAGGGAGCTTAGCCCTTCAGAAATGCTGATTTTTGAGAGGTTTTCCATAGACTTTCTAAAATACAAATAAAAGTTCATAGGGCATTATATATCCATTTCAAATAAAACATGCCATGATGGACTCAAGCATGAGAACATTGAGATGAATAAAGCTTGGCTTGATTCAACACAAATGGAGAGGAGCACTGCTTTAATTTTGCTAGGCCTTCTTCATTCATCATTCATTTTTGTGGGATAATTTACCCTTGTGACGTCAACAATATGAATAGCTTGATTTTAAATGAGACTTCGCGTGATAATGAGGCTGGAGGACTTTTTGAAAATGAGAATACAATAATCATAATAAAACGGAAAGGAAGACTTGTGGATTCAACTATACTTGAGGTAAAAGTCACTCAACTATTTATAAGAGGTATTATAGAATTTTTCCGTGGACTTTCTGTTGCTTATCATTTTAGGAATTTGATAGCAGTGTTTGTCAGTTGCAGAGCCTTTTGGGAATGGGGAGGGACTAGTTCATTCCACTTTGTCTTAATAATGGTCCCCAATATTCAAGCAAATTGAATGAGAAAATCATGGGAGGAGGGCTTGCATTTTCTCTTCAGAAAATGATTTTGATGTGCAACTATATTAATGGCAGTGGCGGGGTGAGTCGCCAAGCAGCACAGCTAGTTTCTAATAGCTAACAGAAGTTAAGCTTTGCTGCATTCGGTTGGCCACTGGATGGGAGACTTTCCAGATAAGCGACCAAAACAACTCACTCTGCCATCCTTCGGAAAGGACGTTAAACTAGGGGTCCCATGCCTGGATGCAGCATGTACAGTGGGCCTAAATTAACTGAAAGCACTATATAACAGCCTACTCAAAATAAAGTAAACAACCACAATGACATGTGACATTGGCAGTGAACAATCAAACTGAATATTCAGGCCGTTGTTGCTATGTAGTGTATCATTGTCCCTTTTGTTGGTTTTTCTTATAAAAATCTTTGTTATATGCCCATTGTTTTCATATATGTTCTACATCAACAGCAATACTGAGCAGGACCACATCATGGTATACATGCTCAAGTATAAGCAAAAATAAACAAGCAAGAAAAGTTCAGAAAGAAAAATAAATAAATAACAAAAATAAACAAGGGAGTTGGGGATACCACTGACTCAAATTATGGACCAGTTGAAAATTTGAAGGGAGTTAATTATAAGCATGCCAGTTAAAATGTGAAGTTCACAGCAATAGCAGAGATCAGTGGTGCCCCTATCTCAGACAAATACTTAAGTTAATGCTAATTAATTTATTTCTAAAAGACTGTGATTTGATTGTGGTAGTGTCGGTTAATGTTCACATGTTGGTTAATTTTGTTTTCATATATCAAGTGAAGTTTTGGTCAGCAATCAGCATGTCATGATCTTTACCATCCATTCCTTCAGTTTGGCTGGAATGAAAGTAACAGAACATGGTGTGGTCATAAAACTTCTATCGCTTGACCCTTGTCCACATACTTTTGTATAGCTAGTAACACCATCATCTTATTGCATACCTGTCAAGTTTCAATTGTTAAAAATGAGTGAGAAATTCACCGAAGGCCTGAAAATTTGAATAAAAAACTGTGAATTCAAGGCATGTCTGCTTGTAAAATTAGCAGTCTATCTTAACATGTTTTCAAAACTTTTTTGGGAATATTAATTGAAGAATATATTTCATCTTTCTACTGTTATTACCAGTAAAGGAGTAGGCAGCATGGGCTACTGTTTACACTTTCATCTTATTCAAGTTCATCATTCATCATTAATCTGAGCTTAATGTAGTAAATGCAGTATTTTTGTAAAATGTGTGAGAAAATTTCTTTTCCATGCTTGTGAGCATGAGAAAGCGTCAAATTGCGTGTGTCTCACACAAATTGCATGATATTTCAAAGTCTGTTATTAAGACTTGAGATGTAGAGTACTCAATGTATTATTTTATGCTAGCTTATATTGTACAATGAAGTTATGCTATGTGTTATTTCTGTAGGCCATGCCTGATTGTGTCCTGTGTGGTGACAATACATTTGATGAATTTGATGGCAATTTCTTCTGCAGTAATTGTGGCACTCAGACTCAGGTAACACCATGTGATTAAGTATCCCTGTTTAGGTAGCTGGAAGTTTTTGATATCTGAATGGGGGCTGTAATTGTTAGGCTAAAACCAATGTGGTGTTGCAATTAATGCATAAACAACTCTCAAATGTTGCCATACTGTGGTATAGTACAGTAGTTAGATATGCTCTCACATGCACTCTTAATGTTTTGTGCAATACATCAATACTATACCAAAATCATTATGGAAAAATGCTTACAATTTTTGGAGGCACTTACTTTCAACCTGAATCAAATATGTTTTGTGAAGAGTTGAGAATAAATAGGCATGTAGAATATGCAAAACATACATAGAAGAGTTTATTTGTGAGGTATCAGTGATATTGTTATAATATAACAAAATACAGAGAACTCAAAAAACAGGACTGAAGCTGGATGTGGATGTCTGGCCACCATAGCTGCCAAGGATTACATTGCTCTCCTTTGCATGTTTTGCCCAATAGAGAACGAGTTAGGGATGGTCCTGAAGGGTGGCTAGCAAGCCAGTGAGGCCTGCTCTAGGGTACTGATGCAATATCAAAGGACCGTGACGGTGATTGCCCCCCCCCCCCGGTCCAGACCGTGCCTGGTTATGACACAGTACATGCTAGTGAATCTGTGTTCTTTCAATCGTTTGTTTATATTGAATTAAGTAAGCAATCTCACTGCCCTAATAGGCTCTCATTTATTTCCTGACATCCAATGGTACATCGAATTTTTTATCCAATCTCGCCATTTTCCATTTTTTGCTCAATATTCTATTATTTTTATGCCCTAACCCTTGGCCTTGTTCGTTGTTGATGATTACCAGTTGATGGTGACTCAAGCTAGAGTCGATGTGTTCGTCTATTTTGAGTCTTAGTTCGTCCAAGTGCACCGTTTATAATCATTGTTGCTGTATAAGTCGTTAACAACATGCAAACTTGGAGAAATAAGATGTCTCTGTTTGTAGTCGCTCTCATAAGAAAGTTTATTGCACCAGTAGTGCTTTCTTCTTGCCGCACTGTTTAGCAGTTGTTTTGGAGTTAGAGTAGCCAAACTGAATGGAAATGAATTTGTTGCAGGAGCTGCGGAATGAAGCAGATGTAGAAGCGGACACTGAGAATCTTAGGTTCGGTCATTCACAACAGAGACAACTTGTATCAAAAAGAGAAAAGTCAAAGAGAGGGAGCAAATATGCTGGTTTGTTACGTCTTCTTGTTACCTTAACAGGGCAAAGTTGCAGTAAATCCCCAGAAATGTGTTCAGGTCGTCTGTTGATAATGCTTAATTGTGGACATTATGGCTTTACGTAATTTCTTATCACATACTGCGGAGATTCATGCTCTGTAAGATTTGGACAAGTAAGTTCAATGTTGCCAGGTTGTGTTCCTGAAAGAGCTAATACGCTGCTTTGAAGGTGTATTAGAGTAACATTTAAATCGCATACGCCCTAGTTGTAGCAGGCTTATATACTTATAAAGTATCGGTGCACGTGAAAATACTGTGTTATTAAAGTGACTTCGGTAACAGCCCTCATATAGGAACCAAAACTTTTCAATTTAGCCTAAATGGATTCTTAGGTATATGGAACTCAAAGCAAATTTAGGGTACCATGGTTGAATTGTCTGTTGGTACTATAGAACTTCACTGTAGTTGGATAAGACGGGGACAGTCTTTAAGCATACTGAAAAGCTTTCATCTGACACTCGTCAGATTATGAAACATTGGGTAACGACCGAAAGGTGAACCGAAGTATACAGCCTGATGCTGTCATGTTTCTTAAAATAGGTTCTTATATTTTCATAGAGATTTCATCCGAATATACCACATATATTATACATATCATCTCACAATACATATAGCGTGGTACATACCCTTGAATGAAAACGTTTAGGTTCTGTTCAATACTTACGTCACGCTGAAATTGCTATTTTTGAACCACCCCTACCTTCCACTTCCTTTCCTGAATCCTACAACTTAACTTGCTGCAAATCTAACATCAACAAAACTGGATCTCATCTCCCTATCTACTTAATTTTCCTTTCTCTTTCTTCCTTTGTCAGAGTTTTGTTATAGGCTTTATTGGCCTTTCCCTGACAGTATTTACTAGAAAAACCCCACCCCCCAGCGTCACGCTCTGAATCATGAAAAACGTGTAATACTACCAGAGAGATAGGCCTGTCTCTATGAGAAGTACCCACCCCCTAGGCGTGACGTACTTATTGAACAGCCCTGTATGTCAAGGTGCTCTTAAATGGATGATGATTTTGTTAATTCAGCAGTTTCTACCTACACACCTTTAGATGCAAAGACATACTGATTAGATCCTAACTCAGAACCTTAGTTTAAATTGGTTTCTATGTGCAGAGGGTTTAAACAGGAAAATTTTCGCCTTAAAGGCTCTTAAAACCCAGGTTCTTATACGCGGGCTATTTGTTGAAAAGGACGTTACGTATGTAGGGCTAGAGCCAGTCCCTTTTGTGTAACCAATAGCTGTATAGAGCTCAGCTGGACGTAATTATACCTACTGAGCACATGGTTTTAATGCTTCGTACCTTTTAGTAGAGTTGAGTGTTATGTGGATATGTTAATTACAGTTGTTCTCGTTCTATGGTTATGTTATGTTAAGGAAATTTTAGTTTTCTCACTGCTTCGAATCTGAATATCCACAAACTATTACTGTACTTTGTTCAAAGCATCTAGGTATTAGCCTTTACATTGATACCTCTGACATAGACAGACTTGTTATTTACATATAGCATTTGTCCATTATTAAAGACAGTCTCGGAAAATCTGGTTCTTTTCTGGGAGGAGCTTTTATTTCCAGATGCTGTGCGATGGAAGCTGTAATTTTTGAAAGCATTTCCATCATAGCGCACCAATGTGAATTCAAAAGGCAGTTTTATGGTTTACAATTGTTTTGTTGTCTTTTATTTCAGCCGATTAAAACAATTAGTGATATCTGCTTTATAATCATATTGATGATCTGGCATTGTGTTCGACTTAACTTATACACACTTCTTACAGTGTAAATCTGGATCATCCGTTCCCCTTTCGGTTATCTCCGAGATGGGCAGTTTTTATGGTCAATAGAGGAAACCAATGAAACCTGCAAATAGGTTGATTTGGGCGCAACATTTGACCACTTTGTTTCCTGGAAAATATGCCATTTCTTATGTTTTGTGTAGAGGGACATTCCTCGGCGTATTTTGGACTTGTTTACTTTTTAGGTGTGTTCTGTAGAGAGATATGAAAACAACGCCTAGAATATGTCTTGGTTTTCCTGTTTTCACGACAAACTTTTAACCTGTTTTCAAGGATTACGTTTAACCCTAGGTTTTGCAATATGATATGCGTGATTTTTATATCAAAAAGGTTTTGTGGTGCTGTTCTGAAACATTCTTAGCTTTTTCATTATTTCAGTACTGAAACTTTCTTAAGACTGTCTTAGCAAGAATAGTTGAGTTTGTCTACAACTGCAAACAAAGTAATATTCAGATAATAATAATATAATAATATAATAATATTCTGTGTTGTACTGACAGATAGGCCCTACACACACTTGGCACTGAAATACATAGGTTTTCATATTAAAGTTTTCATATTTTAGTTAATCAAAAGAAATGGCAGGCTTGCATTAGAATGGGAATTTCAAGTGTATATCAATTTATCAACTTTCTTAGGTCTATGAACTCTGGTACTGGATTTGCTTAACTTTTTTAGCAGTCGAGTACTGCTTTCGTATTAGCCACTTCCTTATAAGACAACGTGTATTGTAGGTTGTTTTCTTTGCAAGCAGCTTGATTGAACAGAATGCTTATCGATGCAAATTTGCCGGCTCTTTTAAAATCTGGTAAATTTATTCACTCTATTCCATAATACGCGCTTTGAAAATATATTGAGGTTCGGCGCATTTCAATTATTTATATAAATAAATTTCATACCGTATCAATTTGTTTTAATTAGTGGGAACTTGCAGTCCTCTTGCACTGTCGGTTCGTTGTTTGCTTGGTGTTGAAATACTCCATGTAAAGATGATAGAGCATGAGAGGATCCTTTATGATTTCACAATGAAATACAGATGTTTCAAGCCAATCGAAGGACTATTTGTTTCAGTAGAGCAGCATGCAATGGCACGCAAATAATTTATTTTAAGAAGTATCAAGAAGCGTGTAACAGTTGAAGTGTTGGAAAGTATGATAGAATAATTCTGAAGATGGTCAACACAGAAACAAATGAAGAGATGTCTTACGTGAAATTATCTTCAATTCATGAGAAGGGTGATTGTTGAGTTTCTGAGTTCATCACAAATTGATTTAATGAAAAACCATGATTTTAGGCAGCGCATAATAAATAAATGAACTAAAGGTTTAGCTTTCAACTACGTAAGTGAGCTTCATATATGTAATTCATTTATTATTAGCATTTCTATACAATATAACAAACCAACTGGTCTTAAACCTCGAGACCAGATTGATTATTAGATGTCAAAACTAATTTCACAGTAAACCCAAAAACAGCGCATTTTACTCAAATTGAAGCTTATTTTTTATCGCTGGAGTTCCAGTTGTTTAAAAGTTTATGAATGTTTTGCAGATTTAAACTGTTTCACTAGTTACAACTGCTTGCATTTTGTTACTGTGACTCAAAGCTTCTTTCTTCTCAAATCCGAGGCCATTCATGTAGTTGCAGAGGCACGACGGTACATATCCAGGTTCTCCAACTATTATAGGTAACGTTTCAAAGCGATAATTAGGATAAAGGATTTGCATGTTTCATAGTAACGGCGCACAATTACTCATTTTTTCTTTGATCTTACAGATGTAAGTCTGTAAGTAACTAACTAACTGTCTAACTAAATAACTAACTATCTAGCTAGCTAAGTAACTAAGTAATTGACTAAGTAACTAACTAACTAACTAACTAACTTACTAACTATCTATTTAGTTAACTAGCTTGCTAGCTTACTATCTAACTAACTAACTAACTGACTAACTAACTAACTAACTGACTAACTAACTAACTAACTAACTAACTAACTAACTAACTAACTAACTAACTAGCTAACTAACTTATTAACTAACTAACTTACTAAATATCTATTTGGTTAACTAACTTACTAGCTTACTATCTAACTAACGCACTAACTAACTAACTAACTAACTAGCTAACTAACTAACTAACTAACTGACTAACTGACTAACTGACTAACTGACTAACTGACTAACTGACTAACTGACTGACTAACTAACTAACTTATTAACTAACTATTTAATTAATAACTATCTAGCTAACTAAATAACAAAGTAATTGACTAACTAACTAACTAACTAACTAACTAACTAACTGACTAACTAACTAACTAACTAACTAACTAACTAACTAATCATATCACTACCTAAGTAACTTTTTAGTTAACTGACTATGATACTAACTACCTAACTAACTGAATAACTAACCAACCAGCTCGCTAGCTAACTAATTGTGGTATGTTGCTCAATGTTGTGCATTCATATACTGACGTCATTCTTTGCTCAGTTTGATCGTATGGCCATCAATTAATCGTTCCTAGATTTTTAATAATACAATTTTATAGACGATATTTCTTGCTTTGTTTCAAGAGAAAATTGGCTCTCTCAGACCATTTATTTCATTGTTTTGAATTCTGCGAGAGTTTCAGGATTGCGTGAATAAGAGGAAACATGATTTTGGTAGACTTAGGGCACTTTTTTCTTATCAGAGTTTGAAATGTCGAGTAATAGGCAACGGACAATTGGAAACGTAATATGTTTTCACTCATCCCCCGGCCAGTATGGAAAGAAAATATTTCCACTATCTTTCTGCGATGTTGGAATTTCAGAAATTCTCTCCCAATTCATTTACGAATACTGAAAGGGTTATGTTCTTTATAGGTCCAAAGACTTAAGTAATTTCATCATTTCAGATTTTATTTCGGATATATCGTCTGGATTTTATTTTATTTCAGAGTTTGATGTTGGCAAACCGTGGCTTACATATGAAGCTATACAGTGCCTGTTAAAAGCCCAGGTTAAAGCACTGGTTGATTTGGGTGTCGACCCCGAATTAAAGGTAAGTGCTTGATCTAGCCATTGTCCCTCTGTAATCACATTTAAGCAACCTCCCTTTCGCTGCCAGAATATCTACCCAAATCAATGTTTTTTCCTTGATTATTCTTAATGTAATTGTTAATGTTTAAAGTATGTAGTGATCGCTCAGTTGAGCGTGAATATGGTTGACTGCTATAGTACCTGCACCGAGAGTGCTCAAACTGCCCAGCATCCAACTACAAACACAGAGCGTTCAATCACGTAAAATTGTACAGAGTTTCACCATGTATTATATATATATATATATATATATATATATATATATATATATATATATATATATATATATATATATATATATATATATATATATATATATATATATATTGTGTGTGTGTGTGTGTGTGTGTGTGTGTGTGTGTGTGTGTGTGTGTGTGTGTGTGTGTGTGTGTGTGTGTGTGTGTGTGTGTGTGTGCGGCTGTGTGTGTGTGTGTGTGTGCGGCTGTGTGTGTGTGTGTGTGTGTGCGGCTGTGTGTGTGTGTGTGTGTGTGTGCGGCTGTGTGTGTGTGTGTGTGTGTGCGGCTGTGTGTGTGTGCGGCTGTGTGTGTGTGTGTGTGTGTGTGCGGCTGTGTGTGTGTGCGGCTGTGTGTGTGTGCGTGGGTTTTTGTGTTTGCCAGGCTCAGTTCAAAAATAGTTAGACATAATAACTCAATTGTACGGTTATAAATATCTGAAAATGAAAATGAATTGAAATGGTTCGGAGTTGCCTTCGTCAGATGAGGCTAATATATAACATGGTTTTCACTTCATGGTTAATGTACGTGTGCACGATGTTTTTTCAAGTAGTACTAATTAGAACGAAAAGGAAAGAAAGTGTGAATGTTTGAACATGGTTTTTGGTAGATTTAATTTTTGGATATTTATACAATGAACACTATGGAGGTACTCCTCCCAGGAATCGTCATTCTGTAGAACTGGCTGCTGAGGGAATAGCTTATCTTTTGACTTTGTCTTGAGTTTGAAATTTTTACGGCTTCCGTATTAGAGTAGCAAGCTGATTTTTATTCCGAGTTTTATTGCAAATCAGTATAAACCCCTTTTTGCAGACCATAAATATTAGCACAAGCCCTCTTCTGCACTCAGTTAATTCGCCCAAATTCTCTATCTTCTTATTTTGATGGTACTGACATTAAGCACTGAAGCATAGAGATCATAAATGTCATTCATCATATTGTTAGGATTATCCCAGTAAGTTGACGTAGCTCTTTCCCTGTCTGTTGTGTAGCGCGGCAGATAACTTCAGATAACTTCAGAGGTATTTTCTCTAATCATACAAATCACACTCTCTAAATCAATTCTCAATTTTACAACGTGTTGCATACGGACAGGACAGCATAGTATGACACAGATCAACACATCAAAATGGATTACAGTAATATTGCATATAGCATGGGGAAATTACACATTACAGTTGTTCTAGGATCTGATAAGAAAGTGTTTCTATCAAACTCTGTGTATGCTTGCACCATTTATATTGTATTACAGTTTACAATTGCACAATCTGTGTTTCGGCTTCTATGGCAATAAAATTAACTTTGGATGTTCTGTTAGGTCTGTTTGCTTAAACATGATGAATTAAAAATTGTGATGTTCTTGATATTCTGGCCAGGTCAAGTGTTTAACAGTATATCTACAGTGGAAGGCTTCCCTGTAGGCATAGTGCTTTGCCCTGTCGCTATCAGCCTATATCAGGGTCGACAACAGGTCAGCCAATACTGGAGTAAGGCCTTATTAGGATCAGCTAGTAGCAGGACCAGCTATTATAGAGATCTGCTAATACCGTGTCAGTCGATATCAGAGTCAGCCAATATCAGTATTAGCCAATATAAGGGTTAGCCAATATCAGGACCAACCAGTGTCAAGATCAGACTATGTAAATATCTGTGTCAACTAATATAGGCTTTGGTCGATGTCACGGTAAATTGCTGTCAAGGTCAGCTCACATCAGGATTAGCCAACGCCAAAGTCAGTTTCTGTCATGGCTAGCTCATTTATTTAATTTCCTACTCGTTGCTTGCAGAATACCGTGTGCCAGATATGGTTTCATTTCCTTCGCAAGACGAAAGTTGCTTTTACTGGTGCACTCAGTAGTAGCCGTATTGCCACTGACGTCATGAGAATGAGGCGAGATGTTAACTTGGGTCAGGTAACACCTCTATCTACGAAATTAAAGAAAGACGTACAAGGTGAAAAATTACCCGAGAAAGAGATAGCGAAAGAAGTGGATAACACATGCGATAGTAGGTTTGTTAGTGATTGATATTGCAGAAAGCTCGATTGAGTGAAATTTTTCACTACTGCCTTTTAATATCTAGGATACCGTTTACACCAGTGGTTCTCAAACTGCAGTCCACGGTCCCCTAAGGACCGCGAAAGGTTGCAGAGGCACAGCGAAGGGTTTCAGGGGACCACAAGAGGTTCCCGTCGCTTGTTCGACTCATTGTTTTATTAAACTGCTTCACTGTTGATATTTATTCGCTGAAAGTGCATTCTCATAGCACAACATATATTTATCCCTATGGGGACTTTTATCCAGAAAAGTATGTGCAGGGGGCCGGCATGAAAAATAAGTTGAAAAGTTTGGGAACCACAGGTTTACACGATATGAAATTCAAATGAATCCGCATTGGTCATCTGTTTACAGAATGACGACGATGATTTCGGTATAATGTGAAAGTGGATCGATTATCAAGCAAAAGAAGTAATAGAGAGAACAATCTGATTATCGTTCACCTATGTGTATATAGGTTCATTATAGCAATTTCCGCGCAAATCCATCATCTCTTTGATTATAAATATATAAATATATATATATATATATATATATATATATATATATATATATATATATATATATATATATATATATATATATATATATATATATATATATATATATATATATATATATATATATGTGTGTGTGTGTGTGTGTGTGTGTGTGTGTGTGTGTGTTTATCATGAAACTAAGAGTCAGTCACATAAATTAGTCTTTCTCGTCTTATTCTAATATCAATATTAGAGGCTCCTTATGTTGAGCACTTTTGATCAGCTATATGATCTAAGCAAGATAAATATCTGTATGTATATAAGAAAGTTTCAGTACTTGCCCAAAGGGAAGTATCCTGTAAGAAGACGCCATAATGGCTAGACATTCACTCAAAAAATTATGCTTTTTGCTGTATTCAATATCTCAGCTATCCAAACTGCTGTAATTCTTTGATGTTGTGCATCTTTGATGTTGTGGTTGTTTGATGTTGTGCTCCTTCGATGTTGTGGCTGTTTGATGTTGTGGTTATATGATGTTGTGGTTGTTTGATGTTGTGGTTGTTTGATGTTGTGGTTGTTTGATGTTGTGCTTCTTTGATGTTGTGGTTGTTTGATGTTGTGCTTCTTTGATGTTGTGGTTGTTTGATGTTGTGCTTCTTAACTGTTGTGTATCTTTAATGTTGTGCTCCTTCGATGTTGTGCTTCTTTGATGTTGTGGTTGTTTGATGTTGTGGTTGTTTGATGTTGCGCTTCTTTGATGTTGTGGTTGTTTGATGTTGTGCTCCTTCGATGTTGTGCTTCTATGATGTTGTGCTTGTCTGAGAGCAGATTTGATTTGACTCTGCAGGCGAAGAGGATATGCTGTTTTCTCCTTCTGACGATGATGAATCATCCTGTTCAGATTTAGATAATTCTCCAAGCGAATTAAGTAGTGGCGAATGTGCTGAAAAAGAACATATTGGCTCCTTGCGGTATAAGCATGAATTTGCCAATTGCAACTGGACTATTCTGCAACACCGACATACAGTCGTCTTTATCTACATTGGACTCCTATTCTTAAAAGAGCCAGTAACTGTTGCTGATATATTAAGGTAATTTATTCAGTACTGGGATGGATTTGGTGGATAAATGGAGTGGACTGGCGAGGTATAGCAGCCAGGCTGACCTATCTGAGCTGTTTTCCCGCCCTCCCCCCCCCCCTTACATGGGAACTATGTAGCTATATTTCAAACATACGTTTGAGCGCGCTAAACGTTTTGAT
Source organism: Mastigias papua (assembly GCA_964019165.1). Lineage (NCBI taxonomy): Eukaryota > Metazoa > Cnidaria > Scyphozoa > Rhizostomeae > Mastigiidae > Mastigias > Mastigias papua. The sequence continues at coordinate 18,789,464 of OZ025268.1, forward strand.
GGTGTATACATCGGATTCTTTTGAATTACTTGGGAAGTCTTTGGCAACAGCTGCACTGTTATCCATAGTTTTTTCTGAACCTACTCTCAGTTTGTTGGAGACAGTGTTAGGAAAATATTTTTGCGCTTTTCTGTGGATCTCATTGTAATTTGGATATATACAAATGTGTGTATGCGCTTCGATATAGGAAAATGTACCGACATGGGTTTTTCTGCCAGCAAATAACTATGGATTCCCTGCTCAGTTGGTAAGCACAGTTGGTGAAATTTCGCTTTGTCTGTGCCGATGAATGGGTCTTGAGAAGCTATTTAGTAAACAGTTTTGCTGGAAATGTAAGCACGTATTTTGTATTTAATTGATTTTTTCTGTCATTTCTATCAGTATTCTATGTTTTTCAAAATGTATCTTTGTTTGCCTTGGACTGCGCAGTACATCCTGAAATAATTTTGATAATACTAGATCAATGGGGATACGTTTTCTCACGTGATACTGACTTGCTTTTGACGACAGTAGTAAATCTGTTTTGTAGGCAATTTGATTTTGAAAGTTTACATGTGAGACAGCCCGTTTGTTACAACTTACAACTTTCTACCTTTTCATTAAATTCACATTAGCAGTCTCCCTTTCCGTATTGTCCAGTTCTTTGTTGGTGTTAGATTGAAGCTGGTTAAAAATTATGCATACATGAATCTCGACTTGGTTCTATGCTGCCGAATTAGCTTTTTTGTGGACTCAAATGACGCGTATCTGAAGTGATATTGAATTACTTTTGACGACAGTAGTAACTCTGTTTTGTGGGTAATTTAATTTTGAAAGTTTACATGTGAGACAACCCGTTTGTTACAACTTACAACTTTTTAACTTTTTATTAAACTGTTTATTTTGTATTCCGAATACACGAATGTCGATAGATGAACCTCATTTATCAAGTAGGGTAAGAAGAGTTTTTGTTTTGACTGCTTATGATTCCATTGCCTTAGGCTACCATCAATTGGATCCAATGCGATATGTCAGCATTTCTTTACGTTATGTCGAACCAGAATATAGATACTATATTGCGTTAAATTCAACTATCATGCGTTGCATTCGGGCTAGATGTCTGAAAATCAAATCAAAACACATACAGCACGCGCTACACATGTTTTAGTAAAGAGCCTGTGTTTAGTTTTTTGAGAAACTTATGGTTGGACCTCTTTTGACCACATTGCAGCACTAGAATGCCCATCATTTGTTTAAGCATAGTATTCCTTTCAGTGTTGCTGGTTTTCGAGCACAATTCATTTTAAATACCAATAGAAAAGTCAAATTGATAGCTAGAATATGTGAAGATAAATGGAAATTAAGATACCGTACTTAATACCCACCAGAACACACCACTCGCTGTTCATCCCTACTCTTCTCTAATACACCCACTCATTCTACTGAGTATGGTACCCTAGTATAATTCTGAAGAGCCTGAAAATCCAACATAAACTGAAGAAAATACATCAAGCTAATATAAATACAACGAAAAGTTTACATCAATGTTCTCACATGACTTTAGAATCATTGCTTCCTTGGCTTCAGTATTTCGGCTATTCTGTAGTGTAGCTCCCCTAGCCGAGATTGACTTCTCCTCATTGCAAGTGTTTTCTCTAGTCTACCAACTTGAGGGTTTTATACCTCATGATTAATTTTATTGAACAGTCATAGATTTTCTCTTGTAGTGATGAACGATTCTTGTGCAGTGTTAACACCATGGTACTCCACATAAGTGTATGACTTTGTAAACAAAAGTTGCTTTGATTCGGATATCGCTTGCAATATCTATAACTATCACCATTCAATATTCATTCGATTGACTTTATCAAAAACTGGTGTTCCTCACATTTAGAGCGATAGTATAGGACGTGGTCAGAATATATTACTTGTATTTTTTTGAATATTACCCCAATTTTCAGCGAGATGTGCTATGATAGATTATGTCTTACTCCCTGTTCTATTTATTATTAGATGATTCCTTCTTTCAAATTATTTCTCTCTCGTTCAGGCTCATAGGCAGAGGGCACATTCCGTACCACAGGATGTCAAAAGTTCTCCCTAGCCACATGAAATTCTCCAAAGAAGACATGTCTACCTTCTCGTATCGTCCTCTCAATGTTAAGAAGATTCATGACGGCACCAACTTTTTGATTAACTACCTTGATCTACCAAAAGTCCCAGTTCCGGATTTCTTCTTGCTGGTTGCCAAGCTGATCCTTGATTTTCAGCTTCCTGGTATGTACAGTTTCTCTCTTCTGTCTTGATTTCATGTCGTAACACCGTATAAGATAAATCTATCCCCATCTGTGATTCCGTCCGTTGGAGAGTGCCTGTTTTACGTTGATATAGAAAGTCATTTTTATGACTTTTCCAAGGGGCTAGTCAAATCAGAGCCTTTATCAAGTGGCTAATACCCCCTCCATCCCCTCTTCTCTGTAATTTGGACACAGATTTATTTGAAAGCAATACCATTTACTGCAGGATGTCTTTCTTTTAAATTGGAGTATTTCTGCGATAGTAGCAATAGCATTTTGCATCATCTAAGTTAGTATTATTCCCACTTTAGCGGCAGTACATAGACTTACAGTATCGCTAATCAGGGCATCTGAATATGAACCACGCACAAACTTCAAGCATCCGAGATGTGCCACCTACAATGAATATTATGAGGAGATGGCTACAGCTTTTATAGTTGTTGCTGTTAAGCTAATTTATGGCCTCGATGGTGAAACAGAAAAGTAAGATATTTCTTGTTTGTTTTTATTTTGTTTAGCGTATTCTTCCTGTTCGTCTGTTCTTTTTGTCCTTCTGTATGGCTTTTATGCTTATTTATAATCAGTGGGAAGTCTGTTGGTACTGGAAAATTTCACTATGACAAGGAAAAGCGGGAAAATTCCTTAGCTTACCATTGTGCTAAAGAATATTCCGGCTTTTTCATGCGATGCATCAAATTTTTCTAAAAGAAAACTCTTTCACCCACTCCTGAAACGTTCGTAGCTTCTTTGTGATTTAAATACTCAAACTTTTTTAACACTTTCTTACCAAGAATAGCCAAGGTTGTGTAACACCACAGTGCTACACAGACAGACAAGCACTACAGAAACGTAACATTCTGCCACATATGTTGCCACATGTTGCCACATAGGTTACCATAAGAAATCTATACACATCAAATAAATGTGACGATTGTCTTGCGTGAATATTTGAATTTTAAAGGTACATAACTTATCGACTTTCTTAGGTCTCAGAAACCCAGTACTGAACTTTCTTAAGTTTTTGAGCAGTCGAGTACTACTTTCTTATAAACCCAGTTTCTTGTAGCAAAACGTGTAGTCTACTTCAGGATAGCATTTGCTACCTGTCCACCTTAAAACACCAAATGTCCTCCACTACTCTTTGCTTATTTTTGTTTAATTGTTTTCATGTTTAATGTAAAAAAGTCCCGTTTGTCTTCTTCCTCTCTTTTCGCTTTATTCTTGCCTCTTCTGTCATTATTTTTATTTATTTCACTATCCATCATTTTTATTTCTTCTACTGGTATGTTTTCCTAGTGTCCCCTAAGACCTCTTTATTTTTTCGTTTCATGTGTCATTTCCATCTTTTTTCTTCCTTCCTTTTGTCTACAATTCATTTGAAGAAATAGGAGCAGGTTTTAGCGGAAAAATTCTTTCCTCAATCTTGACACGCGTGTAGTAGATGTTCACTGTGTATATAATAGCAAAAACGCGCCCCATGTGTGGTAGAATAGACGCGAAAAATATAAAGTAAAACTAGCCATTTACCGTTGTATCATATCTGTACTAAATCTCTTAGTTTTTAAAAGTTCGAGACAGTTCTTTACGTTTGCTACGTACCACAACTTATGGAATGGTCTGGTTACTTGCAGCCATGTCATAAGAGTGTTATCAATATTTTTCTGCTACGGAACCCCCGAGAATTCTCTGTGATTTGTCAACTTGTGGAGTGAATATATGGAGGGGTCATTTTGTCTGTAGTGTGTACTTTATCAACTCTTTGTTTTATGGTGAACTATTTCCAGCTCTAATGGATCCAAATTGACTCAGTGTATTGTGTTATTGTTTTTTCAATTAAATCAGGATGTAGAATGTATAATGTAGAATGTATGTTATTTCATCCATCTAACTGTCTAATTTCTAATTTTGGTAAAAGTGAGTATTGGAATTTCAATTTTGTCTTTATTACCACTTTTCGTTTTGTCGATATAGTTAGTAGCATTTATTTCCTACAGGAAATGTGAGGCAAGAAAAACCTGTATATTTGTACAGGCAGCTTTTGCTCCTCCTTTGCAACACTGTAATTTATTTCCTGTTGTTAGCCTCGTTCGAATTCAATTAGCCTTTGAAGAGTAATGATTGTACGAGGATGAGTGTTGTTTGCTTATGTTAGCCAATACTATCAGGATATTGGGATGGCATCTCATTTCACCTAGCGTAACGATCTTTTGTTTCTATAGAAATGGCGATCTGCTCACCAAATATCTTGACGTGCCGGTAGAAGAAATAGATTGTTGGAACTGTATTATGTTACGACTTGAAAAGAAGAGAAAGAATGACGTGGTAAAGAATTATCCTAAATGCGAGAGTGATTTATCGTATTTGCAGAGCTGCGAATCCTATGCGCTGTATTGTTCTGAAGAGGTTCTCCGGGATGTAAATTCGATGTTTACTAGCAGACAAAAGCTCAATTGCATGCATTCCCAGTACAGAGCATGCTTGAACGACGCGAAGGAGGAATATTATAGAATTATGAAAGAGGCTGTTGTAGATCTTGAAGAAGGGAAAGCTAAAGAGTTTATAAAGTTGTCCCCATGTAGCTTTGTCTATGATCACATCCCTCGTGTAGAGGCTATAGATGCTTCGTGTAATTGTCGTCAAAGAAGTGGGTCGATTGTTTTGAGCTCAGGATCAAATGAAAATAGTAGTTGTACAATGGCAGGAAAGGGACTAGGCCAAGGAAGTGAACCACGTTCTAAGACTAGAGATACGTACTCGATATATCTGAATGATATATCAGGATTGAAAGTGCATGACAGTTACAGGTATCTCCTTGATGTGTTCTCAAGAAGAATTCTTATCAGACCAGTTGAACTTCAAGAGTTTGTAACATATGTGGAGACGATGCTTTTCGTAGATCCAACGTTATAGGTCACGATTGGTTGATTTCATTTTATTCATTTGATATATGTAGGGTAGAATATTTGGTCTACACTGTTTTGCAGTGCACCCTTTCGCAAAATTAGTGAGCAGTTCCAATGAAATATATTAGTTACAGAAATATCGATTAATTATATATTTACAGAATATATAAATTAATTAAAATCCATATCAATTAACTAAAGATAGATTTAAGAACCAAGATGGATTTTGTTGTGTGAATCTAAATCGAACTAAAGTTCAATTTAAACTTGAAGGGAAGTCCTCGATGAAACAAATTTTATTCTTATTGTTTCTGTCATTGTATGTTGATGTTATGTATTGTAGTTTTCTGAAGAGTTAATTTCTATATAGATAGATATATATCGAAAGCAACAATTATTTTGCGAGAGGCTGCATTCCATTTTTAATTAAAAATTTTCCAAGTAGAAAAGTGTCTTTGTAAGTCTCTTGAATTTGTTTCGGCTTTCCACATGCAGGTCACCCCCGCAGCTCCGTAATAGGAGATAAATCACTGATTAACTTTTGAAGTTGTTACGTAAAACACACCTGCAATTTGCTATTTTGACAAGTTATTTCACAGAGTTGTTAGACTAAAGTAATAGTTTGACAACGTGGTAGAAAAGAGTTGTGGACGTTTTTGTGCCGGGAAGGAAAGCTTTTGCAATAGTTTATTACACCTGTTTATAAGGAGAGCAGTAATGAAATAGATATGAAGATAAGGAGCAGTGAAAGACGGAGAAAACAGATTGTGAGATATGATAGAAATAATTCTAGATTGAATGTTGCGGGTATGGAATTATGCTGCAAAGCACGTGTGCTGTTTGTCAGACTGTAGATTGTAGACTCTTCAGCCTAAGAAATTTACGCTTCTTACCGTATAGAACGCTATGGTTTAGAGCAGGGGTGTGCAACCTTCGGCCCGCGCAACATTCTCCGGCCTGTGAAAGGAATTCTTGTTGCCCTCGAGTAGATAGGTCCACACCCCATAGATATCTGAATCGGACAGTGACTTATAACAGTTTGTCAGTAACAATAATTTGCATTGCAATGAAAAACAGCGCGGCCTACTGAAAATTGTTAGGAGTCATCACTTTGTTAGAAAGTTTTCCTCCTAAAAAGGTCGGCAATACCTACCATTCTGATAATCCTGACTTGATTTGACCTTAGGACGTCTCAAGAAATTTTCTGTAAGCAACTGGGGATATGTTTGCAAATTTTCAGGGAGATGACATTGATGACTGCTTTGCCGACTTTTGTAAAATGGAGCTGCCAACTAATGTTTTTCTTCTTTTTTAATTAACTACGTTTTCTTAATCTTTTCTTAATTTTTCGTTCTTTTTCCCTTTAATGCGCATAATTAGTTGCTTTTTAATCTCGAATAATCGTAATGTTTTGAGTTTTTTATCTAAAATAACTATAGAAATAAGTTCTTTTCTCTGTGAAACTAAACACTTTATACTTATTGGAAGAAACAGCATTTTGACAATCTCAGTTCAGAAGTATAAGGCTGGGGTTTTTCTTAAAATTTTCATAAGATTTCGGTTTTTTCAGGTTCATTTTCTTATATAAACGTATTCTTATGAAAGTGTATCGCGACTTTTCGCGACAGTTTCTTCCCGCGACAGTTTCTTCCTTTAAAGTATATTTTAGTCCCCAGATTCGTCCCATTAGATGCCAAAATTTCGATTAGTCTTCTACGAGGGACCAGTTGCCCGCCCCCCTCCCCCCCCGCCTAAAACTACCACTGTCTACACGTATTACGAGTAGCAAATAGAAGGAACTTCAACTTTCGTTCAAGCAATTTTATTTGTCATTTGGCTGCAGAGGCAAATGGCCAAGCGTACTGCTGTTCCGACATTTCTGTAACGATTTGTGACGTGTAATCGAGATTGTTACACCCTCGATTGAGGTCTCTCAGCAGACTTGAAGAAGAGGTTGGCAGAAGATGCCCTTTCGGACATAAGATTTCGACTCTACGTTGAAATCAGTAATGAAAGAATAGCTGACGTTGTAACTCTCAATGGTTGTTAGATTTTGCACAATAGGTAAGTCTACTTTTATCCGAAAGTACTCTATCTTGGCTTCTCTGAAGCAGGGAGTAAGTAAGAACCAGGATTTTAAAGAGACGACGAGAAGGCTAGGCCATCTGTATGGACAGAATATATGGACCGATGGCAGGTCTCATTTCGGAAATCCTATTAATTCATGGAAGACCGTTTGCAATCTCTTTGGGAGCTCACTAGTCATAAGAAAGCTTAAAAACCACTCAGCTGGTCATTCTGAGTATTTTCTTCTCAGTGGAATAAGTGAGAACTTTCAAAACAATTTACCGAAGGTTATCTTTGCACCAAGACGAATGGCAAGCGATCAAAATTTAACAGATAATGCCAGTAAAAAAGACACACCTGTCCTCAATCTATCAGCGCATAGAATATTCCGTGAGTTGCTCACTGGAGAATTGCTTACAGTGGTAAATGCATTCATTGAAAGAGGCCACGAGGTGCGTATTGTTGGTGGCGCTGTACGAGATATTTTACTGTCAAGGCACTTACCAAAAGATATTGATTTAGCCACAACAGCAACTCCAGATGAGATGATTGCAGTCTTTAGAGAGAGTGAAATTCGGTATATAGAGACGGGCTTAGAACATGGAACACTCACAGCTCATTTGAATGGTCACAATTTTGAGATCACTACATTGAGAATAGACACTCAACATGATGGCAGGAGAGCAGTTGTTGAGTTCACAAATGACTGGCGATTGGATGCAGAAAGGAGGGATTTGACAATAAATGCAATGAGTATAGACTTTGATGGAAACCTGTTTGACTATTTTGGGGGTGTTGAAGATTTGAAAGCCAAGCATGTACGGTTTGTGGGGGATGCAGAGAAACGAATAAAAGAAGATTATCTGAGAATACTGAGGTATTTTAGATTTTATGGAAGAATATCAGAGACATCAAGTGATCATGTTCAGTTGACTTTGGATATAATTGGAAAATGTTCTTCAGGACTGAGAAATGTTGCTGTTGAAAGAGTTTGGACTGAGTTATCAAGAATTTTGATAGCTAATTTTGCCCCAAGCCTATTAAAGCTGATGTATGAGTTGGGTGTTGCTGAAAACATTGGTATAAAATTCATCGATTATTAGACATATTGTATAATAATGGTTTGTGTACTTGTATGTAGATTTGGGGGCAGATTAAGGTACAATTGGATTTTGTAGATCTACCATCTATGTTAGCTTCTAGATACACAGTTTAGAGGATGGCAGTTATATAGCTTCTTCTTAGTCTATTTGTCTGCCCAGTTGCAAACAATGGTCATCTTTTGCAACCTATATCCTCAATGTTTCAGCCTGGAATAACTTTGGAGAAAGATAGTTTAGAGACTAGATCAGCAGCTACTCTAAGATCTTCATTAATACAATGACAACACAGAGGCACTGTAGATAGTACCACCCAGATGGAAAAGAACTGTCAATGTGCTCTAATATTTCCTGGCATTTTTGTGTGTTATGTAAGATAAGCAGTACCAGCAGACTATTCCATCTTAGATATATAGGAAATTCCATGATGCTTTTTGTCATACTGCTGGCGTATCTTTTGTCCCCCTTAGGGTTTAGATTGTGTCATTTATACAGAATTATAAATGTATAGCTGATAGAAAGTATACTTGGTTCATCAGGAGCCAAAAGGCCATTAAGGTATCTGAGGTAGTGAATGTAAAACTCTTCATCATCAACATCACCAGGCTTGAATTAGCTTTTATTCTGTAGCTATTTTTATATGCCTACTTAAAATAAAACGATAATAATTATAATAATGATAGTCATCATCATCATCACCATCATCATCATCATCATCACCATCATCATCATCATCAACTTTATTCACTTGTCTAATACATTTGGTATAGTTGCCAATTAGTGACACAAGGTAAATATATAATACCATAAATAGACTAATAAATAAAAATATTACAATTCAGTAGAATTTGCTTTACAGTTCAAATATCTAGTAACTACTTAAGGTTGAACACTGATATGACAAGGATACTTATTTTAAGACACAAAAATGGCAATTATAGTGTTCAATGCTGACCATGTTTGGTCTCCATAGCTTTGATAGGGATCTTGCTTTGAACAAATGCTAGAAATTAAATAACAGTGATGATATTGGTTATGCTGATTGATTGATTGATTGATTGATTGATTGATTGATTGATTGATTGATTGATTGATTGATAATGATGATGGTGATGATGATGATTGATTGATTGATTGATTGTTGATGATGATGATATTGATGTTGACAATGATGGTGATGTTGATGATGATTGGTTGATTGAGTGACTGATTGATTTATTGGTTGATTGGTTGATGATGATGATGATAATGATGACAATAGTAATGATAATAATGATGATGTTGTAGAAAGTAATGATCATTATGATGGTGATTGATGTATGATGATAAATGATAATGCTACCAATGTGTAGGTGTTGGTGATGATTAGTATGATAACTTGCATTCATATTCTCAATCAATTTCTGTTTTGTTTCAGGCCTCCCACCACGTACACAGAAACACTTGGAACAGTTTGAATATGTCTGGAACCATGGCCATGCTCACAAGTTAGAACCTGTCACAATATTGATGAGCCTGGTTGACAGTATTGAGGAAGCAGATGACCTAGCTAGGTCTTTGAAACTATCAACAGCAGAACGAAACCTGGGAAAGTTCATTGTGACACACAGAAATATACACAATGAGGAAGACATAAGAAAACCATATAAAGATATTTTAGCCTCTTGCAACAACACTAAGGTCATACATATCCTTCACAAACATGTCAACCAGCTACTGCTCTACCAAGGTATGGAGGATCTTGCAGATGAACTTTATAACTGGCAGCCTCCCAGCTTCCCAGTAAGTGGCAATGACTTAAAGCATGTTGGAGTAAAGCCAGGCCCAATGCTTGGCAAAATACTTCATGAGCTGAAGCTAGTATGGCTGGAGAGCTATTATTCATTGGGAAAGGAAGAACTGCTAGAGAAAGTAGAACATTTAAAGGGAACTATGCATTGATATCAGGATGTAGGACTATGGCCATGAGCTTCGGTAAGAACAGATAGGGTAAACTTTTGCTGTTTATCACATATTGTAGGTAGCTTGCCAATTGATAGCTATCTGTAGTGATTTCTTTTCAACAGTTCATTTGCAAAGCAAATATGCATGTTATTTATTTACAAAAATGTCTTCGCCAGCTTTGATTCTATACAGATATATATAAATATATAACTATATATATATATATATATATATATATATATATATATATATATATATATATATATATATATATATATATATATATATATATATATATATATATATATATATATATATATATATATATATATATATATATATATATATATATATATAATGTATATATATATATATACTCAAATAGTTATGTCACTAAGAAACTTTAACTCAAATATATATATATATATATATATTTATATATATGTATGTATAGAGCATAAATCTATCTTTGACTTAATCCATACAGTAGAAAAATGCATAGAAAATACAACCACTTTGTGTTTATATATATGTGTGTATGATTAAAGCTTGTATGTGGCTGGAACACACAATTGTGTCTAACTAACAATTCAGGAAACTTTTTTCTTGTTACGAGGACGATCGTATTGTTTTTGATTGCTTCGTCAGATTTCATTTGCTGTCAAGTTTAATTCCAAATATATTCTAAGACTTCATGATGCTTTTTTCAAGAAGTTAGAAAATATTTGGCCAATTGTGTAGTTTCATTCACGAGATTCTTGCACGGTTTTCCAGATTTGCTTTTAAAATTCATACATATATTTGCTGATGTCTTTCGGAATATTATGTTAGTAAAAGGATGTACGACCAGTTGTCAATATTTACTTGCTGAACTCACATGCTTGAACATTTGCAAATGTTTGATTTGGGAACATGAAAAACTACACGCTTTGACAGACAATTGGCTTTCTGCGATTGAGGATAACTAGCCAGCCATCCATATTAGTTTAGATAAAGCTATAGGGTGATACAAATTTACCTCTACCATGATGAAGGCGAATTTTAGGTGACGTTTAAAAGTGCATTGGTAATGATGATAGTATATGTACGAATTTCAGCCATTTTTAGGACGCAGTTTACGAGCCGTGACTTCTAATTTGTACTCAGACAAGAGCTATTTGAAGGACGGGGGGCCTTTCCTGCCTAACTAAAAGACATTTCCCTCTTTGCCTGTCGAACAATTTTAAGAAGGAAACATATTCCAGCCAGAAATATTAGAAAAAGATAGAAAATTGAAGATAAGACAGGCATTAGCAGCCAATATATTAATGGCTACCATATGAAAAGTTTCTACCCTTCGGTACTCAATGAAAAGGGCGCATTTGAATGTTTTGGGATTTTGAACGTTTGGTTGGCTGTCATTCTCCCTTTTCAGCTCTGGCATCGTGCCTGCTTACACTATGCCTATACCTTTAACATGAGATGTAGATGCTTTGTGGTAGACACGATTGCTTTTGGTACTGAAATGTGTGACTTCCTACACAAACGAGGGCCCCACATAGGGGCTGTGTTTTGTGATAAAACCCAATCACCCAGGTTGCACCATCAAGCACAAAAAATTAGCCCTTTGCTTCGCAGAGGATCTGACCTCAGCCAGTAATTGAAAATATTATCTCATGTACCTTGTACAGAACAATTTGGGAAGACTTTGTGTATGGCTTTACAGTGCTAGACAGTATAGTAGAGCGAAAGCAGCGTGCAGTTGTTGGAGGACATTGATAGAGACCAACGTGGGCAGGAGTCATTTCTCAGTGCAGGCTGGATTTCTGGATATATAGCTGAACTACTGATCGTACATGAGTTCTCAGTAGTTTAGCTACTGAACTATTAGATGTTGAAATCTCGAGGTGCTTATCCGCTTACGGTAGACTAATTGTATCGACGATGTTTAGTTTTGAACGCGATGGGCTTAGCTGCAGATTGAAACTGCTGCACCCCTTTCACACAGTCGTTACAGTACACTTCAACCCCAGTTCCCTAGACAGCCTACACTTGGAAACGGAAGAATCTTTGTATGTCTTTAGAATATCTGCAAACGGATTGAACCTGCAAAGTAGCATTTTGCTAAATATTGTAGAATTTTGTTTGATAATGATTTCAATGGCCACAAATTTTGTATCTTAATCCGAAGAGATATGCTATTAACATGCTTACCGCTTTTTTCAAGTTCGTTTGTTTTTTGTTTATATTTGCTGTGAGATTCAGCTCGAGATATTTGTCTGAGACTGAACAAATCATATCGTCTTTTATTCGCCTAATACAAATATGCAGAAATGCAGAATAAGTTCTTACAGCTACCTTCAGTTCTCATTACAACTAGACTTTTTACATCCTCTTGTTTACAATATTTCTATCGAATGAGTATGGAAGATCGCTGTTGTTTCAATTGGCAATTTCTTTCGTTTGTGAGCTTGGCAACAGGAAGCGGCTGCATGCACCTTGCATTTGAAGACTTTCTAGGACAATAGTGACTCAATGGAAGTATTCAGATACTTGTGAAATTTCAATTTGTCTCGACAGTGGATCTCCTTGACATCCTCAAAAGGCTGGATTCGACACCCAACGAATACAGGGTATCAAGTGGGTGAGATTCTCTAGAAGAGGAAAACTCAAACAGCATTTTTAATGTCTGTATCCATGGACAGAACTTTGTTTTTAATAAAGGAGATGGACAATGATCAAAAACAGATCATCACGCGGCCATAATTGCTTTTCGTATAGAACAGCCCACCTATTGGAATACCTTAGACGAGAGGGCAAAAGCATTGGTTTCTCTGTTCATTATCTCGTGTCTAGTATAACACTTTAACATTTTTTGAATATGATTTTGACTATTGATATTACATATCCTTTATATGTATTTTTTATGTATTTTTTCTTTAGTACTTTTACTGGGCAGTTTGTAGAAAAGTGTAGACATTGAGCTAAAGCGAGTGCCCTGATTGATGTTGTTAATGAAACGAAATGAAATTCACAAATGTTCTATACCATGAGATCAAGTGATGCGTACACTCAAGCTTGCCTACCTACCAGTTCCGCTTTTATCAAAACCATTGTTCACGTCAGTACAAATAAAATAGGCCTCTATGCTCCGTCATTTATGCCAGTGACAATTTTGAATGTATCCGTCCTTATCAGATTGAAACAGATTCGTACTCTCTTCGATCGGCACCCATTTGAATTCGGAATCGTTTAGATTAGGGGAGTGCCCAGGCAGGAGTTTGGAGGTGTCATTCCCTCTACTTTTGCAGAAACCGTCGGTAATTTCTTGACTTGCCGGTAAAAGTGGGCCATCAGTACTAAGGCAAATTAAAGCATATGTGCTTATCATATGTATTAAATTTGTATTAAAACCTTTATTGTTGTGCGTATTAGATAACTTGCTAGCTTTCGGTTTCTTGTACACTCTTTATTTATATCTAAGGAAGGACCAAACCTACGATTTTATAAAGGTATGGATCAGTAAGCATTCCTTACTTTAGGCTCTGCTTGTACCTATTTGTTCTCGTTTCTTCTACGAAAAGGAGTGTCTTTTCTGCATTCATTTATTTCATTCACTGCCATGGGTCTTGTGGTCAAGTAACAAAGTTATCAATGTAGGAGCTTCTTCCTGTCTCCCTCGACAATTTTGCCATTTTTGGCTCTATGTGACTTAGGAAGCGGTTAATATTTATGACCTGGGTGGGGACTGAAGAGAAAGTATTATGTACCCTCATAAATAGTTCACCATTTGTTTGAGTCAAATTTTCTTTACCCTAGCAAAGGAAAGCAGTAAAGGAAGGCTGCATGTATGTTTAAATACGGTATGTGTTTTTACTTTACTCCTGTGTTCAAAAGTTAATCTGCTACCCCACCCAACACAGCTTAGTTTTTTCAGTTACCCCACCATTTTTTCTTCAGCCCCCACTCCGGTCATGAATAATGACCGCCGCCTTAGAATGACATATTTTTAGTGTGATGAAGTAAGAATTTCCAATTGACAAGGGACGAATTTGGAAGCCCTGCTTTACTGAATTGAATTGACTTGAACTGACTTGTTTTCATCTTCTAAGGAACCATTTTATCTCCTTCAAATTCCAAAGATTTTCTTTCATAACGCCTCCTCGTAAGTTTAACGTAATGTCTTGCCATTACATTCATACGTCAAATATCAATGGAAAAGCTACAAAGGGGTATTTCAGGCATAGCTCACAGGAGCGCTCTTTAGCTGTTTAATTTTAATTTCTAACTTGCTGGTGTCCTTATGCATTTCCAATAGCCGAAAGACTGAGAGGCTGCCTCGTATTACACCATGACTCATGACTGATTTCATTTGAATACCATTCATACATGGAGGTAAAAACGTAGAATGAACTCCCAGGACTATTTAAAAGCTCTGCAACTAAATTGTCATCTTAAAAAATCTTAAAAATCTCATGAAAACTTCTATGTGGCTCTGAACTGTAAGTGCCTTCAACTAAACAGTTTTGAAAACAATATATGTATGTGTGAGTGTGTGTTTGTGTGTGTGTGTGTGTGTGTGTGTGTGTGTGTGTGTGTGTGTGTGTGTGTGTGTGTGTGTGTGTGTGTGTGTGTGTGTTGGCATGCAAGGAATTTAAAAATCATTTATTCAATTCATTGAGAACCAGGATTTAAATGTTTAGAGAACTTTAGCCTTTCATATGCTACAAGTGTTTCTTATGAAAATTCTTTTTGCATAGATCATATACTAAAGTGCTAGTTAGTCTCAATTACTGAATGGTTGAGCAGCAACTGAAAATATACCCAGCACCCTTGCTTAACTCCATAGTTCATTTGCCATGTACTCATAAGTAAAACGAAACATTGACACGTTTCTATTCCTTTTACTGAATAACTAATAGCTTTTCTGCGCCAGCCGTATCATTATTTAGCCTATCTAAAGTTTCGAGATTTCTTTGTCTATCTCTAGTAATCCCCACTTAAAAGTCGTTCTCCTGGATATGTTGTTGCTTATCCATCACTGACTTGTGATTGCTCTTGTTAGATTTATCTTGAACCCACAGTTTAATAAATTCACCGTCACATCTCTTCCCCATCAGTGTGTCACTTTAATTAGGTTTGTCATTTCAATGTATGCTTACTCTATTAACTTTATCTTAAGCCATCACTGATGTTTCTTTATCTCTAGTTTTTCTTCTGTTGTGTTACTCTTAGTAATGAACTTCGTCTGTTGTCATTGTCATTCTTTCCTTTATTCTAGACTTACTTCAACTCAAAGTCCCTCACACACATTTTTGATCGAAATGTGGATCCCCAATAGGGTCTTTTAGCGTGGATGGATTTTTAACTGCTATCGGAGTGAAATGGAGAGATAAGTTAACACGAGACAGGTGCATATTCCTCATTTTGTTTTCAATTATTATCTAGTTCAGCTCTATTGGATGTTAAACTCGAATACAAGGCATTATTGTTTTGTGCAATATGTTATTGCCGTCTCAGTACAAACAAGGATTTAGACTGTAATTTTTAACAAACTTGAATACAAGTGAGTATTGTTACATGCTGATAAAGATGATGGCCAAGTGATTAGTAATGGTTTTCAGATTCACGTCTTCTTTTGTAAGAAACAGGTTTTTAAGAAACCTATTACCAGACACCCTAAACTTTAAGAAACTTTCAGAACTGCAGGAAAGAGAAGAAATTTAGAACTTTCTGAGTCATCTTTCAAAATTTCGGAAACTCCTTTTTCCTCCACGGATTTAACAAGTTTCCACTATAGCATGTATTATGTGCCAAGCCTTACGGGTACTACAAAAGACAATGTTTGCGGTTTACTTTCGTTATCACAGGAACTTTTCCATTCACTTAAGAAACTTTTAAGAAACTTTATAGGACTGAAATGTGGCCAGAAATTAAGAGACTTTTACTGCTAGGCATTGAACTAGGTTTCTTATAAAAGAGTGTAAACTCTCAGGGGGTGGTTAGGAAGTCATGCGTATGAGGTAGCAAGTGTCAGTGCTTATCCATATACGTATGGCTATGAATTAATCTTGCTTTTATGCGTTTTTTGTGAGAAATATTAAAATAGTAGCACAAACATTTATGCCGGATAAAACATATTAGCGAAGTAATCTCTGTTATCAACTTGTCTCTTATGATTACGCTGTGAAGCAAAATGGCTTATAGGTAGTACTTGACTGTTATCAAAATTGAGAAAGTTCAGTACTGGTTTTCTGAGACCTAAGATAGTTGATAATTCATATACCTTCAAAATTATAATATTCTTGGACTTAATTTGTATTCATTTACTGTGGTAACCAATGTAGTAGATTGTTCTGTTTGTATGATGCTTGTCTGCCTCTGTAGCATTGCAACGTCACAACAAACTGGACTGTCCTTTCAAGGAGAATCGCAAAAACGTTTCAGTACTGAAATCAAGAAAGAGCTAAGAGAGTTTCAGTACAAAGTCAAACAAGGAGCCGGGCCACAGACTAATATATAATTTGAATTGCTGCATTCAAATTCTATTAAGTCCTTAATTTGAAATGCATGATAAATCATTCCTGTGGGCCAGTAAAACCTGTAGGCCATAGTTTGAACACCCATGATTTACTTGAAAAGTTTTTATGACTACCTCACCATTTCATCAGGAATTTAGCAATAAAGTCCACCCTAAAAGTTTTCAGGTTGCAGCGTTCTCTATCAATTTGTATTTAAATATGATGAGTTCGTCCTCTTTTACTTGTTGGAAAGAAAAGAATTGTTGTAAGGCCATGTGATTATTTTTCTTATCCAATTGATATATATATATATAGATGCTTTGCTATAAATGTCATATGGATATAAGTCTTAAAAAGGAAACCTGTCTCATAAATTCTTCAAGTCAATATTTGGATTTCTGTATTAGCAACGAATGGTTACTTATTGCATCCAAGAATTAATAGAAGTTGACAGTGATCTAGACAAAAAATGTGTAAGTTAAACGGAAGAAAAGGTTTGACAAGAATTTAGACCGTGATACGTACGTCACATACATTGTGACGTATAATGGCGGTGTGGGCTACATACTATGCCAATAGATAAAATCTTTTGTTTGAAGAGAAGCTCGCAATGTGTTTTATCAAGATGAGTCCCGATCTGCCACGCAACGCTCTGATTGGCATGTGGTAATAATACGACCCATTTGAATAGGCTGATGCCATTTTCTTTAAGATAGGGCCTTGCCTATACGATAGCACAGTAGGTGTCTTCGGTTAGTTGCTCAAACCAAGAACTCAATCAAGTTTCGGTACCCCGAACTCAATCAAGTTTCGGTACCCCGAACTCAATCAAGTTTCGGTATCCCGAACTCAATAAAGTTTCGACATAGTTTGGAGCTTACTTTCTAGCTTTGATATTTGAATTAACTCCTGATTTGTAAACCACTTCCCCTCCTGTTTCTTTACTTTCATAGTCACAGGAGTGAGACTCTTTGATGTTGCGAAGGCTTACATTTGTTCGGAATTGCATGACAATGTTAAAACATATTGCATTCAAATCTTTTGGAAAATCATAGGTGTATGTCAAATATTTGAGGTCGTCCTCCGTCTAGACCGTAAAAATTAGGTTGCCTAGCAAATGATCTCATTTTGTTCATTCATTCAGTCATTCATTCATTCATTCATTTAGTCATTCACTCATTCTTTCATTTATTTATTCATTCATTCATTCATTCACTCATTCATCATCTACCCAATCTTTCATTTAGTATTCATCCACCTACACTGTTAGCTACTCATTCATTCACAACCTCCATCATTCATTCAATCTTTACCTCTATCACTATTCATTCTTAAGCTCATTCATTCATTTATTCATTTATTCATTCTTTGATTCATTCGTTCATTCATTCATTCATTCATTCATTCATTCATTCATTCATTCACGTTTTGCCTTTTTGTGTTTATGTACATATACTTGTTTGAGCATATATTATAAACGTATAAGTGCGTTTTCAATATGAATCATTTGTATTTTCATGTAAAAAGTCATTACCAATCTTATTGCATTCATCGTCCATTATTTTCAGTTCATGTCTTTCATTTCCATAGAGTTTTCTTAATTTCATGCAACACCATGTTATTTCCTAGTTTCATTTCTTTTGATTTCATTCTTTTCATCTTTCCTCGCTATGCTGATGTTATCACAACCTATTTATGTGATTTCGTTTCATTTCATAGTTTGAACGAGTTTCATGCACTAGCAAACCGCAATTCAATCTATGAGTATATTTCGAATTATGAAACACGGACCGAGTTGATTTCATTTCTATCCAGCAACTCACTGCAACCAACCAACCCACACATCCAAAAACGCCAACACTACCAGTTGCCAAATCTCCTTTTCTTGTTAGCTTTAATGCTTTCAGTATCTCACGTACCTCATCACGCAAGACGTAAAAGAGATTTCATGGAATCGAAACCCCCTAACTTAACAAGCGTATGCCAGCATCTGAATCAACACAATTGATTTACAATCCACACATAATTTCTATTTGATTAGTATCCTCAGACACTCACATCTCCCCCCGGATGGTCGGTTGGCCAGAATCCTATAAATCGGACTGCATTAGTTTCTCTGCTACCGACTGTTTCAAACGGATCAAAGCACAAGACATTGTATGGCCAGCACAATGTTATTCTCTACGGCAATAATTTTCACCACTACAATCTGCTGCGCTTTGGCCAGCCAAGTAAGTATGACTTTTACTGCTCTTCTGCTAGTGTGAGAAGATGGCTTTAATTTTAGAGAATCTATTCACCTTTGAGTACAGAGTGAATGTTCAATATTAAAGTTTTTACTATCAATATTATCTATCTCTTGAGTAAGTTTACTATCATAACTGTGTGCTAGTGGTTTGCTTCCTAGTTATGGGGCACTTTTGATCTCTGAATTCTATCAAACCTTGAAGAAATGATGTGGACACTTTTCACGTTTTCTTTTACTCTATTACCACAACTATGTAGTTGAAAAATGCTTGTTGCCTAGCAATGTGGTGCTTTCATTCCGTTATTAAAATTTGTCAACTAGTGCTGATTGTCAGTACCAGAGCTTTTAAGAGATTTTCTTTAGATATGAGGAATAATATGTTTACCATAGTTATACGTATAGGCACCGTGACTAAACAACAGAGAAGGATGGACGAGTAGGTAGACGCACATCTAGTGCACGAAATATCAAACTAGTCTGGGCTAAGACAAACTACTCAAAGTGGCAGGTCATTAGTCTAGCAATAATTGTTAAGTATAACAAGTTTGGTAACCAAAACCATGACTTTTTAAAAGTTTGAAATATGTAAGTACTTAGGTTTTAGGTACTGTATGTAAATCAAATCATGTAATTAACAGAACAGAGACTATAGACCCAAGTGGAATGTCTGTTTGGTTCTCATTCAACGTTTCTGTATCGATGTGATTACATTCTTAGTGAAATTTACCCGTCTCTCGCGCGCTTTCAGTCTAGGATCGTATATAACACAGCTTTTCTATATCGTATACGGTAGAACATGGGTGAGTGGCCAAGTGGTTAGAGCGCTTGACTGCTGAGCAAAACATCGATGGTTCGAGCCGAACTCTCGGATCATAGTTGGGATGTTCGCCCACTGTCTACCCAGCGGCAATTGGGTACCTGGTGGCAACACTGGGGAAGTTAAAGGTGGCGAGGAAAAGAACTGGCCACCCTACCTCACTATGCCGGTGGCTCAGCATAAGTATCCCTCTAACGGGCACTCCCCCAACGCACGGAACCGTACATGGGACTCACCTTTACCTTTACCTTTACCTACTGTAGAACATCCCTCACTTATAGTCAGTCTTTACTTTTCTATATGTAAGAATTTGGGAGAAACACTTGCGACACTGAAGATCATTGTATAAAAAATCAATCCAGCGCGCAACTAGAAATTTTTTAGGGCAGGGGTCTAACCAACAACAAAGGTACATTAAACATTGTCTATAAAGAATATACCTTGAAATCATTTTTTCAGACTTGGAAACAAACGAAATCGTACGGGAAGTTTCAATCACTACTTTCATTTGCAACAAAGATTATAAGCGAGCCTCATTGCCAAAAATGCAATAAACAGTTTCAAAAATTCCCAAGACAAGGACACTTTTACGCTGTTGAAGAAAACGCAGGGGGTCACCGTCTTAATCCGCATTGAAATCCGAATGGAGATTCACATAAATAATAGGTAGTACAAGGGATTTCCAAAATCTGATTGCCCTGAAAGATACGAAAATTTGGCAAGTACGGAGTGACTTAATTTTAAACAAGTTATTGAAGGATCTGTATTTGTGATTGTTATTGAAAAGCAGCCAGACAAGAAAGGAATAATCTAAAGTTAATGAGATTGTATTTAATTAGAATTTTGACTCAATTTGATAAAGGAGGTGATCCTTCCATTTGAAAAAGCTGTATAGCAAGATGGACGACAAAAAATATTTGTTGCAAAGCGAATAGTGCTCCATATGTCCCCAAGATATACAAGAGGTTGTATAGTCTTAAAAAAGAGTGAAGGATAGCAATTCTTGTTGTGCAATGTAACAGCATTAAGAGTCATCATTTCTGTGACATGAGGGAAAATTGGCAGCTTATCTGCATGCTTTGCCAGCAAATGTTCGCTTTTCTTCCACTCGCCTATCGAAGTAACCCAAACTTACCCAGCTAGTTTACCCTTGCCGTACGCAACATTTACTTTGGATAAGTGCTGTTGCTGAGAAATCTCCTCCTCCGTTTCATCTTCGCCCCCCTTTCGCTCGTACATGATGTCAAAGCAAGTAGTTATAATTGAGTTCTTAGCGATTAACAACCAGTTGAAAAGACATTGCCTTTGTAAATGTGTACTCTTGTGATCCTCTGCTAGTGTTTTCGTTCTTAATCAGTGGCTAGAACTCTTAACTGTGCACAACAGAAAATGGAAAGCTCATCTGTCAACTGTCTGCTCACGGGCGTCGACCTCTGCGCAAGAGACAGTTGGGGAGAATCTTAGGCTCAGCAAATTCAGAATAATGAACACTGTTGCCTGACAACAGGATTAGCTCCCAAAGCTTGCAGACCCTCTTGTAAAGTAAGAGACAAACTTGAAGATAACTTGTCCTGCTTGCATCAGTAAAGAAATAATGAGCAAGGGTGTATAGCATTGAGGGGGGAAGCGCATTGGGTAGCACGCTACCTGGGGGTGATTGTACAGCATTTCCCTTTTCACATCAAATAATGCGAAACACCCTGTCCCAAGCAGGCCTGCAAGTGTGGTAACACCAGACTTCAAAACTTCAGATGTCTTAGGAGCTGCATGAATCCTAGCCAGTTGATAAAACTGGTATGATATATATATAGCCGTGATAAAACTGGCTTAATAAATGCTCGATATTTTAGTTAAAAGTTCTTTAAATATCAAGAAAATGTCAGTTTGACGATTTTGAATCGACGAGAATGTTTTAGACTTTTAATTCAACTTATGGAATTTCGTGCATAAACCCAGTATTTCTTACTTTCTGTTGATGTGCGCTGATTGTGAATAAATTTTGAAAATTCTAACAAAGCTTGATTCCCAGACACTTCTTAGCAATATAGCTACACGTCTTCATTTCATTCTGTATTAGTGTTTGATTTTTGGTGGTCAGTCTGGCAATTCTTCTGTCTAGAGGTGATATTTTTGAAATGTGGTTGTTTGTTAAATTCAGATTGATTGTACAGCCCTGAAGGAGAAAAGACAATAGAATCTCTTTTGTAGATTTCAACAAGGGAGTCCGGAAAAAATATGACTTTAGTGAAAGGAGTAGAAAATTTTTAAAATAACTAGAAAAATTTTACTGAGGCTCAATGCTCCTAAATTTTTGATAATTTTTGACTCAAGTGTTCTTAAAATTGTTCCTAATTTCAAGAATGATTTTTGCAAGCATTTAAAAACCTGTATGCATCATACGGTTTTTAAGACATTCGGCTGAGTTACTTTTGAAAATAAAGCAACGAATACCAACAAAACCATCAGAATGTTTTTACTACAAGAATAGTTGGATTCTTGTTCGAATTCTGATCTGAGGCTGAGAATGATCTAGCAATGTTCTTCCTATTGGGGCAAACCGACATCAGTGTTCTCAGAAAGTGTGTTCTAGTACACACGATGAAAATTGGCATGAAGGGTTTTTCCGGGTACTGAGCAACATGAGTTCTGTTTTTCGTAGCTTTAGATTGATAACTAATTTATTTCAAGTGAAAATAGTCAGTCTTCCTATGAAAATCTGCACTTAAGCCTTATTCGATATCTGTGTGTCTGTCGGATACAGAGATAGGTTTTGAATGAACTAAGCAATTTCTGAAGTCTTGAAATAAACAGGATAGGTCCTGCGATTGATCCTTGCATTACTCTACAGGTAAGTAGGCCATAGACAGAACGTTGACCGTCAATTTCACATACCATGGATTTATTGAAAAAGTAGTCTATGAGCTAAAGCAGCACAGCTTCTGTTATGTTGCATGATTTCAGTCTCGTAATGAGAATGGAATGATTGAGAGTATCAGACGTCTTTGATAGGTCGAAAATTAAAGCACAGACCATTTTCTTACCCAGCCTGATTCTAACTCGAATCTAACACTTCATCATAAAATGTTTGAAACTCCGTGTGACTTCACCGCTCCAAGCCACGCCTGGCCACGGGAGTGCTCTTACTGCCATAGAAATCTTGCTTATGTTCCTGAGAGAATGTTACCCTTCGTCCGGAATGAGTGCTGTGATTGGGTGAGGTTTTTCTCGAGCATGGATTCCATTGGCAATACATAACTCAAAGCGGCCAAACATCATATGGCAGATATGTGTTTGCAATAGTACTAAATGTATCTTTGCAAGTAATCAGTGTGATGAATCGATAGTTTTTCAATGCAAGAAATATAAAAAGTAAAGAGATAATTTCCCAGTTATTCCGCAATTGCAGATATAGAGCTGCGTAAGGAAGTTTCAGATGAAGAAAGCATCTTTTCTTCCTTTTTTGGGTTCTTATGATTAAATGTTCTTCTGTTGTTTAGAGTGGTCAATTTCTTGCTACACTATTAACCTAGTCCGTACTTTTGTGGGGCGTAGTGGGAATCAGAAATCAATAGACAGAACATCTGTTGGCAAGTCACCAAATTTGCCATTTCCATCAGCATTGTTTACCTCACCCATTGTCAGTTCTATGCCATCAAAATGCACCTGCATTCTTGTTTGCTGTATGAGTTTCCAAATGTTGGTCTTTTGGCTTTTATACTTTTATGTCAATTCCATTTCGGCATTATTTTATCATTTCACTTGTCACTATTTTTCCATTTTACTATCTGCTTATTTTATATTTTAAATGGGGCTCTAATGCAATCGACTCACCGAGGTAGAGTGATTCTTGAAAACGTCTCAATATTTATCAATTCGTCAATACACCGTGCTTCTCTTAGCAAACTAAATCACTAAACTTGAATAGCAGTGGTACTTAGTCTATCTGATAGTGCCGTATGATTGCTTAACGAATTATCGTATAAGTACCTTTATCGATGGATTTGAATATAAAACTAAAAAACTCCTGAATATTCTGTATCTTATTAGATTCTCTGCTCAATGTTAATTATTCCCATAAAGTTATTTAACAGTTTATTTGTTCCATCACAGATTGAGATTCCTGGCAAGCCGATTTTAAGTAAGTATCAAGCTTCAATATAAATGCATACACACACACACACACACACACACACACACACACATATATATATATATATATATATATATATATATATATATATATATATATATATATATATATATATATATATATATATATACTGTTCATGAAACAGGCTTGTCGAGAGTATACAATAGTTTTTACTTATATATATATATATATATATATATATATATATATATATATATATATATATATATATATATATATATATATATATATATATATATATATATATATACAATCAGTAGCTAGCGAGTAACCAGGATTTCTCCTTTTTCGGTGCAAACGGAAAGGTTGATATAATGCTCAGAAAAACCAGGAGAAAATTAAAATTTGCCACCACCTGGGATCGAACCAGGGTCTCTCGCATTCCGGGCAAGCGTCGTAACCACTAGACCACAGTGGCTTGTTTTAACTCCCCTGGTTTTTAGCACCTTATGGTCACTTTCGGCTTTCGCCTTTATCAAGCAGCTCTAATACATACAATCAGTATATATATATATATATATATATATATATATATATATATATATATATATATATATATATATATATATATATATATATATATATATATATATATATATATATTCCTCTACTTCACGGTATCGAGCACTGTATTGGAAGAACTCGTAACCTCTCATTTATCGTTATATATATACCTAGACAATTTCACGCCGCGGGGCCTTGTTGTTAAGGATGTAGAAACATAGCATTATCATTTGTTTGAGTTTATTGGTTTGTTTTAATTAACATACTCACCGTTTTCCTGTTTTTATTCCGTACTATGTTTTTATTCTTGTTATTTAGATTGTTCTATATTCTTTCTTAACTATCTAGTCATGTTTCTTATTAGGTCTCTTTGCTCTCTACATTATCTATGTGAGTTCGCATTTGGCTTTCTGTCTATAGGGGGCAATGCATTTATGACGTCTTAAAAGATTCACCATTTCCATCCCCCTTCCCATTTTCGGGCATAGTCTTAAATCTATACACCCTCTCCGTTACGACGGTTAAACTGCATTACCCCCCCCCCCCCTCCAGCCAAACACAATCAAGACGATCAAGACATTACTTCTGTCGCAAAGAAGATAATATAGTTAGCAGGTAATGACAATTGCAGGGTACCTGAGCAACAAAGGACTAGGTGTTATGACTTATTGACATATTGGAGTGTTCTCGTAATGTTAGTTCAGCTTTGTTTAGAGGAAATTATGGCAATGATTTGTTACTGGAAAACGAGCAATGGATGGGTGGACGGATGGATGGATGGATGGATGGATGGATGGATGGATGGATGGATGGATGGATGGATGGATGGATGGATGGATGGATGGATGGATGGATGGATGGATGGATGGATGGATGGATGGTGGATGGATGGATGGATGGGTGGGTGGATGGATGGTGGATGGATGGATGGGTGGGTGGGTGGGTGGATGGATGGATGGTGGATGGATGGATGGATGGATGGATGGATGGATGGATGGATGGATGGATGGATGGATGGGTGGCTGGGTGGGTGGCTGGATGGATGGATGGACACATGGATGGATGGATGCATGCATGGATGGATGCATGCATGGATGCATACATGCATACATGGGATGGATGGAAAATGAAATAAGTGTGACTGGCTGCTGAGGGGTTGTTAAAGAGAATAGAATCCCATAACAACAAACTTTTTACATTCCTGTTGTTTCCACAACTTTGCTCTCCTCGTAAGCTGACATAGTTTGGTGTTCTACAAAAGTGTTCATTTTTCTGCACAGTACTCTTTCAATTCCGTAGAATGAACAGCATCATCCTCTTTAACACCCTTGTCTTTTGTGCCAACTCTCATTTCCCTTCTTTTCAATTTTAAGTGTTATTCATTGTAGTCCTGGTGTATTGTGTGTAGAGTACTTTATTGTCAAGGCGTAAATTCATATTATTCCTTTGTGTTGTGATTATAAATGCGCTAAATGTGGCTGGTATGCTATTGCTGATGAAGGCTTGTGCCGAAAGGTTTTAAAAGATGAAGTTTTTCCTGGGTCTCTATTTACTATTTTTAGCAATTTCTTAGTGATTGTAGCTATATATGAGACTAAGCCAAAAATATGATTTTC
The DNA here is from genome assembly GCA_964019165.1 of Mastigias papua. NCBI lineage: Eukaryota > Metazoa > Cnidaria > Scyphozoa > Rhizostomeae > Mastigiidae > Mastigias > Mastigias papua. The sequence goes on from OZ025268.1 coordinate 18,815,610, forward strand.
TGAAACGTGGGCGTTTCTTTACATATCTTCATCAGTATTTATGCAGCATATATTCCTGAAATTAGGTTAGACACTTTTGACAGAGAGGACTAGTCACATTAATTGTTCATGTTCGAACAATTAAGACATAATTTGTGTTAGAGTTCTTCTCGAAGACTAACGTCGCACTCACAAGGTCTTCAACTCCCACTTCCACCATTAAAATTATTGAACATAATATCAAAAACGGTTATTGTTGAGTAATATATAGCTATAGACATTCTTGGTATCAAGTTGCCCATAAATAAGCTAAGTAGTTCGTGTAAGAAGTGTTTTAAGCACATTCTGTACAACCACAGTAGGACTGGCAATTACATGCACTTTGATGCTTAGAAAAATAGCTGGCAAGTCATGGAACCCTTTCTAATTGCTTAGTTGAATGCCCCCTCATTCATTCCGCCAATGTTTTGCTGCACGCCTACCGCAGTGCTCTCTGTGGAAAGATGCAATGTCAGACTCTATTATTTTATCGCGATATTGCATCTGTATGTTGAATACCAGATGACCAGTCGCTGAACACTAAAATCCAAAAGATGAATGGTTTAGTGGCTGAAGCGCTAGGTCTAAAAGGTATGGATTTTATCGAAAATAAGAACATTATTTATTGTAATTTAGCAACTGATGGACTGCACTTAAACAATGGTGGTGTACATAGATTTTCAGGCAACCTCAGTAGTTTTGTAAAATATTGCTAGGGGTTATTAAGCTCGAATGATGAAAATATTACAGCTAAGGAATATCGTGTAAGGAAGAGAAATGGTCTAAAAATTGCTTTCCTAAATATTGTCTCCCTTAGAAAGCACACGAACGAATTAGAAATCATTCTTAGAGAGAATGAAATTGATATTATCGGCCTAAGTGAAACGCGTTTGGATAGTTCTGTTACTGACCCTATGGTCTCTATAGAAGGGTATAGGATTTTTCGTAACGACAGAGATGCAAACGGAGAAGGCGTTGCCATATATGTTAAGAACAGTCGGAAAACTAAACTCAAGAGTGAGAATCTTGAACTGCTGTCTGTTGAAATATCCCCAGGTCGTGCTAAGCCTTCCTTCTCACGTGCTGGTATCGTCCACCAACCTCTGGTGTTGACGATGAGGCATTTGAGAAACTGGCAAAGGTTTTGAGTGACTTGGATAAGGACGAAAAGGAGATAATATTAGTAGGTGATACGAACTGCGACCTCAAAGACAGCAAAAATAGCAATGCAAAGAAGTTAAGGCTGATTTATTCTGAATATCACTTAGAACAAATGATAAAAGATCATACCAGAATTGCCACTACAACAACTGAGACCGGAGAGCAAAAAACAAGCAAAACACTAATAGATCATTTCTCTACCTCCTGCCCAAAGTATATCTTAAAGGCAGATGTTATTAAAACAGAAATGGCTGACCACTATCTCGTGTATGCGATTCGGAAAATCAATGCTTGGAGACTGAAGAAAAAAGAAAGGAAATTTGTTGAGTCTCGCAGCATGAAAAAATATGACAAAACGCTTTTCCGAATGGATATGCAACAGATAGATTGAGAATCCATACTTGGCCCATTTGAAGATGATCCTGCCGTATGGCATTAGAGGATCTGCAGGGGATTGGTTTGAATCGTATTTGAAAGAGAGAAAACAGTATTGTACTGCTAATGGACACCGATCAAACATAAAAAACATCACTTGTGGTATACCCCAAGGCTCTTGCCTTGGTCCTCTCCTCTTTATCATTTAACTCAACGATTTTGAAAAGTGCCTAGAATTTTCACAGGCTAGTCTCTACGCTGATGACACACAAATCACGATTGCATCAGATGATATAAAAGAAACTTGTACTCGACACGCAGCAAGAACTGGTCAACCTCTCTGAGCGGATGAGGATAAACAAATTAAGTCCTAACCCAGCTAAAACAGAATACATGACAATAGGGCACCCCCGTCGAATAAAGCAATTCGAAATCTCGGATGCTCTGTTGTTAAACGGCATAATCATAATCATAATCATAATCATAAAGCTTATTTACAGTTGGTTTATTTATAGTTAGTAATAACTAATTAACACCAACTATTTACAATATAATATGCAACGAAATACATAAAAACCCTAAATTAAGTGCAAATGTAGCACGTGCAGTTGTTGCCATCCCAGCAACGTATTCCTTTTTTGAATTTTACGAGAGAAGTTGTCAATTTTAGATCATCACTAAGAGTATTCCACAATAGACTGCCTCTAAAGGATAGGGAATTTATTCCGTAGCGCTGAGAACTCACCGAGGGGAAATCAAACGGGTACAAACATCCAAATCTCTCGGAGTCATCACAGATGAAAGTCTCACATGGGACGAACAGTTTAAAGCTGTTAAGTCCAAAGTTTGCGGTGGTTTGTCGGCCTTAAAAAAGTTCGAAAATATCATACCGCAATCGCAACTGTTTAGTGTATTCCACACAATCGTGGAAAGTCATCTTCGCTATGCAGATGTTATTTGGGGGAGTCTCCCAAAAACAAGATTAGATACTCTCCAACGTCTGCATAACAGGGCTCATGCAATAATAGGAATTGCACGCATAAAGGACGAATGGTCATCTAATTGGCTAAGTGTTGAAAATCTTATTCGATTTGATCGTTCTGTGATGGCATATAAGATTCTGAACAAGCTGAGCCCAGAAAGCCTTTGGGATAAGTACCAATATAGATCCGCGTACTCAAATTATGAAACAAGGAATTTTAAATATCTCCAGATCCCAAGGCTGAAAACTGAACATGCTAAAAAAGGATTTTACTACTCTGCCTTAAAAGCTTGGAACGATATCCCAGCTAATATTAGAGAAATCCAAACACTAGGGCGCTTCAAAACAGAACTAAAAGCGCACCTGACGAGCTGAGAATGCTGAGAACACAACACTGAAACACGACCCTCTGGAAGAACAGTCCATTTTATTTATTTTTCTAATTTTATCATAGATATTACTAGCGTTGTATTAGGTCTTTAACTGAAGGGGTATCGTGTATAAAAAATAATAATGATGATGAATGGGCCAGTGGCCAAGTGGTTAGAGCGCTTGACTGCTGTGTGAAACATCGATGGTTTGAGCGGAACCCTCGGATCATAGTTGGGATACTCGCTCACTGTTCACCCAGCAGCAAATGGGTACCTGGTGGCAACACTGGGGAAGTTAAAGACGGCGAGGAAAGGAACTGGCCACCCTACCTCACTATGCCGGCGGCTCAGGATAAGTGTCCCTCTAACGGGCACTCCCCCAATGTACCGGATCGTACATGGGACTCACCTTTACCTTTTATTGCATCTGTATGGTTACAAAAGTAGAATGATAGCTACGTGTTTGAATTTCGTTTTAGTATCGCCTTGTGCTAGGCCTGGCCAACCGAAATGCCCCGAACTTCCACCTTATATGGTTTGTGCCGAAAAGTACATACCCAAAGGAAAGTGCTGCCCAGTTTGTGGTGAGTGATTCTCTATTGAACATGCTATGTACTTACTACAGGAGTGCATTTCTAGCTGCATGATGGATTCCAATGTCAAATTAATTGCTAGAGCGATATACGATTTAGTTTGTGACGACAAACTGACTGAAATGTGTTTGTGTATACCGTAAGTCTTAAATTTGCCCCCCTCCAAAAACCCCCCTTCAAATAAGAGTCAATGCTAGAATATCAGTGTTGACGAGTCCCACTGGAGTAAGCCCCCAACTCAGATGACTGTGAAGACTTTGAAACTGACAAATCCCTCGAGTACGCCCCCACCGAGGGATCAAAAGTAAATAAGTTCCCCCAGGGGAGCTAATTCGAGGATTTACGGTTCTTACATTACTTACACGCAATGGCCTGGGTAGAATGGTGACATGCGTGTTTCTATGGAAAGCTGGAGAAAGTGGAAAGTTGTTAGGATGGAATGCCCATAATATTAGAGTACTTCTGCTCTCTTTTTATCTTCTAACTCACTTGCTTACGTAGTTCTCATCTATTTGCTTCTTTATTATATACTCAATCAATTACTGCAAGTTTCGATATATGATAAGATTTTCTGTGGTAACAACATGTGTATAAAGCTTCATCAATAGCACTGTCTGTTGTATTTTGAGCGTAACTACAGTACTTGATCTGATTCTTTATAAGAGACATTAGGAGACTGAAACGCAATATGTGGTTTTTTTGTAAACGAAAATAGCGAATATTCAAATCCTTACTACACGATTACTTCAACAACTAATAGCGAGTTTACTAACGATCGACTGACTGTCACTATGAAAACGAACAACTGACTACGAATATGATTAACGGTATGTAATTAACAATATGTAAAACAGCGGTATCTCTAGGCACAATGGCCACAGGGTGTCCATATTTTAACACTGTCGTCTTCATCAACTATTAAAATTAAAATTTTTCCTGATTCGTGTCTTCTTTAAAAGGGGCACATTTTATGTCCTCCTACGTCCACGATTCTGAGGTAAAGGATTTCATATCGTTCTATGGCTGGTTTTAGTTCTGTAAGGTATATCTTTTCCCACAATTACATCAAGAAATGACGGGAATCGACAAAATAGAAGTGTTCAAAATTACGTTAAAACTGCCCGTTTTGGGAAACAGAAAACCTTACGATATCCCCAGGAGTATTTATGTCAGTCGTGTATGCCAATCCCATAATGCAGCTATTTATCATTCTCCTTCCCAATGTTTAGCTTGTAAAGACTACCAAGGACGAAGTTTCCCTGCTGGCTCAGCTTTTCTGCTGGAAAAAGTAGGCTCCTATTGTAAACAATGCACCTGCAGCAGAAAAAATGGAGTTTTGTTTGCAGAATGCTTTAAATTCTACTGTGAGAGTCTAACATGCCCTCCTAGCTACCAAGAACCACGTCCAAATACTTGTTGTAAGAGATGCAGATCAGATTGGAGTAAGTGCTATATTTAAGTATTATGTAATTCCATTTTGTATATATATGGATGCATGTGTATATATATATATGTATCATCATCCTTGGACGGGAAGTTCATTTAGCTGAACAGCCGTGGCTCTCCATGCTTGTCTATTCTGTGTTAGTCGATATAAATCAACAAAGCTCCGATTCTCGAATGTTATCGCTGCACCTGGTCTTTGGTCTACCTCTTCCTCTTTTTCCATACACGGTCCCAGTTAATAAGTCTTTGCAAATGTCACCTTTTCTGAATATATGTCCGACGAAAGCCATTTTTCGCTTAACAATAGCAGTTAGCAGTCTTTCACTAGTTCCAATTTTACCTAAAACGTTTCGGCACAAGCCTTCATCAGTTCTAACATTTCCGGTACATACAGCGTATATATAGCGATAAAACAGAGGAACAATATCTAATTAACTTACAAAAATAGAGCACTTTACACATAATAAATAATAAATAAATAAATAATAAATAAATATACGTTTATAAATATATGCATATAAATATATATATATATATATTTATATATATGTATATATATATATATATATATATATATATATATATATATATATATATATATATATATATATATATATATATATATATATATATATATATATATATATATATATATATATATATATATATATGTATATATATATATATATATATATATATATATATATATATATATATATATTTATATGCATATATTTATAAACGTATATTTATTTATTTGTATATCTAAGATAGCATAGTATGTAAGTTTTTTCAGTTAATGTAAAGAAAAATGCAATGGTGCAATGGTGTCATTAACGTGACGTGTCGGCAGGTCCCGCAAAGGAGGGCCCCATTTAGCACACAAGCTTGCACTAAAGCCAATTAAACTTGTTCCAGTAATATTGAAACGGTTTGGCAACTCTGAAGCACTGTGTTCACCTCTTAAAATAGAATTGTTCCCCAGAAAGAGGAAGCACGATTGACTTGGTTGAAAAGCAAGGACGACTGTACCAGGGGGAGTGGGGTGCAAAACACCCCGAAAGCTCCGATTTTTTTCGGTAAATCACTGTTCCGTTCGGTAAAACTGTATGTTTGTTCGGTAATACAGCTTCAAAAGTCAAGCATGACTGAAAGCTCCCAGATTTTTTATTCAAGACTTCCAATAAACACTTGTAAAAATGTATAGAGAAAGTGTGGAGCCACAGGGCATAAAGGGAGGGTTAGTGCCTCCCACCCTCCTTTTGAAACCTACAATCTTGGACATAAATTACTAGACTTTTGCTCATTTTTCCGTGATCCCCCTTTGCCCCTAAATCAATGTTGTTCTCGACGAAGATATTTATGTTTGATACAAGGAGAAGCTTCTTTCACTAAAATTTAACAAAGGAACAACATTGATAGGTGGGGGGAAGGGGGGAAACTAGTGTCAAAATCTTGAGCAGACAGTCCGGATATATTTTGTCCATGATTGTAGGTAAGCTGGAGTAGTGCAAAAATGGCATGAAAACTGCTAAAACTTCTCACACGAATTCCAGTTACTTTGGCTATAGCTTTATTTGATGTTTTCTGCTCAGAATTAGCATATCTATATGTTCAGAAAGAGCATTTTCCAGAAATCTAATTATGTGACTTTCTCTTTTCCTTCTTTTCTTACATTTCATTATCACCTGTGTTGCCAAGTGGGCCTAAGTTTAGCTGTAGTACGAATGTGTTGTCAGAATCCTGCATGATGATTGATCAGTTAGGTTGGGAGAAAATAGATCTGATCAGAGCTCTCAAACATTTGGCGTCTGTGCTTGTTGCCAATAGATGATATTCATTCATTATAGTTATAAGCACTGATAAGTATTAAGATTCTTTTTTCTAACTCTGAAAAGAGATCTCCTTCATTATAGGGCGTGACCTAAAAGCAATAGAGAAGGGCGTTGTCAAAATAAATTCTCTTCTATATTCCCATACAAATCGTGTTAGATCTTCCCTGGTGAAAAGGGACGCCCCGAAGAGAGCTCCTTCGGCACCTTTTGAGAGCTAACCCACGCCCGGCATAGCTGCCAAATGTTTGAGAACCCTGTCAAGGTCTATTTTCTCCTAATATATTTGGCCAATCACCATGCAGGATTCTGACCACACATGCTAAGACTAGGCCCATTTTGCATGATGATTCATCAATTAGGTTGGGAGAAAATAGACCTGACAGGGCTCTGAATCATTTAGCGGCTATGCTCCCACCCATACCCTTTCTGCGTACGATTGCAATAGCTTAGTTAATCTTTAATTGTAATGCTGTTCTTTCTACCCCCCCCCCCCCCGTTGCCTTCAGTGTTAATTCGTTATGATTCACATGCAATTCGCAATATGTCGTATTCATATCGTGCAACATTCATCATCGTAATCGTTAAGTCGGTTGATCGATACGGTAAGAGTGCATATAGGATTTATTTGAATCCGATATTATGTAAACGAGATCTAACTTCTTGATTTTAATTCTCAATCATACTTGTATTATATGTTGTGATTTTCAGCTAACAGTTGTGTCGCCAAATCATATATGTACACTTGCACAGAGTAACATTGTATTGATAATTCATTCAGTTATCTATTTCCACCAAATTTGTTCCTTTTTGCAGGGAAACCAGTAACAACATCTCCAACATTTCCTCCACCATTTCCTAATGGTGGCTTCCCACAGCCTGGTGGCGGCTTTCCGCAGCCTGGTGGTGGCTTTCCAAGACCCGGTGGTGGCTTTCCGCAGCCCGGTGGTGGCTTTCCAAGACCCGGTGGTGGCTTTCCAAGACCCGGTGGTGGCTTTCCAAGACCCGGTGGAGGCTTTCCAAGACCTGGTGCTGGAGATGAAGTTGCACCCTCTTTTGGCGACGAAAAGATAGTTGAAAATATTGCAGGTATGATTCTGTTTCATTCTCGTGCGAGCTTTGAAGCGAACGACATTTACTTCTTCGCCCCATTGGTGCTCTGTATTGACAGATACTTTTCGAAACGATTGAAACAAATACATATTTTGTGCAAGAGAGACTTTTCCGCCAATTACTGAAACTTTCTTAGCTTTTTCACGATTTCAGCGCTAGAAATTTCTTAAGACTTTCTTAGGTAGAATGTTAAGTAAAAGCTATTATTTTCTTGCGCGAATGTTTGAATTTCAATGGTGGATGACTTATCAACTTTCTTATATCTAAAAAATCCAGTATTGAACTTTCACGTCATTTTAAGTAGTCGATGGCCTATCTTATAAACCACTTTTTTATAAGGGATGAACGGATAAGATGTGAATTTGGTTATGAACAGACCCATGTTGAAAGCTAAGATTGAGATAGCTTTGTTATCAACTCTCTTGCGCACTGGCTTCCTCACTAACTAGGAGAACTAAAACAAATAAACACAATCTGACCTGATACAGTCAAACTTGCATAATTCGGATCGGTTTTATCCGGATTTTTGTATATTCCGGACAGAATTGCTAAGTCCAATTAGTTTCCTATTAAAGTGCAACACTGAAAAAGTTTCTACGTAGTTCGGATTTTCTGTAATCCGGACAAAATCAGCCAGTCTCGAGTGATCCGAATTATGCGAGGTTGACTGTACTTTACTTCAGTTTATTTTCTCGTGCAGATCTTCATCTTATTTACACTTATTAATTTCAAGTTTAGACAACTGTGAGATCCTTTATGTTTATCACTTGTCTTACTATTTGCCTCCCCATTTGCCTCCCCACTTGCCTCCCCACTAGCTCACCTACTAACCTACTTACCCATCTATGTGCTTACGTATTGGATGAATGTCATGTATTTTGAAGTATGGCTTAATGCATACCACAGTTGAGCTTGCTGAATACCTAAGTTAACGTGGTAAGCGTACTACATTCTAAGTATACGCTATGCAGTTTGCTTTGACGACAATAAAAACGTAGCTATTTCTGTTGTAGGCGAAGAGTCCGTAAAAAGAAAAGCAGAATAAAGGAGATTGCTAGACTACTATTGACATAAGCTGAATATTTATTTTCAAATGTGACATGCTGTCTTAGAAGATATGTAATAGCCTCTATTGGATGCCTTGATTTGAAATTTGGACAAATACTTATTTATGCTGTTAGTTGCGTAAAAGGACTTTCAAAATTCTTCTTTTGGTGTATAAAATCTAGATTTTGTTCAGGGGTGCAGTTCTAAGAGTTAAGGTCTGTATTACAAGCTATTTCAGTTACCACGCCCATGACTACACCGAAAGTAAACGTCATTGACAGAAAATGTACATAAAGTGGTACTGAATATATAGCTTATTCTACCAAGTTAACAATTCGTCAACCTAGTTTAAACTCTCTGGAAGGGGGGCTGTGCCCTCCATAAAGCTCTCCTCATTTTAGTAAAGGAAGCTGAATCCCTACTCAAAGACGTACTAAATCAATTTTTATAGCCTTTGCTGATCGCATGAGCTTGCAAAAGAGATCTTGCTTAATAAACAAGTTTAAAGATACTGAGCCCTGAATGTCGAGTTTTGTTTCATGCTTTGCCCTTCCACCTAAAATTTACAAGACTGAACTAAGTGTACCCCAAATCCATACCTACGCTAATCCATGTCAGTTTCTTGACTTTTTACTTTAGTATTGCGTTGATTTGGAGCTATGTTGATCCCTTTCAACTGTTTTACTGCATTCTGAGGCTTTGCATGATTTTCTTTAATAAGCAGTAATTTTAAAACACTGATATATATATAAGACTGAGATTACATTATGACTCGCACATCAACAAATTGATTTCTGTGTAGAATTTTCTGATATCTTCTGATATTTGAGCTTGATTTGATTTGAGCTAGCGATGTTTACAGCCTAGGCCATATGAAAGGCCCATCGCTACCGAGGTCAGCCACCAGGGTGCAAGGTCAATTTTTCCTGACAAAAGCTTGTGGTCAGTGACTGAGCAATGACCAAAAGGAGAGCTACACAAATTGGCATTTGTTAATGAGAAATGATTTGCTGACGTCTTCAGACGCCAAGGGGTTGCTGCACCCCTGCAAACCTCCCCATAGCGTTGTCCCCAGTCGTACTTGGGACTAATTTCTAAGTATTGGCTGACAGAACCCCCGATCAACTGCCAAGAAAATTTCGTGTCAACTCAAACGAATGCAATTTGTTTTCCAATGAAGTACATTTTATTTTTGCCGGTCGATGCAATTTCAGTACGAGGCTGCACAACAAAGTATTAGATTTGCTGCCTTGGTCCCAAGAGGAAAAGATTTACAAAAAATTCCAATTGGAGCATCATTAAAAGACTTTAGGACAATGGATAGTTGACACCTTGTTTAATTGCAAGTCCCGCCACTTTTACTGCATGTGCTTGGAACAGGTAATAGCTTTCGTTCCCGCAATGGCGACTGAATATCCTTCTGGTGGTAAAATGAGCAAGTATCACATTGGAGTTAGGCAGTCTAAAGGTAAACTGGCTTACTTATCGTTTACAATCAGTTCGAGGAGAAATTTCAGTCAGCCTATCTTCTCCAGTCCAACCCCTTCGACAACGGCATGTTGACTTGGGCATTTTGGTTGATCGTGAAGATTCTCCATGGTCTGGTTATTCATTTGCACGGTGAGTAAATTTGGTTAAAGTGTTGCATCCAGCCTTCAAACATACTGTGAATTGCAATTAGATCGCATTGAGATTAAACCAAACATACATGATTATGTTTGATTTGACGAGAAGTCAACTTAGGGCCTAAAATAAGTATTGATTTGGTTCACTTTGTGGAGTTGCAAATGGAACCTGCTGATTTGTAGGTACAATATTCGCCAATAGCCCTGGGACACTATGCACGTTTTTGTTTTGCACTAACCTTTCATAAGGGGTCAGTCATCTACAACTCTGGCTACCGGGACGGATTAGAATTTACAAAATAGTCAAAAGTTTTATATCCCTTCAGTTTTTGTCCAAAATTTTTCATACCCCAGAGAGAAATACGTAACAAGTTTCACACCCCACTTGCTATCTACCCTGTAAGGATTTCAGGGTAGATTTCTTCATTGCTACATTTAAAGTCAAAATTGCCACTATCATCTACTTGAAAGATCACATGTAGAAAATGTGTTCTGCGAAATTACTTGCTGGGAAATATTGCGAGAAAAACCTTCGTACAAAATATTGTGATCTTGCTGGCGCGTGAGCAAGATCTTGCAGGCAATATATCGCATTCTGATCGGTTAAGAATGATATCCAATGAAGCTGCTGAGGTTTGCATTTTTTAAAAAATTGCATGACATTGCCAAAAGCAATTTTCATACCTTTTGAGAAACAATAAGTAAATGTCAAATATTTAAGGTAGTACTCCGGACAGACAGAAAATTACGTTGCCATGCAGACGATCTCCTTGCATTCATTCACTCGTGCAGTATTCAACAATTCATTCATTCATCCGTCCAATCATTCTTTCATTCAATCTTGAGTCATTTATTCATTTTCAGTTACTCTCTCATTCATGCCTTCCATTATTCATTCATTTAATCATTCTTTCATGCAGTCTTCAACAACTCTTTCTTTTAGTTACCTATTCATTCATTCACTCATTCATTCATTCATTCATTCATTCAGTCATTCACTCATTTATTCATTCATGCAGTCACTCAGCCAATAACTAATTCTCTTCACAGCTGAACAAACTTTCCTGAAGGATAATACTAATTACGGTAAAGCCTACATTTTCTTTCAGAGTAAAACAACATCGAAAATAGAATACCAAAAAATTACCATAGAAGTCTTGCCAAGGAGACTTATATCGAAGAAATATCACTGTACTTTTGACAAGCCCCCCAGAGGGGCTTTCAAGAAGAGAGACTTAATCGAAATATTATGGACAGTAAAATTCTCGCGTTATAATAATAATAACATTGCCTGTTAATCAGGAAAGTAGACGTGATGAGGAGAGGGGACTGTTTTCCATTCGCAGGTTCAATCCATCCACCTCTAATGAGACTGGGGATTTAGCTAGCAGAGCACATGCACTCTGTCTGTATTAAAACATACTTCATAAGAGCAATGAGGCTCGATTTGCCAAAATAACCAAGAACACTGCTGGAGCATAATCAGCCATAGATGTGAACCCTCACAAGCACTCAACAGCACATTCTTTTTGCAAACAAACAGGATTGTTAATAAACATCACCATACATTGTTACTAGAAACCTGGCCAAATGTCTTAGGGACTATAAAAGTAAGTAGATAAATATATCATTTAATATAGCGCAGTATTGATCAAGCATCTTCAACTGCGCTTTACAATTTTAAAATGAAATGTTAATTAGCTTTACAACTCTGTTCAATACTGTTCATACATACTGTATTGCTTGATGTTAAGAACATTTGAGCCTAAGTTATCCAGAGCTTAAGAGCATCGAGGCTAGGGCAAAATTATCTGGTTTTTATTAAACAAAAAGACTGCGCCATGCTGGATGCTTCTGAAGAACAGAGGAGAGCTTTTAAAGAACGACACCTTTTTGGTTTCAACCATGCAGAGGATATATTTGCTACAGCCAAACTTCCAAAGGTGCATGCAGGAACATTTATAGATGCTTTCGACGCGGCGATTGCTTTCTTAAACGTCAATACCTATTCCCTTATCTTACAATTCTACGTGGAATGATTGCATTCTCTGTCTATTGTTTTCTTTTTTTATTGTTATTAAATAATCCTACATTATTTTGATTGTTCTATTGATTACAACCGCTCTATATGAAACTGGACTACCATTTCTTGACGACGTTAATTTCGATGCTTTCAGTACCGCGTGTGGTTTAATGCCTACAAGGTTTCGTGGCATTGAAACCCCCTTACTTCTTAGCCTTTAGCCGGCATCTGAATCAACATAATTGATTTGCAATCAACATGTAATTGATATTTGATTAATGTCGTCAAAAGTTCACACACACCCCCTGGAAGATTAATACTCCAGACCCCTATAAATTTTCCGACATGAAAGTTTTCTGCCATGTACTCTTTCAGGTTGATCGAAGTGAAAACCAGTGAATGGCCGGCAGGATGTTCCTCTACGCAGCAGCGTTTTCTGTCACTTCAATCTACTGCATATTGGCAAGCAAAGTAAGATGTATTCACCTGTAAAAACAGAATGATTCTTTAACCTTGAAGGTTTTATTATCGATAGAATATTTATTTCATGAACCAATTTGCTACCATGAAGTAGTGTGTGCTAACGCCTTCTCTCCTCATTGAGTGTATCAACTGCTCTTCGATTGATGTAAAGGAAAGATGGCTTCTTCACTAAAGATATTTGTTTGAAAGTTATCTACTAAACACAAACGAAGTTGGAACCGACAAAATGCTTAAAAGTTAGATGGTTTTCTTTCATTTCAAAAGAAAAAGGGCGTTTGTATGAGAGCCTGCTGACAATCTTGAAATATCCTACGTAATTTGAAATTTCAATGTAAACTTCCTAAGTTTGAAAGATCGATCTTGCAAAGGCCAAAAGAGCAAGAAAGCAGGGAGAAAGGGAGGTAAAAAGTTGCGGAGAAGGGATCAGGAATGCGAATGAAATATTATTATCTCCATTGAACCTGGTTATAAGTCTATGAACTTAATGATACTGAACTTTTTTCGTATGTTTCTTAGATTCCGTATACCAGATATAATAAGCTCTCTTTATAATCCATTTATTCAATTACAGATTGAAGTCACTGGCAAGCCCGTTAAAAGTAAGTATACAACTCTCGATAGCTGCTAGAGAATTAGCCTGTTAATAACGGCTTCTATCCAATCAAAATTATATAAAGCATGACAAATTGTATGTCCTTTCATAATGCGCATTTGCTGATTTTCCACAGAGCCTGCAGAAGTGATTTTACCTAGGGTATTTTCATGTCTTATTCCCAAAATCCTTTTTGTCAATTACGACATTTACTGTCGAAGCAAAGGAACAAAGCCACTTGCATCATGCCCGATCGCTTGACAGAGTATCTCCTCTTTTGCAATCTATTTGCTAGCAACTCTACTCTAATGTTAGTGTTTACATACACGTTTCTTACAAGGAATGCCTTATAAGGAAGCTACATCAAGAAGGCAAGAAAATCTATGGGACTTTACTACTAACAGCAAAATCCCGAAGGGAATTTTCCGTTTAAATTACCCTTATCGCTGCAAGCAAACTAGAATTAGGAAGGCACATTCGCATAAGTTATGTGCAATCCTTGTAATTAGTGGTTCATACGCAGGTTTACGTTAAAATTTGCAGTGTCGATAGCTCCTTGTCATAGCACATTCAGCGCCAACGACATGTTTAATGTTCAGTGCTATGACAAGGAGCTGAGGAGCTTCTGGTAGTAAAAGAGGTCCAAATAAAAGGAACTACAGGGACTAGGCTTTATGCTAGGTTCTTTAGCAGCATTACACATTTCCTATAATAAAACGTGTAATGCTCTTTAGCAATTATGTGGTACTGACGAGGTGGGTCACTTAACGTTGACTTCATCCGAAGAGAAAAATCTACATTGAACTTGACTTTAGATACAAATGAATGTTCTACTATCCTGCCATGTGACTAAAACTTCATAGATTACACAATTTTAACAGGTGAATTATTGAATTCCGTTTTAGTATCACCCTGTAGTGATGATGTCCTAAAGAAATGCCCTGAACTCCCATCTCGCCAGAACTGTGCAGTTTTCCACACTCCTCCAGGAAGATGTTGCAAAGTCTGTGGTAAGTGTCTCTAATTTCTTTCCCTTAGGTTTTGTTGCCCGTTGCACTAACATTGCTTCTTCAGTTATAGGGATGTGGCATGCATTAGGACAGTTCGCTTTGTCTTTAGAAAAGGGGATGGTGGAATAGGTTGTAGGCACTTAAGTGTGGACAATAACAAAGTTGCTACAAAGACAAACTCATGCTTTTATTTTCAATATTTGCTTCACAGAAGAATCACATGAACTTCATGAACTTCTTCTTTCGCCTTAAACACCCTCCAGTCAATTTCTCTAATCAAATATAATTTAGAAACAAGGAACTCAAATCAAGCTACTTGATGCTTGTATAATTTATGAATGTGCTTTGATCCTTGATTCATATACATTCATTGCAGCTTGTCAAGACGAAAAGAGAGAAGTCTACAGAGCTCAAGAGTCCTTTGTTATTTATAAAGGAACAAACTGTCGACAATGTTACTGTGTTTCAAGGAATGGTATTCAGAAGGCAGTATGCCACAAAGAAGATTGTGTTACACTTGAATGCCCTCGTAGACTTCAGAGAACTAAGAGAAATAGTTGCTGTTTGCAGTGTAATCCGGGATGGAAGGGTGAGAAATCTTTTTACTATTAGGATAATGTAAATCACGCGTTGGATAAAGCAATTTACAGCACCGTAATAGGCACATTGGTCAGGAATGGCAGCTTTATGGTAAATTTTCGAACCTGGACGACGATAAAGAAAGTCCAGATGACTTTAATGAAATTTCATTACATTAGGCTACCCAACAGCTTTGTGACGTAAACGTCTCCGATCTACTTTATACCCAGTTAAGTGATTTCGATAGAGCAGCATAGCCGCTAAATGTTTGAGAGCTCTGATCACGTCTATTTTCTCCCAACCTAAGTGACCAATCGTCATGCAGGGTGCTGACCAAACAGCTAAACTTAGGTCCATTTTGCATGATGATTGGTCACTTAGCTTGGGAGAATATAGACATGGCCAAAGCTCTTAAATATTTCGCGGCTATATTCGATTCAGCATTATGCTTTAATTTGATTCTGTGTCAGGGCCTTAATTAGGGGAAGCTTACAAGATCACTTTATAACAGACACAAACAGTTAACAGACAGAATCAATAGGGACATTTTGTATAAGAAACTTCGTTTAGTGCAGTACACTTTTTGCAAGAAAATTTGGCAGCTGTGATACCCACTAATCCTTACACCACTTATCCTCATTCTCAAGACGACTATTAGTGGCCAATACAACTGCTTTTAGGCCACGTATTGTGTGGCAAGATGGTAATTGCAGATGATTTCACGACAATGTCCTAAAGCATTTGTCATTGATGTTCTATGCACAGTAGTGTGTTGCTCAATCTGAGTAGAACAGTATTTCTTCATTTTCCTCTCCAGAACGAACCTTCCCTCCAACCATGGGATTCTTCAAAAAGAAGCGACATGCAAAGTAAAACGGGATCAACTGGTAACATTTCTTCCAATATGCCTTTCTTCAAGCCACAATTTCCTTTTGTAAACTCACCATATCATCTACACTCATCCATAATCATGTATTAAGCTAGATCATTTTCCATGGTTCATGAGTATATTATATTATACTATATTATATTGTATCATATTATATTTTATTATATTATAGTAAATGACATTGAATTATTTCATATTACATTGGTTTATATTATATTATGTTATGTTATATAGTATCACATTATATTATATTAAATTATATTATATCATATTATATAATATTATATTATATTATATTTTATTATACTATATTAAAGTACATCATTTTATATTATATTCTTATATGTTATATAATATTATATTACATTATACTAAATTATATTATATTATATTTTGCATTATTATGTGGTTTCATATTTTATTTTATTATGTTATATTGATATTATATTATATTACATTATTATATTGATATTTTACTATATTATACTGTATTGCACTACATTATATTTCTTCCTACTATATTACTTCCTATTGTATTTTTCATAGTATACTATAGTATTTTATATTTTATCATAAATTACCCATTAAACTCATTTTCAAAATTTGCCGAAATGCTAGAGGTGCTTAAAAATGCTTTGTATGTCTTAATATGATCGCTATCATATTTTACAGATGTGCTGTTATGGACATCGCAATTCCTCAGATATGAATACAAGGGACACAATAAATTCGGCTTAAAATGTTATGAATTGCATATTTTCGTGTAACATCTATATGTATTTATTTATTCATTTAGTTATTTATGTAACCGTAAAAAAGTTTCCGAATATACATGAACCTAATGTCTGGGGCTTTATTGTGATCGCTGCCTATCAAAATACGTGTTCAACAATTGCAAACCAACAAACTTTGACTTTCTATGTAAGAAAGCAAAACTAATATGATAAGAACTTATGCCTTTCCATCATAGAAAGATTCGATGGATACCAATATCGTGTCCTTCTTAGACTTGTTTAGGTTACAGCCTACCTACTACCTAAGTCTCAAACGTTGTACTGTAGCTTACTTACAACAGTACCAATTTGAT
This sequence comes from Mastigias papua, assembly GCA_964019165.1. NCBI lineage: Eukaryota > Metazoa > Cnidaria > Scyphozoa > Rhizostomeae > Mastigiidae > Mastigias > Mastigias papua. The sequence continues at coordinate 18,832,836 of OZ025268.1, forward strand.
CGGCCAAAACTGCTTTCATTAACCAATAGTATTTGCTATTCAGTGGTATACTGCAGTTGCTGATCAAATTATTCTTCACTAGGTGAAAAATTATATAGAGATTCTTTTGTTGAGAATTTCAATTGTAAATGTATAAAGTAAGCATCCATGCAAACTGTGATTTGTTCATACTTAGGTATCTAATTGCGTTCTTTTCAAAAGCATTGAACAAGCCTATTATTTACTGAGTTGTATGCTTCAATAGTCCTCTTTGGTAGCGAAAGTTCTTTTTCAATTGATTGAGGTCTTCATTAGCTGCTCTCACTCTTCTTAGTTGCCAGCATTCTTCCTTTCAGTTATGTATGTTCTCAGTTCTAATAATTGCTACTATTCTTCTTTATGTTGCTACCATTCTTCCTCAGTAACTGTCAATCTTCCACAGTTGTTTATGAATCTTAAGGTGGACGAATGATTGTGCTGAGCTCTCTCTCCTTTTTTCAATCTCTTGCTATCTCTCATCTTTGTTTGCTATCTCTAAAATCCAAATCCTTCATCATGTAGTCTATGATCTTCAATCTTTTTAATCGCTATCTTTCTCTTGCTTCTTCCTAATCATCTCAGTTTCCATGCTGTTCGTTTCTACTCTTATTTCTCTTCTCAACTCATGCCCAATGAATAGAATTATATAAAAGTTCTCATATGTTTGTATTGCAACTTCTTCTTTGTTAAAACCTTTTCATTCTTCATTCATTTTTTCCATAAAACTCTGATTCTTTTTGTCAGTTATCATATTTCTAGCACCCGAAACTTCTTTTCTAAATCTTTACTGCATTGTCCATGACTCACATCCATACAACGGAACTAACCATATGCAACACTGAAACAAGCACTTTCTAATATCCAATTTTATATTTCTTGTACACATTTACTTCCTCATCAAGATTTATTCCCCAATTTAGCAAACCTAGTTATAGATGTAGCTTTATCAAACTCATTTTTGTCATACCTACCAATTCACCAAGCCCCCCCCCCTGAATCCTAATTGCAGCTTTGTTATCATAATACACATTCATGATTAAGGCTGAAAACCCATCAATTTCACCAGAGTGCCTAGTCAAAGCAGTAAATACAGAAGTCCTGCTACTTTTCCGATAAGTGTTTTGCAACTTGATATTTGTACAAACTTCCAGGCATTCACAAGCCAAGGAACCTTCTGTAATAATCTCTTATCATGATTAAAGCACAGGCCTGACTACTCTCTGTTACACCCACAATTCACTGTGAAAACTCTAAACTTTACTACAATGCATGCATCGACTTTTTCCAATCAATTATCGCGTTGTCTTTACTTTCTCATCGTCAACATACTTGAAAGAAAAGCAAATTAAAACGAATGCTCTGTGATCGATAATATTAATAATCTGCTATAGCTGCGATTAATTTGTTTCATGCCGGCTGGTTTCAATACTTTAATGCCCCTCCTAAGCAAAAAGACCCTTCTTGTATGCAGAAATGCCTGCAAAATCTAAAATGCCGAAGAAGATGGCTACCACAAATCTTCAAATTGGCTCTCCTTGATGATATGATATGATATGATATGATATGATATGATATGATATGATATGATATGATATGATATGATATGATATGATATGATATGATATGATATGATATGATATGATATGATATGATATGATATGATATGATATGATATGATATGATATGATATGATATGATATGATATGATGTGATATGATATGATATGATATGATGTGATATGATATGATATGATATGATGTGATATGATATGATATGATATGATGTGATATGATATGATAAGATATGATACAATATGATATATCGATAGCTATTTTTGCATGCTTTGTGTTTAATCTAGGGACCTGAAGACCCACACAGTGCCATGTTGCATAGTATGACTGCGAGGATCTGTCCTGAGATTTATCCCAGATGCTACCCTCCCCCCTGAAATAAGGTCCCATGCTAGAACTTCAAAGTTGCTAGTAAGCCACCACTTTTGAATATATTCCCTTCACAGAGGATAATGAAGATTTAGTGATAAACTCAAACGGATATTCAGACTGTTCAACTTTACTATGAAGGTAAAAGGTTTTGAAAATGATTTTGTGTAGTATATCTGGTTTAATTCTATAAGCCCCTGGAATAAGCCCTCGCTTCCAATAAGCCCCCATCCACAAGCATCAAAAATAAATAAGTCTTCAGGGGGCATATACATGCTTTTAATCTAGACACATAATATCTAGAAAAAGCGAACGTGACACCGAGCCATTCACGTAACTGAGTGCTGAAAAAGCAAAGAGTATCCACACGTGTTGATCATTTGCTCGTAGTTTCTATTTGCTTTGTAAGAAAGCATGGCGCCTAATTTTTGCAACGTGGGATTAATTAAAATTCAAGACATTTTTTGACAATAGTCCTATGGCATTGTTGTATCTTTCTTTCCATTCATTTCTAGGTAACCACACTGAGAAACCTGCACTCAAGGTAATCCCTTTCGCCTTCATTCATTTCCTTTGCCCTTATATTGATATATTATACTATTTACTTACTATTTCATTCAAAAATCTAAGGAGGCTGTATTCCGTTACTCTGACACAAGACAGCCACTACCATACGCACCACTAATTTTCAACAGCAGAATTCAAATAATGCAAAATGTTGCCTTCAAAACTGCCTCATTTATCAGTATTTTTATATAAGAAACAAACATTCTGTTTTTAAGTAAGATTTTTCTTGATCTATTAACAAATCAAGCATTCAATGTTTCTGAAAATTCGTGAAATTTCCAATAGCAACAAAAAAACTTTGAGACGTGAAGTAGATTGGTTAGTTGATAACACCTGAGCCACGGATGTTGCTTTTTGTATACTGTTTAATCAAAACTTTCGTGCAAAAGCAGCTTCTTCAAGTTTACAGTTGAAGCTAACCCCGCCTGTGATTCTTGAAATGTTTGTTTATTTCTGCCTGATTTGGGTCTCATGTTTTCAATATATATTGGCTTCTTATAAAAAAACACATATCCTCTATAGTTTCAGCAAGACGTAACAAAACTATCAATTGATCAGGCAAGCTGCAATTCGATAGATTGATGATAACCTGAAACAGACCTAATATCATTTTTAATTTATCATTTAAGTTATCTTTTTAAACCTGTGATTAAAATTACCACTGGCAATTATTTTGTTGCAAGGTACTTTAACTTAGTTTATTTGTTATTCTTTTCGCTTCTGTGTTAGTGTAGTGTCAAGTGTATGTTATATACTAGATTAATAATCATATATTGTAAATTCAAAGGAATAAAAACCAATAAATGGAACACACCAACAAATACAGAGATTTTAAAGGTATTGGTACCAAATATAACTGGGGTACCTGTGACCGAAATGCACGCATTAATTAATGCAGCATACTCATAATCATGATAGCATTTATTTACATTGGATGTTGCATAGTTGCTAAAAAGAATTGATACCAAGCTAAAAAATGAGTTACAAAGATAATGAAGACATGTTTATATATGTAAAACCTCAGGAAGTATAATTGAATAGTAATATAACTAATATAACTAATATTAGTAATAGTAATATAACTAAACCTCAGAAGAAAATACTAATGAAAGAACTTGCTTACTTGCAACTAGCCGTCTATTCCTACAGACTTTTCAGGCTCAAATCAAGCTTAGTTATAAATATATATACATACATACATACATATATGTTTGCATATATGAATGTATATAAAGCTACAATCTCTAAAAAATTTATAAATACTACATAGAATTCAGCCTTTTACTACATTTCAACTTGCGTCTTCATCAGTTATTGTCAGTCATAGCTGATGGGACGAAAGTTGAAAGGCCTTAAAAAGTTTAATTTGTTTCTTGAATTCTATATATGTATATATATATATATATATATATATATATATATATATATATATATATATATATATATATATATATATATATATATATATATATATATATATATATATATATATATATATATATATATATATATATATATATATATATATATATATATATATATATATATATATATATATATATATATATATATATATATATATATATATAGATAGTCACTATCATGACCTGCATCAAAGAATCAAGCCCCTTTCCAACCAGTTATTAGTTCCGCACGGCCTACAGTGGCATGCCAAAGTTCTGGCAAGATCATTTCTATGACCAGATGTGCATGTTGGCTTAAAGTGTATCTAAGCAAGATCAAAAGGGTTAACAAATGACATGCTTTCCATGTGCATACTGTTACTTAGCTACCTGCTTTGCATGAAAATTTACATGGCATGTGAATCGGCAGCTTTTATCTGAGCTCTTTTGCAAGGCTGTTATGGTATTGAGTTAAGGACTCCATTTTTCTGCATTTATACACCCTGATAGTGTTGTCTCAAGAGGTAATTTTTCTATTTAGTGGAAGCTAGTGAACATTGTCCAAAATACTGGCTCAGCGTATACATTGCACATGTATCTTAAGTTTCATATCATATAGAATGTAGACTAAGATATAAAAGAGTGAAGCCTATAAGATACAAAAAAACAGTAGAGAATGCCTTAATGAAGTAACATAGTTTCTTACCTTTTTTCCTACTCCAATGCATTACTCAACGCATAAAAAATGCATTTGTCATGTCAGATTATTTATTATAGGAGGTGCCCAATACTACCCTGTTAGAAGCAGACGAGTTCTGTTCAGTTATGCTAAGAAGAGAGCTATTCATGATAGAAATGTATGGAGATCCATAGTCGCCAACGTCAACCTAGACACGGCACTGCGGTAAGTGAGGTAAGCAGTATGCTAAGAAATGTTGTTTAGTTGAGGTATGAAAAATAAGTATTCCTCATGGCAGTATCATGACACATTATGCCTACTATTATACTCTGCTCATTTGTAAAGGCGCTTAAAATAGCCAGCAGGACTTAAAAATTCTACAAGGTTTAAAAGTGTATGGGGCTGGAATAGATAGGTGTTGGATAGGTAGGCCAAGGGAAATTTTACATTGGGATAGTGTAGTTGCAGTATGTACAGAGATATGAACAGAGAAGCATCTGGACACCACTCAATTAAACTAGGTGCAAGAGTAAAGTAAAACTTGGAAAGAAAGTTGAAAGTAAAGCAACTAGAAGCCAACAAATTTTCTATATGTCAAAACTCTTGTTACAGGAACACTGTCTGCTGATATATAAGGGAAAGTAGATATTATGGAACAAGAGCTCCATAGCTCCACCTAGTTACTATAAACCTCTTACTTCAACAGTTTTCAACTGCTATCTGTATGTAATGCATCAAATATTGTGTAGTCAGTCTTAGGCCCCATCCTTGTCAAAGGTTCTCTAGCGGAGCCGTTGAGAAGAAGGTAGTTGGGGTGAGGATGGTAAGGAGAGGAATAGACATTCACTGACAGGATGGGCATGGTATCTAACAGTTGGGGAAAGTTTTTTTGGTGCATGCAAGAAGCTTTGCAAAAGTAACATGGCAAAGGAAATATATTTGGTACAAATGCACAGAAAACCGTATTGATCAGCAAAAATACAAACGGGTACCGCAAAAGTTTGTCAAATGCACTCACTACGGGGACTGCAAGGGAGTTCTCTACCAAAGTTTCACTGCGCAACAAGGCAATTTTAGTTCCAGTGCAAGATTGAAGCATATTTCATAAACGGGACTTAATTTTGTAATCAAACAAAATTTCAATGGACCTTCCAGTGTATGGAAGGAAGCGCACGAAGTTATTTGATGACTCTTTTGCTCTGGTGAAAGGGACTGAAATCAACAAAAATATAGAAGACAATTCTGCATTCATATGGATTTAATGCTGGAAATGGGCCTGAATTTAAGAAGTTGTGTTGAGAAAGCGAATCTTGCAAAATACGTGACTGAAATATCCAACAAGACCTTTTCTTTGACAAACATATATGGTTCGAAAATAACGCAACATTCAGGTTTTGTTAAGGCACGGTCAAATGTATCCAACATTTAGATGCGTTGTTAAATGCGTTTGGTCACCTAAGCTGGATCATCCAACATTTGCAAAGTGATGTTGGATCAAGTTTAATATCAGCGTTCGTAGAATGTTTGTCTCACGTTTGAGGCTGGTTGATATTTGCAGAACTTGAAATTGAAGTCAATGAGACATCGTGGGTGTGTGGTATGGTACCATACATATGGATCCCTTAAATTCAAATTTTCTTACTGCAGATATTCTTGCCTAGCAGTAAATTTGAGACAAAATTAACCTTTTTGTGTTTGTTCTCATGTTTTTTCGCATCCTCGTTTCTTTTTCTCTTTCGAGTAAATTAAATTGAATTGTAAATGCCCGTTCTTGGATGGAACTCTGATGACTTAATGTCTATTCCCTCCAGGATGGGCACAGCAGTTGCATTTTATTGTAATAAGTGTATTTTTATTGATAAATATAAGTTTGATCGAAATAATACGCGTTTAACTACCCCATCCAACATTTCATTTCTGGGCTTGCATATAAAGCTCTTATTCTTGAGCGTGTCGCTTCGCAGGCATTATCAGATGATGGAAATGTTTGGATGAAATGCTGGATGCGTTTGACCAAGGCCTTATACTCTTGAATGCTTCCTAAGAGATTTATAACTACATGTTAGGAAGCGCCACATGTATTTTTGAAAACTGGTTCGAGTCAACAAGTACAAAATTGGGTTTGCAACACTGTTCAAGATTGCCATTGTCAAGCAGATTCTTCGCAACCATGGGATACCAATTCTGTGGCCAATCGAGTAACTAAAACGGTAAATAGTCAATGGCAACCAACTGATGGTAAAAATTAACATGATTTTGATGCAAAATTTTGCAACTTTAATCTCCTTTAATTCAGACTTTAAATGGCTCAATTCTCTCTGCCATATTTTATCCGCAGAGTCAAGGAAATTGACGTTTTTATCAGCACATGAGAGTGGTTTAATCCTCAGTAGTCCACTTACCGTTTGAAGTCGCTCTCTAACGACATGCACATGCTCCCAGATAATCCTGTAGAGGTGTATGTTGGAGATGATCAGAAATGCCGAGCCCAGTATAAAACAAACTGTCAAAATATACCCTCTCAGTTGTAATTCTGTATCTCCAGAAAACTTCACAAAGATGCTTATCTCTTGAGTGACTATCAGAGCCGGTATTATCCAGCACAAAGATATGAGAGCATTGATCCTTTTTCGAGTCATGATAGCCTTATAGCGTAATGGCATTCTTATTGCTATCAACCGATCCAGTGTCATGACACTTGTCGAGAAAATCGACGTAAACATGCTGCCAAAGAGGAGTATTACTCCGATAGGCTCGTAAACATATTTCGAACTGCCAGTTATCAAGGCTCCTGCATATACAATACATGATACCCCGACCAGACTGTCTGCCAGAGTCATTGATAAAAGTATCTTGTTATTTGTTTGCGTAAGAAATTTCCTACGAAATATGACGAACATGAAGACAAATAGCGAGTTTAAGCCTAAGGACATGGATCCAATTACCACCAGACTCCAATGAGATATTGCAGTCTGTAAATGTGGCTCTTCTTCTAGGGTGGTGTTATGAAGGTGGCTCATGTCTCCTTGTTGCTGTGTATAAGATAGATCTTCAATGCAGTGAAGTCAACTGTCAATATTTTCTAAGTCTAAATACCAGGGATGTATGCACAGTCGACAAGAATCAACTCTTCTTCATCGCTTGCATTGATATAATATCATTGTTCGCGATACAGTTACGATTGCAAACTGCACATAACTGCTATTTGGCCTTAGAGTTTTCTTTCATATTGCTATAGCAGTCGCTAGCCAGATGAAACCTCACTGTGAAATTTAATAATCGTCTTACAAACAGCTTGCAGGTCGTCACTGAGAAGACTTTTGAACTTAGAAAGTAGTTCAAACCTTGCCACTCTGCTATGTAATAATGGTTCAAATGCCAGTGAACCTGAAAAAAAGAAATTTAAATAAAATCGACTGAATGGGAAAATATTAGTGAGAATGTATAGTCGACCTACAAATTTGTCAGCTTATGTATACTATTCTCCTACCTCGGAACTCTTTCAATAGTCTCTTAGCTATAGGAGATAGGTTCCATCTCTGATTCCCACCTTGGCAGTAGTTTCATTAAAACCCACCTTAAGACCATTTAAAGTGAGGGAAAACATTTTAAATGTATTTGATTTCTAGCACTCGTATTAATTTCGTTCTCCTTTGAAACATTCCCATTTCTGCCTTCGGTTGGTCTCAGTATCGCTGTCTCCTTTCTTTTGAAACATCCTCACCTTCTATTAAATGGGTAGCTACATGATCACCCAAATGGGGCTGCCACCAGCTCCCTTCTCAGGCCGTCTCTTGCAAAAACATTTACGAATGCTTTTGAACATGAGCCTTTGATTCTCAGTGCTCGGCTGAATTGAATGTTCAGCCGACTTTCCATGAAGTTTATCTTCATTGTTTCTTATATTATTTGACTTAGGGATTTGACTCAACTCAGTATGAACTTAAATCCTTTAAGTGCAAATAGACTTAGCTACAATTCCTCTTTGCAATTAGGTAATTTTTTATTCACTGCCGCTTGTTTATTACTATGCATAATGAGCTCCTTCATTACACATGCAAAATTCCTCGGATAATTTCTACTGTAAATCAGAACCTGGCAGCGCTTGGCGAAGGGCTGCAATATAGAAGCTGTAATGTAAACAAACTCGAACTAAATGTAGTGCCTACGGAGTCTGCAGTGATCATAGTTATCAAGAGGTTTTCCTAAAACTTTAATCAAAGCAGTAGCATTTCCCTGCCCTTGCTGACTAGAGATTGCAACCTTCGACTCAAGTCACTATGGGTTATTTATTTTCCAGAGGGCGGTTATCAAACCAGCCCGCATCCAGAGGCATTTATAAGCATCTTTTCCTTCTCCTCAGCATTGCCTGCTTTATCGGAGAATCGTAAATTTCAATTAAAATTAAATGTTTAATGGCTCTATATCCTTCACCACTGTGGGTAGCATATGTTGTAAATATTGCCACAGCAGCTGTTGCTTCCAACCTATGAAGAAACCTTATGCCATTCCTGCATGTTTATACAGAAAATGTTCCTTTCAGGATTCCTCTCATACCCTTATATTCCTAGATTTTCTAAAAGACAACACTATAATATACTACTGAACTCGAGACCAGCAGTTCCCTACCTTTTCTTGCAGTACTCTTTCACAACCTGACAAGCACTCCTTTCTTCCCAGTATTTTGTGGAAATAGACCTGTAGATGATGCATTGGTCATTTTATCAATTTTTTGGTAATTATGCATAATGATCTGTCATAAACACCTCCTTTATAAGCTCCGCAAGCTTCTCTCTCGCCATTGTCCTAAATGACTTTCTTGACGTAAACCTACAATGCCCCCTTATACTTTCTACGTTTGTATATTACGTCATGAACAGTACGGGGAGCTGCAGCTCATATAAGCATAGCTGCAGATATTGCAGCTAAATCCAATTCTTACTCTCAACTGGCAAATGAACCAAACAGGCAGCATAAAGATGCTAGAATCTTGCCTAAACCTCACAACAATTCAAGCGTAACTGTTTTCTAAAAGTAGAAAACGTAAGCTAAAATTTCATCGCTCCCATTACGATTCTGGTTTAAGTAAGATGGCAGTAAAGATAACTTAGGATGACGCTTGACTTTGAAAACACTGAATTTTACATGGTTTTTGAAAAGTATTCGCTCGCAGCAGAATCCACCAGGCACTTTCCTAAAGCTCGGAGCCCTGGTCCTCGCCTTCGTTGATATGTTCTTGCGTCATAAAAAGTAAGCGCCTTTTACACGCTCTGACTGGTTCCTATACCATTATAATTAAGGAGCCGATTGTATGGAACCGTTTTAGACTCTACTATTGCATTGCACTTTGCTATTTGATCTAAAACAGGATAGAAATGTAATACAAATTAGAAGAGTGATCAACTCCTGTCCTAGTCAAAGTATAAAACATGAACTGTAGACAATTACTCGAACAGAGTATAGAGCAAATGTGAAGAAGGATTCATTAAGTTATTTCCAAAAGTTTTTTAACCATAAAACGTTTTACTGTCCTCTTGTTCTTTTCTCTGATTTAAATAGCGGTTCTATGTATGAATCAAATTTGACAATTGCAATGACATATCTCGTAATGTTTTTGATAGAGGAGCCATAAAATGCGCGATGTTTCAGATCCAGCAGATCAGCTTCAATAGCCGTACTTTGTCAAACAGTTTGACACTACTTGTAGCAAGCTTTTTTGGTTTCGGGTTGTTCCTGCGTGACATTTGATGCTCAAGTACCACAGAAGGCAGAATTTGCCTATTCGATTGCTAAGTATATTGCAGGCAAAATAGAAAAAGAAAGCGAGAGTTGGAAGATTGGTGTGCTGTGCAATATAAGCTGGCTTAAAGTCCCACTAACCAATAATTCTTCTATGAGTCTTGCTGGTTTTACAATTTGTCGCTTCGATATTCTCTTCGTGTTGCACTGCTGCACCATTTTGAAATTATCATATAACAGCCACCGCAATCTTGCAACGTGTCCATTTCACTGTAGCAGTAAAATAACTTATTTTCATTAAATTATGCTACAGGAGATTTTATGAAAATCCAGTCACTAAACCTTACACATTCCCACTTTGACAGTTGTTCTCCACGTAGTAATCACCTACTCCTCATGAAGTTCAGTCTCCCGAGTATTTCAAAACTTTCCCCAGCTCAGTCATTGCAACTTCTTGCTCTAATAGTACTTTGTTAAGTATTCCACTTCACCTCTCAGTCTATTAGACCTTTCCCATAATTACTAAACCATGGCGCGCCGAGCAATGCATTATGGTACTAGTAGTTAAACATTAGGTCGCGCTATGATTTTTATGGCTTTGTGCTGTAGTATAATAGAAGGAGGAGTCATTGCAAAGGATATCCAGTAAAAACATGGCTGGTTCATCTGAATAAGTCAAAGGGCATGCTCCTTGTTTTTTTTTCAAAGCTCTCGTCGGAGGAGCCATGCCTCTGGAGTGGCTAAACATGATTTGGGAGAGAAAGCTGATGCATTATCCATGGGGCCTACGCCACCCGGGGTCAATCGAAACAGTAAGTGAAGTAGAAAAACCGGAACTGGTATGTGCAACAAGAGAAGGCTGGACAAGGTTCTTAGTTGTATTGCCAAACTTTGATAGCATGGAATCGGACAGAAAATTGATAAATAGTTTAGTGGCAATGCCAGATCTTGGAACTCCTGTGAAAGCATCCAGAAACGGCCTACTGAAAATCAATCTCTCGATTGACGTGGCCACCGTGCCTAAATATGTTAAAATCAAATCAAATCAAATCAAATCAAACAAAAAAACAGTAGAAACTTTGGAAGGGGTTATGTTCGTGACGTGTTAGTGAAACCAAACATTGAAGCTACCAGGATATTATTTCGTGCCAAAGGCAGGGTACTTGCCTCCATGAAAAGTGTGCAAAACTTGATATAAGTTCATCAGCGTGACGGGGAAGTGGTGTTTGCAACATGAAACTGTAAAACTGGTGAAGGTGGATGTTGTAAACATGCTGCTACACTTCTCTACACCATTCTTGATTTTGTCAACATGGAAGGACAGAAATGGAATATCCCTTCTCAATCAAGCAGTGCAAAAGTCTGGACTTTCCAGTTTTATGAACTTGTTCTGAAAAAGAAGAGGAAGAAAAAGAGAGGAAAAGGCCATGTGTTGTTGGAGAGAGGGGAACATTGTGCCACACCATTATTTGCACAAGAAACTAGTAAGGCGAATTAGAAGACCTAGTAAGGAAACTATGGGTCGCAGGAAATGCATATTTAGTCTGTGGTGCCCTGGAGTCTAATGATTGTGTGCTATGTACTTCTTTCGAAACTTCATCAACGAGAGCTATTCAAGAAAGACTGATATTTCCATGACTCCTCCGTCTATCATACTACAACACACTCAACTCATAAAAATCGTAACAATGCAACCCAAGGTTTAACTACCATTACCCTTATGCATTGACCACCGTGCGATGATTTACGTCATTACGGCACAAGTCTATTATAAAGAAAGGCCGTTGATGTCGGTCTATTCAATTCAATAAACAATATTTGGCCAGTCAAATGCCACCCTTTGTTGATGCTTTAAGAGCTGCATTCATTTCTTTCCTAGAGAGATAAACTGTATCACACCACCTGTCACTTGACTGTTCCTGGTACCTTCAGCAAAAATTAGAACTGTTGCGCTAAGCTTGAGAAAGGATCCATTAATTATTCAATACCTATCGCCATAACGCAAGAAAGGCGTTACTAGACCGTAAATGAATACAATATATTTGATTGTATGCAGAACAAGGCGATTAATAGCGGTTTGGACATTTCAATCGAAAACTGCGCTCCATTAGAATTGTTGAGTAGATCAGGTAGAAAGCTAAATCGCCAAGGAAATGGTTACCAAGACGCCAGTAAACAACATAGACAGTAGAAAGTAGTTAGTGGCAGAAATCGATCCAGAGCATTTTAGAGGATTCAAGTTTTTGTCGCTGAGGAGTGTTGAGTTAGCAAAAATGTCTGATGTTTCCGACGATTTTGAAGAAGACGAAGCAGTCCAGTTAGGTGTATGTATGTTATTTACATATTAAAGTATTCGTATTAGGATATTATTGGAGATATGATCGCTACGAAATCATTTGATTAGTAGGCAAGGGACTGCAAGGAAAATGGCATGCTATAGTACCTGGGTATGAGGACTGAGCAAGTCTTTCATTGTACGGTTCTGCTTTCTGCTCGTATGATTCTGCCATCATAGATCATAGCACAATTTTACACACTATACATCACGGTGTCTGCAAGACTAAAGATGTACTTGCAACTGTCATACTTTCATTACCTGCATAAATCCTGTGTGTCTGCCCATTTTGCCGACTATGAATTGTCACAAATAGGCTGATTGGACAAAATGAAGATGGCTATTAAGGTGACCTGCAAGTAAATGATCTAACAGCTAGTTATACCCTATTAATTCTATCAAAATCAAAATACTTGGTTGGGCATTTGCTTTAGTGAGAATACCTTATATCTATAAAGTAATATCTCTACTATTCCACACCAACTTGCTGAATAGTTTTCTAAATTAAGTACAAGATATGCCGGTATAGTCTTTTATTTGCAGTCAAGGTGTCTCTAAATTACCAACTAAAGATTATTTATACACCTTGATGCAAAAATGTAAAGTGCTTTTTATCAAAATACAATCTATTGAAATGTGGTGCTGTACAGTACACTATAGTGTACCCGAATACAGCAAAGAGGAGAGTGCATAAGTGGCTGATGTATGCACGTGTTCAAAACAATGTGTGAAAGTCTGCAGATCTTAAAGATCAGATAAATATCTCTTCCGGACAATATTTTGCAAAACACCTAGCGAAGGAAATAACTACAGTCTTTATACTTTCAAAATTAGATTTTTGGCAATACTTTAATATCATTTGAAATTTCATGATTAATGTTACTTTCCAAGACCACTTTCAAAGATTGCAAGATCTTTGTTAAATTTGCCATGAACTGTCTAATTTAGGTGCTGCAGTAATGTACAGAGGGCAGTACAATATGCACAGTACAGGACAGTACAGTATAGTACAGTACAGTAGAGTGCAGTGCAGTGCAAGTGCGTTACAGTACAGTACAGGATATTGCACTGTGTTGTATCTCATTGCATTTTATCATGTAGCCCAGCTGTATACTAAGGCCTTACTGGTTGTACTATGTTGTACCTCATTGCATTGAGTTAAGTTGCTCATCATTATGCCAAGAAAACATTACAGTTGCACTATGTAGTATCTCATTGCATTGAATTGCGTATCACAGCATTTTACCAAACCTCATTACAATGCTGTTTGCTACATTAATTTACAGGATTACGAGGGGGACAGAAATGAAAACGAGGAGAGGCATGGATATGGCAAGGCTACATTACCAAATGGTGATACATACGAAGGTCAATATCAAAATGGAAAGCGTCACGGACATGGCACATATAGATTTAAGAATTTAGCAAGATATGTTGGGGAATATACAAATGGAAAGAAACATGGCCAAGGTAAGCGAGATATGTAATTTCAAACTTATAATTTCAACCAAAGGTCACAAATGAGTTAATTTTCCTTTATCAAGCTGCTTTAAAGTCCTCCTTTCTTGTGTACCAGGGTCTTATTGCTCGAGGAAGTAAACTTTCTTAAGTCTTCACCCTATACTAGTTAGCTTCCATACTGTTTCGACAATGCAATTGCGATTAATGATAAAATCTTAAGAATGGTTGGTAATCCGATTAGATACTTCAACTCTGACTGAGGCTACGTTTACACGAGCAAAAGTGGATCGGATCTAAACAGGATCGGGTCTAGCAGATCCAGTTTTGATACGGATATGCTTTGCGTTTACACGACGCTTTTGGATCCGATCCACTTTATTGCTTGATTAATTACGCATGCGTATTATGCCTCTGACTTAAAAATTACTTTCCTTTTTCAGTCCGTACCAGTTTTGGATCGGATCTCACCGTTTACACGATACAAAGTAGATCGGATCTAAACTGGATCTACTTTGAAAACGGTCCAGAAGCAGATCGGATAGCGAACCAGAACTGGATCGGATCTACAAGATCTCGTGTAAACGCAAGGCCTATCCGTACCAAAGGTAGATCTAATTTAGTCTAGATCCGATCCAGTTTTGCTCGTGTAAACGGGGTCTGAATCAGTGCCCATTCTAGTGTGACCTTGGAAAACGAGAATGTAGTAGTCTCAACCTTTGATAATGTTGAAACTCTGAAGCTGCTTCTTTTATCCTGCTGTATCATCATTTCCTACGATAACCTGTTGCAACACATCATGGTATGCCAGAGAGAACATTTCGCCATATAATGTAACGTCAAACAACAGAAGCCAACACCAGTAGTTTTAGAGATTCAAAGGGCGTGTTCACCAAAAAATCCGCACAGGGCGTTGTCGAAATTCATCATGGCCTAGTGTAGTCTTGGAAACTTTCCTTAAAAATTACCACTTGTTGACTAGTAGCATCATTTCTATATTCCGTAGAAGCGTACAAGCTCTTATTCTTTTATTATACGGAACATGCACTTTATGCTGGTATTATCGCTATAGGCTCATTTATTTACCCGGATGGTTCAAAATACGAGGGCAGCTGGGTTGATGACCAACGCAATGGCCATGGCGTGTACCGTTTTGCAAATGGCGACACGTACGAAGGAGACTGGTACGAGCATAAGAAGCATGGATATGGAATATACACCTACGCAGTGACTGGCACAAGCTACCGAGGTATGTGGGAACAAGGGAAGAAGAAAGGACCAGGAGAGATTGTTCATGCCAATCACAAGTTTAACGGTGAGCACCCTATGCATTTTGTTCATTCTTGTTACTTAACATGGATAGCTAATCAAATTACTACATGCAAAGCGAATCTGGGAGGTGACCACTCAAGTGGATGTCCGATGTAATTTGTTGGGAGTCAGCTGACTATGATGCTTGTCTATCCATCGCCATCAGTTAGAATCTTCAGTGAAGGTCCTTCATTGGGGCATAGCTTTCACCCTGGCAGTAGCCTACTATAAGCATAGCAAATGGTAGCAAACCCAGTTTTATAAGCATAGCAATGAAAGCAAACCCATTTTTGCAAAAATTTTGAGTATATATATATATATATATATATATATATATATATATATATATATATATATATATATATATATATATATATATATATATATATATATATATATATATATATATATATATATATATATATATATATATATATATATATATATATATATATATATATATATATATATATATATATATATATATATATATATGGTGTTATCAAAATGTATAACTTAATTTTCCCTTCACATGACAAAAAATGTAGTTTAATTAAATAAAACTCTCTCATCAGTCAGATACGAAAGATATCAAGCCTCCCTCTTTAAAACTCCCTCTTGAATATAACTGAGAGGCCATCTGACTTCACTAAATAGAGGATACTCAATAAAAAACGAGGCTCCACATATGTTTTTACTTTCGTACTGTGAGGTGGAATCAATCTTTACTGCTGAACAGAGCTTGAAACTTACACAAAGAATGAGAGGTGACCCAGTTTTGAGTGAAATTTTCCTCAGCTGATGCAGTGACCTTTACTGTGGGTATTCTCAAACAACAGATCAGCATTGAAATGGCGCGAAAAGTCCCAAATATTCAAAGTGAAAAATAGACTGAATAATTTTGGCACTTTTTGAATGATTATCCAATATGGCGTATGTAACTTAAGTCTTCTCGATGAACTGAAACGATTTAACAGTGGTGTAAAGCTGGATTTCGTGCATGGGGGGCCCTTCTAGTTTGAAGGGCGAAGCCAAAAAGAAACTATGTGAGGCCTCATCCTTCATAGTTTTCTAAAAAATTTTAGAAGAACCCATCTTTGTTGCAAACTGGAGGATCATTGAGCTTCAGTAGTATCTTAAGGAAGAATAGTTGAAGTCTGATTCTATTAGGACCCCAATCCTATTGGCCTGGTTTACTGTGAATAGTAGACGTTGGCTGGGTTAACCCCAAGTCGCCTTCCTCCCTTCTTCTAAAGCCCTGCCTGCTAACTTTTTGGTTGTCGATAAAATGATAGCATTTGTCTTACTAAAGCTCCACCCACAAGAATAATTACCAGTGAGGAGCTAAGCTATGTTTCTTAACATTGGTTAGGAATTTGAGAATCTCGGAAGATTGTAACGAGGTGAAAATCCTCAGCATTTTCAAACAGCAAACCTGACAGTTTTTATATTGACAACGTACAAGATAAGTGGATCAAAATCCTTCCATATTCACCATTCCATCTTACTAGACTCATAGCCCAAAAAAGGATCCTTCATGTTTGTTTATTGCATACCTATCTGTGCTAAAACTGTAGTGTAACGTAAACTGTGGGAGCATTCTTGCTAAGAAAGCCTGAAGAAAGTTTTAGTACTGAAACCAAGAAAAAACTAAGAAAGTTTGAGTATTGTGCCAAGAAGTCTTTCTTATAAAAAATGTGCTGAGATATAGA
Organism: Mastigias papua; assembly: GCA_964019165.1. Classification (NCBI taxonomy): domain Eukaryota; kingdom Metazoa; phylum Cnidaria; class Scyphozoa; order Rhizostomeae; family Mastigiidae; genus Mastigias; species Mastigias papua. Next base: position 18,849,998 of record OZ025268.1, read on the forward strand.
ATCAATAAATTGTGAAACAGAAATAAAAACAAAAATGCAATTAATGATTTAAGGCATAAAAGTTGATTTGAAGAATAAGTTTATCTGAAGATTTTTTCAGCTGAATATCTGTTGAGTATAATGTATCACCATATTGACCGACCTGAACTTACCAAAATATATGTATAATCATCAATTGAATGATGCCGCCAATCTTCACGATTTGGTATATGTATTGTATTTGACAGGTTCATTTCGATCAGTATGCTGACACTGTCAGCTGAAAGGGCTGTCAGCTTGACAGTGACACTTGCTTCTTGTTTGTAAACAGTAAATCGCTATATGCATCAATGAGTTACGTTATTGAGAGCTTCTTTTGCTTTACACGCCTTTTTTATATAAGAAACATACTTTCTCGCTTCAGCCTGGATGCTTCTTAATATTTTGTTAAATCCAGCCTTATAAGTTTCGAAAGTGTTTCTTAAAATTCTTGATATTTCCTATAGCAACAAGTCAACTGTGAGACGAAAAATTGAAGTTTTAGTTAGAAACAGTTGAGAGATGGATGTTGTTTGCATTTTTTTTCCAGTTTGATTAAAAACTTTTTCACGAAAAAAGACTTTTCAAGTTTACTTTTGAAACTCAGTCTGCCTATGCTTCTTAATTTTTTCTTAATTTTTGCTTAATTGTTGCCTGATTTGAGCCTCATGTTTGTTGTATCCTTGTTCCTTGTATTCCAAATAATACCTTTCAAAGTACCAATTTATTTTGATTCATGTTTCATTTCCCTTATTTCAATATGGCGGTCTCTCCAAGTGACGTTATTGTTTGTCTCTTTGAGGAGCGCTTCGCATTTTTTACGCATGTCAAGTATATTTTTCATCCTGCTGCCTTGGAATTTGAAGATTTTCCGTCCTTGCAGGTCGATTTGACGACGGCCTCCCCAAAGGGGCTGGGAGATATCGATTCGATATAGGGTGTGAGCTATATGGCGAATTTACAGTTGAAGAACAACTGATTCAAGCAAACAATGACGACGATGAGCCTGTCCTGGTAACAAGACCTAAATGGGTAACAAATGGAAGGATGACAACTTTGACTTGAGAGTGAAGAAATGTAAATATTTGATTTTATGATGTAAATGTGGCTATAGCTCCTTTTTTGAAATAATTTTGACTCCTTTTTTGAAAATCAAATCTCAATCCTCCAATGTCTTCCCCTGTTAACAATTCCCTCCATAATAATTCTTATGTAATTATCATAAATCATCATAAATTACCATAAAGTACCTGCATAAATCAGCGTAACTCTTATTCATTGTTGCTATATTTGAGGCACCACTATGTCGTCAAGAGCCAACTCCCCCCTATTTCGTTCAATATCGAATAAGCTACTTAAAACTGGAGTTCAAGTTTGACAAAGGTTGATCTCAGAATTACACCAGCAACCATTTAGAATATTCAGAGATTGATAAACAAGAACTCGTGGAATAGTAGGGGAATCTTCTCTAGAAATCTGGCCCAAAGCCTCTACTTTTTAGACCATCGTTTTCAAAGTCTATGTGGCTTAAGGCTGGTGGAAATTTGTTGATTCTAAATGAGAATTAAGTAATAAAACAGCCGTGAATCAAGTTGTATGTAACGTAAGATAAGTGCTAACTACAGAAGCAGAATGACACAATCTACGTGTCTTACAACGATTTCTTTTTTCTCATCTTGTGCTTTTATACTCTCTTGAGAAGTTTCTTATATTCCCACCTCCCAAAGCTAAGATTTTTAAAGCTTGGCTTCATATCCATATAAATGATATATGTGCTTGAATGTTAGAATAAACATTGGCCTGTCCTATTGTTTAGAAAAAATTAAAAAATCAATTATGCAGGCTGCAAACTGGTAACAACTGCAGCTGAAAATAATATGGTGTTTACCTTAGTTCTAGCGTAGGGCATATAATCGTTTCATAACAAGAACTGAACGCCGTCTTGGCAACGACAATGGATTAGTTAACTTCGCTATTCAAAATGGGGTGTCCCGCGAGATTTAGACTGAACCGTTTCTGACTTTAATCACTCAAGTGTAATCACTTGTGTTCTTAATGCATTTTGCAACCAGTTTGCGTTCACATAACACAAGCAATTCACGGCTTTGCCAAGGAACATTAAATGATTCAAGTGTTGAGGTAGCAAGTGTCAAACAGGTATGTCTGACGGCAAATGCATCGGGCTATGCGACCAAAGCACGCATGCACAATTAGCTGAACATTGCTTTGAAGACAAGACATCAATGGTACGCTTAAATTTTGTAACTTTTACCATTCGTGTGTGATATTTTGCGATGACAAAGACACCGCAGTACGAGACTTGTGTTTCCTTGAAAAATTATTACCATTCGTGTCTAACTGTTAAAAGACCTACTTTACATGTGTTTATCAGAAACTCTTTTATGAGGAGCCAACACATAGACAGCCAAAAGTCTATGAAATCTATACCACTAAGGACAAAATCCCTAGTGAACTCTTCAATTTCAAGTATCTTTATCACTGCAAACAATCGAGAATTGAGAAGCCAAGTTCGCATAAATTGTGTGTAATCCTTGGAGCAAGTGGTTCATGGCCGGGTGTCTGTTGAGACCATTCAATGGTTGAGACTTGCAGTGCCCTGTTATAACATTTAACACTTACACTTTCTATAGCACTAACTGTGCAGTTAAAGCTAGGAAACTAGTAAAGGAATTTTTAGCTCGAAAATGCGGTCAAAAGAGACCCCATAATAAGGAACTTGTAGAACTAGGTTTTTGCAGTGTTTGTGTATTTTCTGTGTTTATTTTATTAGACGGTGACATTTTGTACTAGGCCCTTGATATTGTCGTTGTTGTTGTTGTTGTTATTGTTGTTGTTGTGCCACTTCTTATGAAGAGTAGTGGCAATGCAGAGATTTAGTTGAGAATGCAAATTGTTACTTCTAACTAAACCTGCTGAGTCTTCAGATGTAACTGTTAACCCAAAAATATATATAACAAGCAATGATAGACCAATTTTAACAAGAAATTGTGAGTTTGCAGAAGCTGAATATCTATTTTGAAGACTCTTTTTCTACATTAATGAATAATATTGATGAACATTTCACTTGCAGCTCTGCTTTTTGTGTTATATTTTCACACTCAGCTAATCGAAGCCAACTGCTGGAAAACAAAAAGGACTTAAGACTTTTGTACAACATTGATATTAATTTATCTATAATTTACAAAGGCAACACCTGCACAGATTGTCTTGTCATTTTTTATATAAAAATCATGAACTTCCTTAAAGTAAATTTGCTTCTTAAATGGGAGCAACTAGATAGTTTGTTAGAGGTGCTTGGGGAGCTTGAAACCCCCACAGTTTCACTGAGTCCACCCATCGCCACTTAAAGTTTTGAAGATTTCTATGCACTGTTGGCACTTTCATAACTTTCACTTTCAGATTTCTTTACTACATTGCCATCTCTATGAGTTTGAGTCATCGCATATAAGGCCAATCTGAGAGTTGAGTTCAGTTAAGCATTTCTCACTTCGCTCACTGTAGGTGCTTAGGAAGAATTCCCACCTCCTGGCATTTCTTCCCTGGTACCATCTCTGTAGCTTTCTAACATTTCAAGATATAATGTCATCTCAAACCTCAGATTCTATCCAACTGTATCCTGCAGGTTGTTACTGTAGCTATTCTTTTTTCTGCTTTACAATGAATTATTTTTTTTTTGCAATGAGAAAAGTAGTGAGCTCAACATGGAGGATAGGAGAAGATTCTCTACGACTACCACGACGAAACAATTTGACGAATCTGGCCACCCTCCTAAAAGGTTGCCCACCCCAGCTCTAAAACGTGGATCTATTCCACAATTTACTAGTTCCCTAGTTTAGCCTGAATTTTTGTCGCTTGCTTAGATTTGCTCTTTTTGTTGACCATTTCTTTGTGCATGGCATAAATTGCCTGTGTGCAGTCCTTGTACAGGTTTCTAGCTCTCTATCTTCTTCCTCTCTCTGATACCATCACCATGATCATCAGTACTACAGTATTTACTTAATATGATATATAGATTTGAAGTTTCAAAAAAGTATTCAATCTTTTTCGCATTCCGAGGACTTTTGTTAACAAGTTAGGCGACTGTATTCTAAATGTCTGGCAAAGTTTATACGGCAGCCTTTGAGGAGGAAGTTCCACTTAGTTCTGTATAAACCACTCAAATATTAATGTCAAAGGTTAAAGCTTGGTTTAGGAAGTTCTATTAGGCCCACATGGTCCTAGCATTGATTTCTGTTTTCACAAGATAACATGCGGATTTTTATTGGCTCGTGTATGAGTCACATGATATATCTCTGATTTCATGCGATCGTTTACTTTAGAAGAAGAATAGTCGATGACACCAGGTAACGACAAGCGATTCCTGCCAGACTTTTAAAGTCATTATATCTGAATTCCACGGAAATCTCTTGGAAAGTGAGGAGGACCCACCCATGGGAATAATAGAGGTCTGTTTAACGATGGTGTACAACTAAATTCTGTATAAAGGGGGTCTTTCTTGTGTGAAGGGAGTGGTTAAACACGATGTTGACAAGACCACGCCTTTCATAGTTTTCAAGAAAACCTCTTAGAAGTGCTATTACTTTACGGCAAAATGTTGGGAGAATGGTGTATATCAGTAATAGTGGACTCAGCACCCCAAGCTCCCCCTCTATAGCCCTGCAGGTAACTATTTAGCAACGAAACTGTAAACTACTTTCCTAAGATCAAAGTTGCTCTCAATTCTACCTGAAACATGTGCTAGGCCAAGTCTGGATGGTTGACTATTTAGAACTGCATCATGGGATAGCTATTCAGTGGAATGAAGTGCTCGTAAATAAAGAGGAAGCAGCAAACAAATTTTCTTTATAGCTTGGCATGCATTGAACATATAAAAAATATTACATTGTGAATAAACTTGAACACGAACTTTGTGATGATTGATCCTTAACGGCCAGGAGAAACAATATCAAACTCAGTGGCTTCTTCTTTGTTTCCACACTTGCCTCTTTCACATTATACCATGGAAAGCTCTTATATTCCTATCTCTATGGGAAAGCTGCAGTTGCTACTGGCTCAATTTGCAGGCATGTTTTGTGTACCTACTTGTACATGTGAACATGTGTGTTTGTGTCATGCTGTGTCTGTTTGGTTTGGTATGTGCACGCACCTGCATACGGGTAAGTGTATGTTTTTGTGTTTGATCCAGGGCCTGTTTGGTTTACTTTGTGCATGCACTTATGTATGTGCAAGTTTGTGTTTTGTGTGCCTGTATGTGCCTACTCGCCTGTTTTGCACTGCCAGTTTGTCATTTATATGTCAATAATAGGGGGAGTCAACTGCAATGGAGAATGCAAGTGGTTACCCCTTCCGTATTCCATGCTCTGGTGGGCTTCCAACAAATGACTACCATCTATGCTTCTTGGACGTGCAAGATTTGGGTTCTTTATTTAATATATACCTGATAACGTAATTCTACGGGAATCTTTGACGGCTTTGAAATACGTATAGGATGGAGATATAAATCAGAAATCTAACATTGTGATAAGGAGCATTTTGTTGAAACACTTGCAGATGCAACTATAATATCATTGTTTAGCACAATTTGGTTTAACAGGTCATTTTGTGCAACAAAAGATATCTTGAAGCCAAATGCATTCCATAGAAATACGCAAGCAGCACTGTACTATACGGGGAATTTGATGGGCAATCCGTATGTAATCAAATATAACGTATTTTAAGTTAACATATGTTGATGATTATCTGACAGAGACACCGTTAATACATTTGCGAGGGATTCTCGATACATTGACATCTATCTTATCCTGTAATTGTTTCAAAGCCAAACGAATTGATGCTAGATAAACAATAACGAAGACAGCTGTATCCATGAGGCTGGAATATTGATGGGAAAGTATCTATCATGTTTGCTTCTCTGGCCTTCGTGTTTAAGGCAATGGCAACATAGCCCGTGATCAAAGTATTTATAACGATGGCAGAACATTTAGGCACTCCATCCAACCTCTATTCCATGAAAAGAGTTTTATTACACAAATAATTTTGAAGGTTGCATTATTGATCCTATGTTAATATAGGAGAGTTTTTATATGTCATTATTAGTCTTTCGCCTTAGCTTCTGATCTATTATTAGCAGCCGCTTTATGAGGTTTTATTAAGTTGATATTCCACTTTATTATCATATTGTCATAGGAACAAAAATATAAAAACAACCAATTGAATTATGAATTTTGTAGTAAACTGTTATGAAGCAGTAATTTCCATGTGACGAATTGAAAACCTCCTGAATGTTTAAAGTTGCAACGCTATCGCCTTCCAAACTCTTAATTGAAAAGAGGTCTCGAGCTTTCTATCTTGTAAGAGCCAGCCAGTTGACCAAAGATTTACATGTCATAAGTTAACAAAGATTGTACACGCTTTTTTTATAAGGAACCTAGCTAAAGGCCTAGTTCTAAAAGTTCCTTATTTTCAGTCAGAACATGGAATGTCATGGATCACCACTAGAGTTATAGAGGCAGGGGTCCTATTTGCAGTAAACAATACTCCTAATCGTCAGTGTTATCTTTAAGACAATAAACACTATTTGATAATGCAAAACTCAAAAGGAAACTGATACAAATTAGCCGATTGCTTTAGTCAGGGAGTGGCACAGGTAAGGAAGATAAAAAATAACGCAAATTTTTACATAAAAAAGGAAGAAGAGAAGAGAGGAAGAAGGGGGTACACAGTTTTTTAAAGAAACTGGGACAAGAGCTAGCTCTTAAAGTTCCTTATTTTTGGACCTGTTTTTGTCACATTGTAATACTGAATAATCCTTACTAGTTCATTAATTTTAACTACACAGCTCATACTATATATAGACATTACAAGTGTTAAGTATTGAGACAGGTTACGATGGGGATTGTCACTACTGTGAAATACTGCTACATAGATTACACACTATTCATGCGAAATCAATTACAATGGATGGAACAGGCTTTCCTTATTCTTCATTGTTTGCAGTAATAATAATAATAATAAAAAGTGCCATAGTTTCCTTAATTTTTGGCCATCTCATGAAAGTATGTAACATAATAGTTCTTTATAGATAAATGTGTAATAGCCAATTTTTTAGAGTAAATGGAAAAGTCACTAAAAATCTCAGGGCGATGGGAGAAATCGCTTAATTTTTAAAGGAAAAAGGATATCTGGACCACTGTTCCACCTCCTGTTTAGCAGTCTTCATATGCTTCCATATTTATCGAATTTTGTGGTCCTATAGACATCGCCGCTAGATCGTGGCTGGTAGACAATGCACATCCGTTAATAGCCCATTTGATTCTTAGGTAAATGCTATAGCCCTTAAAATGTATCATTTGACAACTAATGACAAATTGTATCGTATTTCATTCTATTATCAGATTTCATTTGTAAACTAAAGCACGCCGAGGGCGGTGTTATTCGCGTAGCAGGAACTTGTGCCACTATTTTGTTTGCTCAATTGGTTACTACGTTCAGTTGTACTTTTCAGGGGTATAGTACACGGGAGCGAGAAATGAAGCGATTTATAACCCGCAAAGAGACTCTATCAGTCACAAGATTCCTGATAAGTGTATGATACACCTGCTTGGAACACGTAGAGTAATGGAGGTAAGTTTATACATTATTCTTTGCAATGGATAGATTTTCCTAGATAGATTTTCTTAATGAATTGTTCTCTGTGCAGTATACACGCTTCTTTTATAAGGAACCTAGCTCAAGGCCCAGTTCCAAAAAGTTCCTTATTTCTGGGCCTCCAATGATCAAATTGTAGTACTTAAAGTTCCTAAATAGTTCCTTAATGTTCACTGCAAATTTAGTGCCATAAGAATGGTGCAGACACAAGTAAAACATTGAACTTCTGAATTTTTTTTAATTTTGACTATAATTTAACACACAGAGAAGGTAGGAAAGACGTTTTATAAATGTTAAAGCCTAATGTCAAAATGTAAAGCATAAAGCGTACTCAATTAAAAACTTTGTCACATGCATAGCAGATAATCTATGCGGATTTTGGCTGCAAACGAATATCACTTGGAGTTTGACTCTTTCAGCAAAGATCTCAAGAATCATACAAAGCGTGTTCCGATACATTATCATACAAAGCATGTTCCGATACATTGGAAGTCTCTACCCAGACGGCTGTGACTAGTGAAGTTGGCTCATAAAGCTAACTGCAATTAGTTTTTTATCTCACAGCCCCCCCCCCCTGAAAAATAACCCAGACTGAGAGGGTTGATATGATATGACAGGTCTATATTAAAGCGGCGAAATCTAATTATTGAATTGTCGTGAATAAAAGCCTCCCAAATTCTCTTTAAAAGATCAATAAAAGTCGCCCTTGATTAAGCGCTGTTTTTCTACGACAAAGTTTATATCTAACCTTCTTCGATTATCTTATCTGTTAATTCATTTAAATTCTTCATATGACTGAGAACAAAAGTTCTGTAACTCGAACCTAATAGAAGACAGTCTTGACTATAAGCTGCAAGTTTTTCTTAGAAAAAATAGAAGCCGCGGCTTATATTCAAGAAATATGGTACCTTAATATGTGGTTATGAAACCTATTTAAATACCCAAAATTTCGGATTTAGACCATCAGGCAAAAGAGCCATTACTCATATTGCCATACCAATAAAGTTTTTCCTCATTTTTTGTGGCCCTTTTGCGACATTTCCCCACTAGCGGGAATTCTTTAAAAAATGCTGTTCGCTTATATATTTTTGTTTTTCAGAAAATATTGCATTGTCTCATACCTTGTACTATTCTCTAGTCGAAAAGGTCATTAGGTCATTAGGTCATTAGGTCATAAGGTCGAAGTTGTTTATAGCTGCTTTTATCAGGCATGAAACAGATTACTGAGCTGCTAATGTCCCAGGTTAGGGAGGGGTCAATATTTATGACCGGGGTGGGTACTGAAGATAAAATGATAGAGTAAATGAAAAAAATATGCTGTGGTTAGTTAGGTGGGGTAGCAGAACAATTTATGAACACAGGAGTAGTGTAAAGACTTATACCATATTTAGCGTAACTACAGCCTAGTTTAGCTGTTTTCCTTCGGTGGGGTGAAGAAAATTTGACTTAAGGAAATGGTGGAGTAAAATCGTTTTGAGGGCACATAGTACTTTCTCTTCAGTCCATACCTCGGCCATAAATAATGACCGCTCTCTTACTTTGGACATTCACAAATAATTAAATGTGCCATTATTAAGAATAAGTAAGTAAATGAATGAATGAATAAATTAATTAATTAATTAATTAACGTATGTATGTATGTATGTATGTATGCATGAATACACCTGCTTAAGACACTGAGATTTGTATTTCCTAGTGAGCCTTTGAATGTTATTTCCCTGTTGACTTTGTCACCAATAATTAAGTCAGGATGATGCTGTTTTCTCGGTTTCACCATTGCCTAATTGGTAGTTCGCATGCTGCATACGGAAAAACCAACAGCCCACCTTGCTAGATAAAAGACATATTTGATTGTTTCATTGGGTCCCATCTCATGTAAGACCAGACGCCAAATTATTTCTAAGTAAGACCAAACCGAAGAAGGGGACCGGAACGAAGCAGTATTTGCTTGCTCTGTAACTCTGAATTGGAATGGTGGAACTGGACATATCCTTGTGCTATATAAAATGTCTTAGCCTTCCCGCTATTCAAGAAAGCGAACCTTGGACTGCTGATTTCATCTAATGAAAAATTATATGACTATTCTTACCTCAGAATTTAGAGGGATCTTAAATCAATGTGGCATTTTAACCAAAGCGACGACAAACTATATCCGTACAAATCTCGCATATTGTGAACTGACCATCAAAGATTAACAATTCGAAAGGAAACTGATTTCTAAGATCACGTGAATATCAATATTACTGCAGATTATTGGCTAAAAGTATCGATGCTTAGGTTTATTTGTGGATCTTATATCCGATTTCGTATATTGAACGATGTTGCATGTTACAGAGCTAAGGAACAATGAGTTACGGACCTAGTTTTGAAAGGTGTCACAGTTTTAGACATTTTTGACCAAGCACTAAAAGGTTTTTAGTAGTAATTATCTCTCGATGAGTACTCTGGGACTCTTGGGTAAATCATTTAACCCCCTTTTATCATTGCTGAAAGATTTCAAATTAAATACTACAATCATACGTCTCACTAAACTAGGCAAAGTACAACTGGCTATCAGGTATACTAAATAAACATATATTACATATAAATATACATAAAGTAGATAACATTAATGATAGCGAGGAAAGAAAAACCAAAATAGATAAATTTTTTTTTTGAAACTTCATAATATCATGACAATAACACTACAATTACATACAATCATACACCTCTCTACTGTTAGGTAGTGTATAACTGGCTTGTCTGCTATACAAAGGTAATATTTAATCAAATCTTATAATATATGGAGACTGAAAGAAATAATAACAATGAAATTAGAAGCAGCGAACATACAATTTAGCAACTAAAAGTCATGTAGCTCTGGATCTGGCCAAGATTTGTTTCGTTTACAGAAAATAAAATAGGTGCATCTTATGGCAATGTTGGAAGCTATCATAATGATCTGCTGTTGAGGAGTAGTGTCAAAGTGCAAATCTTTCAGCATTGATGAAAAGAGTCAGAGGATCTACCAAATATACCAAGAGCACTCATAGAGAGATTAATAAATTTAACTGATAATTTTTTTTTAAACTTCATAATATCATGACAATAACACTACAATTACATACAATCATACACCTCTCTACTGTTAGGTAGTGTATAACTGGCTTGTCTGCTATACAAAGGTAATATTTAATCAAATCTTATAATATATGGAGACTGAAAGAAATAATAACAATGAAATTAGAAGCAGCGAACATACAATTTAGCAACTAAAAGTCATGTAGCTCTGGATCTGGCCAAGATTTGTTTCGTTTACAGAAAATAAAATAGGTGCATCTTATGGCAATGTTGGAAGCTATCATAATGATCTGCTGTTGAGGAGTAGTGTCAAAGTGCAAATCTTTCAGCATTGATGAAAAGAGTCAGAGGATCTACCAAATATACCAAGAGCACTCATAGAGAGATTAATAAATTTAACTGATAATTTTTTTTTAAACTTCATAATATCATGACAATAACACTACAATTACATACAATCATACACCTCTCTACTGTTAGGTAGTGTATAACTGGCTTGTCTGCTATACAAAGGTAATATTTAATCAAATCTTATAATATATGGAGACTGAAAGAAATAATAACAATGAAATTAGAAGCAGCAAACATACAATTTAGCAACTAAAAGTCATGTAGCTCTGGATCTGGCCAAGATTTGTTTCGTTTACAGAAAATAAAATAGGTGCATCTTATGGCAATGTTGGAAGATTTCATAATGGTCTGCTGTTGAGGAGTAGTGTCAAAGTGCAAATCTTTCAGCATCGATGAAATAATAATAATAATGATAATAATGGAGACTTTCATTTTGTATTCCGCTACATACAATGGTAACCTCACTTAAAAAGGTAGTTACAATTGGCTAGCCTGATAACAATAAAACAAATTACTAACGATAACAAAAGTTAAAACACGGATAATAAAAAAAAAACTACATAATAATGATAATAATAACAATGGCTCCTTGAACGTCCAAAAATAAGGACATTAAGAACTAGACCTTGTGCTAGGTAGCATAGCCGTCAATTGTTTGAGACCTCTAATAATGTCTGTTTTCTCCTAACCTAGCTGACCAATCAGCATGCGAAATGAGCTTAATGTAGCTGCGGAACACGCGTGAGGTGAGAATCCTCCATGATGATTGGTCAATTAGGTTAGGAGAAAATAGACCTGATCAGCTTTTTAAACATTTGGCGGCTATGCTGCGCTAGGTTCTTTATAAAAATAAGAAGACGTGCAAGTCATTCGCACTTGATTGCAATGACTGGAACTGGCTTCCTAATCATCGACTACTTGCACTGATAAAAATATTCGAAGTTGCTATTAGTACAATGTCCTTTAATTCTAGGCCCTCTCCGTGTAGGTTCCTCATAAAACGGTCTCATGTAAAAGAAACTCTAATGTTCAGTATTAGTTTTGGGAAATAATCGTTTCGTTAGCTCTAATGACGTTTTTACGTCAGCAAGTTTCAGATCTAATACAATGCACCAGTGGACATTCCATGCATAACCCGTGCCATGCGTCTAGAGAATGTGACGCTGATAATAAAATTACAATTACAAAGTTGGAAGAAACGTGGCGATGTCATAATGGATAATCGCTATAAATTTGGGGGAATTCGGAATCGGGAAAAAGACTTTGCAACAGTAATAGCAGAGTCCAGAAAAAGTTCCAGCCTTCCTCCAGCTGTCAAATCTATATCATAAACCTTCCTTTTTTGAGAAAATCAAAACTCGCCAAAGGTCTTGAACTCTGCATTGTGCATATTTCGAAAAATTGTACGGTAGAAGGCCTATGCCTTTCACAGTCGATGTCACATTAACTGAAGACTTTGCTGAAACTGAATTGTTGATGCAAATTACTAAACCTTCCTCAAATACGACATAGCAAGCAAAATCTTCCTCCTGCTCAGAACCGTGGAGCCGTGACTTTTTCTGGATTCTGAGTAATAGATTGCAAAAAGATAAGAGACGGGAAAAACAGACTTGTTAGAGCCAATATTACCTTAAATAGTCAAACAAAGCTTATCCAAAACTTCAAAGAGAATGAAGGATCAACTTTAGTGAAACAGTGTTGGGTGACCAAGAGGCACGATAGGGTTGAAATTTCCCGCTTCCCCAAGACATGGAGGCTATTTTTGCAAAATACTGTTTACTGTGCGAGGCAGAAGAAAGGGGCTCTATTAAATTTCATTCGAGCCGACTGCAGGTGCTAATCACTTTCTACCAAAATCAAATAGCATTCTAAAGTGGAACAAACAACTGAATTTACCATGTAGGCATTGATCTTTAGTTTGAAAGAAATCTCTGTGTTACCTTGAACTGAAATCGATACTAATGACACTTGAATATTTCTGGTTCGTACTTAGAGCGTAAACTTATCGATGATGATCTCCATAAGCCTAAAATGAAATCATTGGAACTGTCCCATTATAGTCCAAAAGTCTGTTGAAGAAGACAAATTGTACGAATCTATAAATGTAGAAAGTTCCTGAGATGCCTGCTACGCCACAATACCTAATTCATCTTCTTGGCTTTATAGAATACAAGGAGTTAACGCAGCTTTTTGGAAGACAGGAAATTTTGTGATTTACAACGAAATTCCTTCTGGGATGAAGTGACGCGCCCCCGCACCTCACTATAGGTACAGGCTTTCCACCTAATCTTGGACAAAAGTAAATTTACAATTGGACGAAGTGAATGGTATATCATGCGAAGAGTGAATTGCGTAAATGTCCTTAACACAAAATTTGAAATTGTAGAGAAGCCTATAGGGGATATTACCCAAGATCAATGACTGCAACACAACCGGCAGCTCCATCGAAACTACTATTTTTTTTTTAGTATGTAATGTCAGGGAAAGGCCAATAGAGCTTATAACAAAGCCCTGACAAAGGAAGAAAGAGAAAGGAAAGTTAATTAGATAGGGAGATGAGATCCCGTTTGTTGCTCAAAGGAGAGCTGTTTGTGCGATGCATGTGTTGGTTATTTTTGAGCAATTAATATCTAAGTTTCAATACACATATACACATAAATGTTGCTCACTAGGCTTTTTGCGAATTAGCTTCTTGTCAGAACATATAATTCTAGCAAGAGCCCATAAAAATTCTTGTAATTGCCAATATTGTCAGCTATCTTTAATTTGAAAATAGTTAGTAATTCTCATCATAGCGCTTACAACTGCCAAACTACATTCTTTTCGTTGTAAGGGGAAATTCCATTAGATCCAATTACCACTTTTGATTGCTTCCTATCAAAATTACATCGTTTAAGATACGGAGGACTCTAAACGTTATCACACTTAAAATCAATGCTTGTGGCAAACGCAGAGGTATGTAGGAACGAACTTCAAATCGGTAAGCAGAATCCTGTCATAATGGAAATGATATTAATTCCAACAAGATCTTTTAAAGCAACCAAGCCAACCAGACAGCTTCTTTCATGCAGAAGTTCTGTAAATCAACCGGCTTCGGTAAGCAAGTCCTTTGAACGAACAGGCAAGTATTACATTCTCTTTTATGGCCTCCAATGTCATTTTAGCTGTCACATTGTATGTGATGTGGTTGTATCACACAGCATTCACTTTATCTATGGAATACAAAAACATATATATAACAATGTATATAAATAGATAAATATATATATATATATATATATATATATATATATATATATATATATATATATATATATATATATATATATATATATATATATATATATATATATATATATTGTGATATCGTGAGGCTCTTCCACGAACATATATATGGATAGTTGGCAAATCCATTATATACAAAAGACGGCAAAGTTACCACCAATGTCTCCACCTTAGTAGTGCAAAAATCTGAGACATTTACACTCACAGGTGCTTCATCCTCATAGTTGTGTTCACTGGTTAGATTAAGGTAACTCATCTTTTAGAGCCTAGGAGACAATACTTCGATAAAAGTGATTTGAATTCAAGTTGCTAATTTAGAAGGGTTGGAGTAGAGTGGCGTTATGCGATTGGGTATATACCAGCTTTAACTCGAGGTTGTAATTCTAACATAGAAGATCTTCCTGCGTACTCTAGTTTCATCGTAAAAAGTACAGTACATATATTTCTCGGTGTTTAGTGTACACCCATATTTTTATAAGGAACCACTTTATAAGGAACTTACATGTAGAATGCCGAAATATATAAAGAACTTATAATACTAAAGGAAAATTCCCTAAGTAACTTTTGAATTTGAACAATTTTCATAGCACCAGAAAATCAGGAATTAGGAAGCTGGTTCCGTTCATTTGCAGCCAAAAACGGTATAGATTGTTTGCTGTGCTTGTGTTAAGTCCTTAATTTTTCATTGACCTTACGTTACAGCCAAAAGTAAAGGTAAAATTCAGGATTTCGATGTTTTAGCTGTATCTGTACTATTTTGTGGTACTAATTGTGCCCTGAACATTGAAAAACAGTTAAGGAACTTGTAGTACTACAATTGATCATTGTATATCCAAAAATAGGGAACTTTTAGTACTAGGCCTGGAGCTAGGTTCCTTATAAAAAAGGTGCGTGCAGTGCTTAGAATGCATACAAGTATTTATACAGTAACTGATAGAATGTTCTACCCCCTAGAAGAGAGCAGTAGGAGATGTCGTTTTACTTATATGACAAATAGCAAAAAGACATCATAAGTACATTGTAATACTTCATTCCTATCATGACACAAATAGATAGTAAAGACTGTAGGTATCTTTACGTGTAAATGACCTAATTTATCACATTCTTTCTCTTTTTATGCCATACGCCTGTAGGCGTTTACTGTTGATTTTATGGGTAACTAAGGTGATTCCATCATCTGTCTGGCATTTAAATTTTCTATTAAAAGACCCGTTAGTTTCTCGTTGTGTAGCAGTTGGTTGCTATTAGTTACGATACCAATCTAGCATTAACAGTGGAGGGATAGAGCTTTGATGGGGATGAAGGGGGGGGGGGCAAAACTAATATTCATGTATTCAAGGAAGCTTCGCTTTTTACACATCACTGTGGAGTCTATACTATACTTCAAATACAACGAAGGTTGTCGGAATTTCGTTTTTGTTGATTATTGAATTATTGAAACATTCTTACAGTTGGCTTCTTCGAAAAATCGCTACAATCTAATAAATAAAATAGCTAATTCAATCCAACTACAACTAAGGTAGCAAAAAAATGAAAATAATAACAAATGTCTATTAACCATTTATATTACAGTCCCAGCTTACCCCTTTCGAAATATTTATTGTTCTTTGTCTATTAGTTTTATAAGATACTGACAAATTACAATATTATTACAACCCCCTTTCTTGTTTGCACTGGTCAAGCTCGTGTTAGTGGTCAAGTTGAGAAAGTGTGTAAGTGACACACTCAAAATCATGAGCAACATGGCCTAAGATAAATACGGGTCAAACTCACTTCATGTAGTTGTAAATCAAACCCATGGATTTGTATTCAGGGGAAGTGGGGTTATGCATATAGGGCATATCCATTTGTTGAAAGTGTGTCATCAGAGCGAAAACAGATTGAACTGTTTTGTCAATGGTATGTATTAGGACGATTTCAAAGTTTCAATATTTAAAAATTTAGCACTTTGCCTTGTAGATAACTTGCTAGCCTCCAGTCTCTGTCATTTTTTAAAGAAGTGTGGATTTTTAAACATTTCTCAGTTTAGGCTTTGATGTTCAGGATCCATAATTCTATTTCCGATGGCATAGACACAAAATTTTGATTGGTTGCGAGCTCGGATCAGGTCTATTTTCTCCCAACCTGGTTGACCAATCATCATGCAAAATCAGCCTAAGTTTAGATGTGGAGAGCATGTGTGATCAGAACCCTGCATAATGATTGGTAGATAAGATTGAAAGAAAACAGACCTGATCAGAGCTCTCAACTAATCAAACATTTCGTGACAACGTCATTTCGATTGAGGATTCACAATTCACGAGTCTTATGCCACCTGATAATTTTTGTCCATTGGCTAGTAATCCTCCAAATCTGCTTTGCAGAGTTTTTATGCAAAAATTCTTGTTTAGTCAAAAAATTAAAGAGTTCGGCATTATGTATATCCTAATACTTTTGCTCAAAAATATTTCAATAAAATGTCCCCTTTCACAGCACAAAAACTCCTTACAGGTACAGCGTAAGTTTCCAATTTTAATCTTCATTATTAATAGTTGGCGAGTACATCTCATCTTCATATTACTGTCGTAATGCAAATTGAGCAACGGGGATTTCACGTCTAGCTAGAACAATTCACTCTTCTTTGTTTGTCCAAATATTTTAAGATGAAAGCATGCATTTCCTAAAAACGAAGGAAAAATAGAGTATCTAGTGCCGGACAGCCCGAAGCAATGACATATTAGTTGCTAGCTTTTTATAAGCTTGAAAACTAGGGTGTTCGATAGAACGGAAAAGCATTAGAAATTTGCCACATATGGTCAGCTTCAACCCTCCCTCTCACCTTTCCAGTGTTGACTTTGTCCCTGTTACATGGTTGCGTAAGTACAGTACTTCAAAATTATATCTTTTCTTAGAAGTGCAAGTATTAGCTAGGAATGGACACTTAGGTATATGAATAACATTTTTGTAATTGATAGAGCTTTCACAGCATCTTTCCGTCTAGTGAACCCGGAAAATGAACTCTCTTAGGCCCTCATTATCGACGTTTGTAGTTAATGTTGGGGTTAATTGCCACAATACTCGTGAAGTAGGAAAACTATTGAGGATAATACAGTCATTTTCTATAGGAAGATCAGTTGAGATTTCTTGTAACAAAAGTCATGCTATCTCTTAAGCTGACTTTTAAAAATTTCAATCGCTCAATCTACGTAAAGACAGGGCGTACCTTTGTTGAAGGAAGAGGAATTATAATCAGCTATTGAGCATAGTGACCACATGAGCATAGTAAGAATGTCATAAGGCTGATATGTCTGAAATGTTTGCCGTATGTCTTGAATCCGTGGATTGGACTTTAATGTACCCATTCTATGGTATTCTTCATCTTCCTCTTCTCCATTTAACTTCCCGGTCATTCTTCTCTTTGACTTGCTTAACTGTAGCTGTTTATATCCCTTCTTTCTTTTCTACATTTTGCCTCATACCCCTAGCACAATGTTGCTCCTCTACACCTTCATCTTTTCTCTTTTCCAATTGTGACTGTTCGTCTCGTTCATCTCGTCACAAAACCCTTTTCACTACTGATCGTCCCTTCGGTGTATAAGTGATTTTTTCTAGATCATTTTGCTGAGCGTTACCAGGTGTGCTGTGGAGGGGAAACTCAAAGTTCTCAGCCCCCTGTGTTAAAGTTATGAAGAGAGTTTTGGGGGCTCAGCCCCCTTTTCAACAAACGTATATTAGTTTGGTAAATTCTTAGCTGAGTAATAAATCCTTTGCTCTGTTTTAAATATATTCACATCAGTTGCGATAGCTCTTGCATAACCTTGTGTGTATTCAAATTTGAGCAGTTTAGAATGAAACCTTGGGTGTGGTCATTGGTGTACTCTATAGAATAGTCTTCACCATAGTCCCCCCTTGTTAACTTTTTGGGATGGTCCTACATTGCTAATCTCTGCATATGCCTAGAATAGGATCTCAACCTCGGTTTTTCCATTTCTTCTCTCACGTACCGTTTTAAAACTTTTCAGTAGATTGTGATTAATAGGAAAAGTTGGGCCTTATCTATCATAAAATATAGTATATATAGAGCATACAATACTGTGATATTTAGAGCTCTTTGCTACTTTCGTAACACCTTCGACATACATGTTTGCTTCGCCCGTGTAACTGTCCGGTTTGTTCCCGTCGACCGTCCTGACCCTAAACGGTAATCCGCAACTGGGCTTGAGGCTTTCTCATCCATCTAGGCAACCCTAATACGTCACTGAATACAACTTTTTCAAAGAAGACGTCGATATTTGCTATTGACTAAATGAATAGGAGTACGCCAGCCGTAGCAATCTACTTCTTAATGAATGCATGCCCTACTTCCTGATTGAGTGGACATCAGGAAACTCTCTCCCCCATGATCGTTGATGCAATCTCTGTTTTCATGGACAACCGTTTTATATTGTAACGGATTACATTCCATTGTCAGGCAACTGAATCCGTCATCAGTTGGTTATCGGGAAGGACTGCTGCACATGTTTGCCTAGGTTATCGCGAATGTGTACAATTGCGTTTGCGGGAAAACTTTAATATCTAAGCTGATTTCTATACAATAGAGCACTTTTGCAGCTCTGAAACGCTTATCTTGACACGACTTGTTTGACGTGTTTGAGCGGAATTTTGTGGTGGAAATCATATTTCAAGTTATATGGAGACAGTATGCTGAAGTTCAAGATATCAAAACGCTTAAGTAAGTACACAGAAAAATTTACCCACTGCTTTTATTGATCATATCATGCAGTAGATAGGGCAACGTGCTTGGCTTAAAAATATCGACTCATGCATAGTGTACAACGTTTATGGTCTAGGCCTTCCCTTTGAACTGTTTACATTTTGTATTACCCAGTATTTTGGCATCGAGACGGTATCACGAATCTCAATCCCCTTTCAAGTTGGGTTTACTGCTAGATTTTCAGTTTTATTTCCTCGCTGACATTATGTTAAAATGTATGATTGTTACAGAGCAATACATGTATTGCAGCTACCGTTGCAAGGGGCCCACAACGCCGGCAAGATGTAATGCAAGGGAGATGCCATTGCTCTATGCCCTCTTTCGTAACAGTCCTCTGTTTTCTTGGATGGTCTGCTTCGTAGAAAATTTCATAGAAAGAGCCATTAATTTGAATTGAATGCAATTTGGTTCACCGACTTCTGCTATCAGGAACACGTGTAATATTTAGAGGAGGAAATCATTAATATAAATGTTTTATCTCCTATGCATTTAAATCCCCGTTGTAATCGGGCAAAATGCTAGAAAAACTTCTTTCTTTGTTCATTAACATCCTGGATGCCATTTCTAGGATTCTCGTACTCAACAGTTCGGATTGAATGGTAATCCCACATCCCCAGGATTATTTTATCAAATGGTCAGCTGAGTTCTACTGTATTGTGCTCCCTCGCACAAGACACTTGTAGCACCAAGAGGATATGTATCATTGACAAATGAGGGCCATAGCACAGGCGGTGGAGCCATGAGGATACCTTGGGGCTGTAGTCCCTCCACTTTTTATAGCAAATGTACTTTAGTAGGGTCTGTTGGGATAAGGTGGGTAACTCAGGACCCGGGGTAGAATGGATAAATGACCATTTTGCAAAAATAATGAATAATGGCCATGAGCCAACATTGCAAATATCAATTTGCCCACAATAAACTGCGTTGAGCATTTTACCCAAGCAGACCCTACCCGTTTTGGCACCTTCTATGCCTCCGCAATTTTGATCTATGTGTTGCTCCGCAATTTTGATCTATGTGTTGCTCCGCAATTTGATCTATGTGTTGCTCCGCCGCCCCTGCACATCGTCGTACTAGAACCCCCAGTTATTAACAAATATCCATTATCTTATCGTGCACTATAATGTCGAAGGGTTCCGAATAAGAATGATGAGTCTGTTTCTTTTCTTGCCAAATTGGAAGCATGACAGTGGCGTAGATATAAGGGGGATTAGGCGATGTAAAAAGGCCCCCTGTTGAGCTAATCAACTATTTTGTTGGGCAATTTATTCTCTTATCAGAAAAATGACACAGTCACTTTTCTCTGCAAACAAAATGTTGGATTTTCAAAGGAAAGGCATTCATATAAAGCGAGTACGTATACTTATTACTTTTTTTGGTTGCATAATCTTTCTTTCCTGTCCCTCCTATGCATTCTCCCATCTACACCACCTCTGAAACATGAAAGCTCTTAACAAACCTTCTAGAACACTTTTATGCCCCCATCGGGAGGCCATGGTCCTTCGTGCTGTGATCTGTTGCCAGATCACGTTGATTGTATGAGGCAGGATAACTCAATAGACACAACTTGGTTTCTTTAAATTCGATATATAACTACTGAGGTCTTTCACAAGTACCTACAGCATAAGCTTCTAACTCAAACTCTACTCTAACTCTGCTCTAACTCTTTAGGATATATGAGGGGTATATATGGGGTAGGATATGACTGCACAAGTATTGCACTTACGACATGCAATCATATCACGCGGAATCACACTACCCAAACTTGACCAAATATAGAGATATAGCAGCGTTATTATATTCTAGAATCATCCTAGCATTTATGTCTGATGCAAGGTTAGAGTTTACGAAATCTATAAACAAAAGAAAGTCTGCAGTGTAATGCATGGCGATGATATGGGGATTCCATATCATGCTGTCTAGATCTTGCGTCATAGGCGAAATTGGTTGCACGTGCAATAGATACGACTAGACCTACTAGAAAGTACTAAATATGGCAAAGTTTTGCCTCCTACCGATGAGATGATTCATGTATATGGCGCAATGCGTACAGCGTCGCAAATAGATTTTGCTGCATATAGTAAGCACTATTACAGTGCCCCCCCCCTTAGAAACGCCACCGATGGAAATCTAGCCAAATAGGACTGAATCTGACTAAATCTGACTGAATCTGAGATGAGCGTCAATTACAATACACAATAAGTAGCGGTGCACTTCAATCGTTTCGAACGAAGCTTTCTCCTATTTGAAAAATATTGACTTTTATCATACGGCGCCATCTTGCGGCAGGCTGAAAGGTATTGTAGTTGCTTGCAAGCAAATGTTTTAAGTTCCAGTGCTTCTTGGCAATTTGCTTTTCTGCGGAGCATTTATTGAGGTTTGAACCTTTCACTTTTTGAATGTGAGCATGATTTTAGGAGAGTTAGCCATTCCAATCTATGTTCCCATACTTGTGAGAAGAAATAAATAAATTATGTATTTTTTCAGTTCTTCTTCATTTTGAAACTGTTGTTCACAACTCAGTCAGTAAAACAGAATTTCAGGGGGGGTGCTAAAACCTACTAATACTAGTACAAAGAAATTAAAAGATTTTAAAACAAAGCAACGGGAAAAACACATTACCACTTGCGAATTGTTGTCGGCGTCAGTCAACTTGTTCAAAGATTTTGTTTCCATTCGATAAACGTGTTTACATCGATTCTTGACTTATGTCTTTAAGTAATGCTTCAATTCATTCAGAGGGGCCAGTCTGTCGAACGGGTTGAGCGATGAAATCAAAAGACAACATTCAGTTAAAAAATTCCAAGATGGGCTGATGAGAGCCTGCAAAGAATAAGTAGATTTGTTTTGTTAATAAATTAATTTTTATGTCTGTTATTCTTATTGTACTTTGTGATAGTTATCATTTTCATCTTTAATTTACACTTTATTTAAACCCATGGTCACCTGTAAGTCAGTTTTCCCTAACTGAGGGGATACCCTGCTTAAGAATTTGAAATTGAATAAGGGAAAATTGAATTTGAAAAATGATCGTAAGGTTTAATCATAGGTAGTAACAGTAGTAAATAAATAGCAACACTGAGTCTTGATTGGTCTGTAACACATGAAACAGTTTATCGTCTCTGTTGCTTTCGTAAAGCATTTTTGTTTGGTAGCTAGGTCGGTAGTTTAGCATAACATCTTATTAAAGGTGTAGGCTCCCGTCTCTATTCAGTACGTCCCCCACCTCCAGTCAGCACACCCCTGGTCAGTAGCTAGTTATACCATGAAAACTGATGCATTTTTGCAATCATTTCCACGTGACATGACAACCCAGTCTATGCGTTATGAGTCAATTTCATGAAACGAGCCAAGTTCTCTAGAATTTGATTTTCAATTTGAACCATAAGGTTTGCTTATAATACTCCCTGATACGCATGGGGAAAAGAGCCAATTCCTTGTTTCCTTTGCATACTACATCTAGCATCTTACATCTAGCTTCTAGCATCTTGCTGCTTGGAATCTTGTATCTTGCATCATGCATCATGCATCTTGCACCTTGCACTGAAGAGACAGAGTTTGCTCTCATGTGCGAAACAGATAGCTTATTTGGGGATGCGGGCCATCGGGGGCTGTTTCAGACCGCTTAGTTCGTCACTGTTACCACTGTATTGCTTAAATTTACCTTATCGGACTATGGGTGTTGCCGTGGTTCTTTTCTCTGTTGCTAGATGCTCACGTATTTGTAAATGTGTGAAATATGACGTATCTCCTTCCCAGTCTCCTTGACTGATATGACTGTTATTTAGGCATCAAGTCGTATTATCAAGTTTCCTTTCCTTAAGTTTATGGTTTATGTGTTGTGAATTATTTCAACAGATCTTATACTCTCTAAAGAATTGTTCCTATAGGTCACTCCCCTTTGTTAATTTATTTTACCACAAGAGGAACAGCTCACGTAACTGAGGAAATCAATACTAAATGATTTAGAAAACCTAACGATCTATTTCCTCATGATAATTGGATTAGAAATTTCCAGAATTATTAATTAAAACCAAAGCAGGATTATATATATTCCAATAATTAGAAAAGTGCTTTGTAATTAAGCTATGGGAATTCCCCCATAAAGAGAATTTCAACTCGTCTTTCGAGGAACAAATGAGTGATTGATAGGCAAAATAGCAGTTTGCCCCCTGCATATGACTCAAACACCTTCAGTATGCCTTGAACAGTCGATTTTATTGTAGAGAGGTCACAAGAATTATGTAGGAGGTCTGTTACAATTTGATTCAAATATTCGATTGGCGTCTGTTGAGGTCACAGGGTTTCTTCAGGTTTGAGTTCATCACGTGTGCTTTTCAACCTCGGACTTCTGTGTCTATTCATCTTACAATTGTGTCTATCAGCAATTTAGTACCATTTTGATTTTTATGCAAAATTGCCTATTTGCCCTGTACATGATGTTCTGTACGTATAACAAAACATAAAAAGAGGAGTAAATTTGTTGCCCCTGCCGAACGTTTCCATTAAACAAAGTCACCAATTGATGTTTGAAGGTCGCACACTTCTGCATGAATTTCTGTGTTTGTTGTATGAATTACTGTCGTCGTTACCATTATGTCTTAGCTTCTCCCTTACATCCCTCCTCCTTTTTCCTCTTGTTTTCTTGGCGACTTCTGATTAATAGTATGACAGTCGGTTTGATGCAGCAAGAGTTCCTTTCACATTTTTGTACCTTGCACGCTTGTTATTTTGATACTTAACTTGACTCAAAGCAGATTATTGAGCTTTTTGTCTATAATTTCATCCTTAACAACGTCTTGGAGATGTAAGTAGCGAAAAGGTGATTTGCAGAATGGGATGATTTTGTGAGCAGGCACGCCGGAGCCGGCGGAGCTGGGGGGCTGCAGCCCCCACTTTTCTGCTCATGTATGATGTCAAGATTGAAGCATTCGATCCAAATAGAAAGTATATCTCCTTTTTCTGTGTTAAAGTTCACTCACCTTTAAAAAGTACCTTCAATTTGCGCAGGACAGTTTGATGTAATATGCAAATTTTGTAAAGACAATTTTGAATTTTGCAATTTTGTAAATAGGCAGTAGATACGTTGTGATCCCTTGTGATGCAGAGTCTAAGATCTGAAACGCTTACACTGATTCACACTTTTTATTGATAAAAGGCTTATCGTGACAAAAATTAGAATCTAGCAAATCATCAAAAAGATAAAGTAATAAATCTTATTGTTATCTAAAAATTCACAATTCTTTATTCATATCATTCGTAGACATAATAATTTGTGATAAAAACAAAATAGAAAACTGGACACGTGAACAGTGCACGTGTAGAATATGCCTTATATATGTCTTATATATGTAAAGTTGATCTTAGTCAATATTTTGCAGTTCTACGCTAAAAAATCTATACGAGATACGACTTAAAACCGACCGTTGTATAGATATCCCTTTGTGTCATGGTTTTGTGGATCTTAATCATATTCTAAGGCACGAACAGCTAGTCATCGTTTCCCTTGTACTTTGCAGAGCATTTAGGAGGTGAGCATGACCATTCTATGTATATAAAGATATAAAGCGTGGGTGAGATTATTTGCAAGGGTAATCTTGTGCTGATGGATTCCAGGCCATGGTTACTTCATTACAGACCGGGGGTACATGTGTTTATCAGGAACCACTTTGTACGGAGCGTACAAATAGAGGACAGGACAAAATCCATTAGGAACTTAGACTTTTCATCTTTGACGTTTAGAGTTCGATGGTTAGCCCCAAATCAGCTACGGACTGTCCTTGGTTATTGAATTATGGTCTACAACAGGTTTTGTAAGTCCCATTTATTCCCACTTCACCATTGGTCATAGTTTTCGGGTGAGAAATATGTAAAGTTTAGTGTAGTGTTTCAAATTTTGTCTTGTAGATATCCCGAAACTTTCCTTGTAAAGTTCTGTAATATTTCCCTGAATTATGTCTATGTTTTAATCTTTAG
Organism: Mastigias papua; assembly: GCA_964019165.1. Classification (NCBI taxonomy): domain Eukaryota; kingdom Metazoa; phylum Cnidaria; class Scyphozoa; order Rhizostomeae; family Mastigiidae; genus Mastigias; species Mastigias papua. Next base: position 18,875,109 of record OZ025268.1, read on the forward strand.
AGGGATACAAAAGTGGAAATCCTTAGTCATTTCCATAAGGAGTCTTTGCTGAGCATTTCGTAAGTTGAAGTTTGAATCATTTGGCCATCCCCGTGCTCTTATTTCGTCTTTTCCTAACCCTCATTTGGTTTTGAGCGCCCGCAGAATCCAGGCCTACCAAACCTATCCAAAAATGAACAGGAAAGAGAAGTTTCCCTGCATACCTAGCGGAAGCTCATTTAATAATGTACTTTCCGTGATTTTTCCTTGAAAATTGCATTTCATTCTAGTTTCCTTTTTATCATTAAATTTCCCTTTAAAAAGTAAGTTTCTTTGAGAGTAAAAAGATTGGTTTAGTATCCTGTTGATATTGGTTCTCCACTTCTCACACATTTCACCCATATTTTCACCCATATCGGAAAAAACGTTTTGTACTGCTGCACCTTGGCTCTGGAACTAATTCTAGCTTGAAATTAGAAGATCTTAAGGCCCATATCTTCAAATCGACATTACAAAGATTTTGATTTGATAATAATGATTGCATCGATTGGCTATTCCAAACAAAATACAAAAATACTCACTATTGATGCTTGGTGCGTTCCAGTGCGCATTTACGTTTAATTCGGGTCTCGAAAATGGCACGCGAACACACTGTTTCCAGTCCTTCTGCGAACATTTTGCGATCTGCGAACGGAACAATAAGTCGCACGCGAAATTCGAAGTCCGAAAGTAAGTGGAAATGGGCCTTCTGTCTGCAACTGGGTATGTGTCTGTAAACGTCATTGCAGCTTGTTGAGTTTGAAGAATGAACCGAAAAACTTCAACATTTGCTCATTTGTTCTCACCAATTTGTCTGTGTTAAACCATGGTTAAACTACGGGAAAATAGTAAATGAACGCTAAAGTATTACTTTTTATGTATTGCTAATAACGAAGTATCACTTCCCTTTCCATTTCTGTTTGGCTCTTTGATGTTTTCGTGCAATTCTAAAAAAATTACGCAATCCATTAAGTGCACTGCGTAGAAAACCGGGATCTGCTTCAGCGATTCTGTTTTTAATGGACTTGAAGTAAGTTTCAATTAGGGAAAAATATTGCGGGATATCCATGATTTAGAGAAAGATTTAGATTTGGAGAGTATCGGTTGTTGGATAGTAACAATGAATAGTAACTCTGAAGAATATAGCTATATAATCTGGTTTGTAATGGAATAATGGTAATGACGATTATTATATACTTGGTATAACCTGCACGTACGTATGAATTTTGTTGCCAGAAAATAGGAACGAGTGATTACTACCTGCTTGAGTTACCGCATAGTGGTGGGGTGATTTTCTCAATGCATGCCGGTATTGGCATCCTTGCTAGGTCATTTGTGACGGTCCTATGCTAGTACCGTATTTAGATTTGATCTTAGAGATAATCTGATAAGATTTGAATCTACCTTTTACGCCTACACCGTGTTTTATTTTCCATCAGAGATAGACCTGGTAGATCTAGCTAATCATGGCTGTCAATGGAGTCCGTCTCCACTGCAGATTAAGTGAACCAATTGTGATTTGTGAGATCGCGGTCGTAATCCTCAATTTTCTTCATAACCTTGTTCACCACCACCATCATCGCCATTAAAATGATTTAATAATTAGAATTATTGTCTTCTTTACCACGATAATCATCATCATGATCATCATCGTCATCTTTATCATCATCTTCATCATCATCATCTTCATCATCTTCATCATCTTCATCATAACCATCATCATCCACATCATTATTGTCAAGTTTCTTCATTGCTATTTTCATCATCATTGAAGTCATTGTCATCAAAACTACTTTAGTCCAAGCTCACTACTTAGCATTCCTATCTGGGCTATATGTTTTACTGTAGTAAGTAAAAATGAACCCTTGACTTTCTGATTTCTTCATCTAAAACTTCAGTAATATCATTTTATGTTCATATTTGTTCGGCTGGTTTGCTAATTGTATACTACCTAATACTGTAAAGTGCATGATTGTACGGTAAAATAATAAGTATTTCATAAATATAGTATCAAAAGATCATTATCATTATTATCATCGTCATTATCATTATCATTATTATCATTTGCCTGTCTTTCCCGTACGCCCTTATCGGGGCCTAGGCTGACCCTGAAGTCAGTGTCGCCTTCAAATTGTTTAGAAGTGGTGGTTGAGTCGCCTACACTCAATCCACTCTGTTACCCCAACAGTTACTTATCAGAAATGCAGCCTGAAGCTGCTGTGCCTGACTTTCACTGAAGGGGCATGGTTGGACAATTTGCTACAGGTCGTCAACATCTGCCCCAATTCTGAATCTTCGCGAAATGAATCACTATCAACTTCAAGGGCAGTGTCTCTCTGTGCCCGCTTGCCACCACGTGGAGGTCTCCAACCATGGGCTAGCCGTTATTATCATTATCATCATCATTATAATCATCAATATCATCATCATCATCATCATCATCGTTATTATTATCAACATCATCATCATTATCATAGTCATAATCATCATCCTTATCATTATCATCGTCATCATCATCATCATCATCTTCATCATTATCATCATCATCATTAGCATTATCATCATCATCATTAGCATTATCATCATCATCACCATCATCATCATTTTCATCATCACCATCAGCATCATCTCCATCATCATCATTATCATCATCATTATCATCATCATTATCGTCATAATCATCATTAACCTATCAGCATCATTTTCATCATCAGTGACTATATCACCGTAATCGATAGTAGCCTCGTCATTATATGTCATTATGATCAATTCTCGTCAGACCCTATCGTTGCCAATCAATGATCAGTATCACAAGTATATAGGCTCTTTTCACCATTGCAATCAGAATTAAACTCCTCATCCAAATCACATTCCTTACCATCAAATTCACATTTAACAGAGCCCTCAATAAGTGTTATTTTTTGAAATTTCACCCGGTAAATGAACTACTATTCTTACGGTTTTTTATCAATTTATGTCATCACCCAGGAGTCATTGCTACTCGAAGTCTCATATGTCTATCTTCATCAAAGTTATGTATTATTTGAATTTTTTGCGATTGTGTCAGGATAACGGCATCAGGTAGATTAAGTCTGAAGCTACAACTCCCTTGCATAGAAATCTTTGGGTACCGATAGTAGTATTGACGCTCGACAAGTGCTGATCTCGAGCCTCTGAACTTTTAAAACCCAATGGAATGTAGATGGGTAAATGCCTGAGGCAATAACGCACGGCTTGGTAATGTTTTTCAAGGAATTTTTGTGTTATCAGATTAGACGTAATTAGGAATTTCGATGCAGCTAAAGTTGTGTAACGGTCATTGATGTAAAATATTCGAAATCGATTGATTTTGCCGACTTGGTATTTTTCCAATATTGAATGCTCCCATCTTTTTTTACGGTTTATTAACTTCTAATCTTATTACCTAGTTAATCCACAAGTCCACAATGTTTTGGGTTATGCTTGCACACTGCACGACAATGTGAAAATATGGTTCTGTTGGTCATCAGGTTTTCGCAAAGAAATCCCTATATCTTACAAATCTTCATCAATACGGTCCTTAACTGGTCGTGTAATGTGAGATAAACTTTTCTGATAATTTCAGCTTAAACCAAACTGCCAGGCTTTTTCTAGCCTTTTTCTCTGTTCAAAAAATAGCTCTGGATTTCCTGCTTTATTATTCTATCAAACAAAAGAATAAATCTCTTCGTTGGCAGAATTTCTTTATTAATTACATGATACAAGCAATTCTCACTAATGAGGTTCAAGGCATAGAAACTTTAAGATGGTGTTTGCCCATTCGATTTTTTTCTAATTTAGCCTCTTTTAGTTCTTGCAGGAAGATCTCTTACACGTTTATAAGGAACCGCTTTATTTGAAATTTACATCTAGAAGACTAGAAAGTCTACGGAATTTTTACACTAATGACAAAATCCCTATCGAACTTTTCAACTTCGACTATTCTTGTCGCTGGAAAATATCGAGGATTAGGAAGGAACATTCTCATTAATTGTGTGTTATCCTTGAAACAAATGGTTCATACGCTGGTCTCCGTTTAAACTTGCAGTGTCCATCGTGCTCCGTTGTAGCACTGAACATTTAACACGTCTGTAGCACTGGTGTGCAGTTAGAATCAAGGAATTAGTAAGGAAATTTTAAACTAAAATGTGGTCAAAAGAAGTCGAAAAATAAGAATCTTTTAGAACTAGGCCTGACGCTAGGTTTGTCATAAAAACGTGTGTAAGAGAATTGATAGATACAGGGGACTTGCTCCCAGTAGTTAGTATTTTAAAAATTCCGTGGTACCCATGTGTCGGATAAAACGGGATAAAAATTACAACATTTTCAGATAATTTCGAGGTAGGGGCCTCTGGGTGTCTTATTATTTCACATGATGAATTGAGGATTGGCACCTAGTACTAGAATTTGGCATGAAAATTCTGACATTTTGGTACTAAAAGTAGACTTCAAAATAGCCTTATGTTTTAAGCCGAGCATTTCTGGATGGGGTATAAACGGATACAAACGCCAATCATCCCAAAAAAGCCCACGCAGATCAAAGTCAAAAGTTGTAATGTATTCCTAGCAAAAATCAAACAAAGCAAGACATACAAAAACTTTGTACAAAGGAGTTCAGCATCTATAGTCAATAGTCAAGTTTCTTAACTTTTCTTGAACATAGTACAACAGTCTTAGATTTTTGTCCAGTCTAGTACTAGCTTCTTATAAAATAAACAATCCGTACACTACTCCCCAAAAGTCCTTGGGACACTTGCAAAAAACTGATACAAAAACCACTTCACTTTCCTCTACATATTGTCATTGTGAACTGGCGTGCACGTGAAATCATCGCATGCACTTCTCCAAAACACTAACATTGTTTCAGGGTGAGAGGGGGATGAAAGTTCATTGCAGAATATAAAAAGTACAAAGTGTCCCGGGACTCTATTGTGGCTTTCAGGGATCATAGCCCAAAAATACAGTTACCATGGAGTATGGGGTCTGTTTTACATTTATATTTATACAAACGCCCATGAGTTTATCCATGAGTGTATCACATGTTGAACTTCCGGTTAGTGCAGTTATTTCCTGTTACTTCGCGTCACTCCAGCCATGCTTGTGTTGGGTCCATCGATGAAGTCAGCTGCGTTTAAATAACAAACTGTTAACAGGGAGCTTGATGGATACAAATACCTATTACCACTTAACTATTGCAGAAGGCAGTGGAGACCATGGACTGAGGGCAGAACGAGCAAGGTACAGTTTTGTTTGTCTGGCATTTTCTCTTCCGTTGAGTTCTCCGCCTTTTCTGTAACCCACTCTTAGCCTAAGCCTTTTCATACACTGTCGTCTGTCAAGCTTAGCTGTCGGTTTGGAAATGAAGTATGGCACTCAAGGACGTCTCGATGGCCTAAGTTAATTTAATTATCAGTACACTGATTTTCAACATGATAGGTTACATAGTGTATGAATGGTTGCAATGTCTGACTTCAAATGCCTAACAGCAGAGACCCTTTCAAGCTCATTAATCCCCGTTATATACATCATTACACTCTCCCTAATATCTCTTTTATCCAGCATATCTGTTGGATTCTCCTTTAGAAAACTGTAAGGATCAACCCGGTCTTATTGTGTTGTAGCACTGTTGGGTCACTCCAAGGTATTTCGAGACGTTATACGAATCGTTCAATATTTGTTTGTATCTGACTCCTCTCATCTTATTGATTTCTCCCGAAGAGTTGTTGTCTTGGATTGCAATTGTCGGACGAAGATAAATTTGATTAGGTGATTGTAGTGAGGTAATTGTAGGCTTTATGTAAAGCGTCTTTTTTCGGCCGCTATTCCCTTTGTCTCGGAAGGAGGCAAGTGAGCGCTGTTCTCTCGCACTGCGCTGCCCGGTATTCCACTTAACTCTGACTCGCGTGTACGCAACTGAGGCAATCGACCCAGTTTGCTGGGCTCAGTCAAACGCACAGTTCACACCAGCTACAATGAGTAATTGATTTAGGATGTTTGCCGATTTGAAACTGTTTAACTTGAGTATATTCTGAGAACTGAATACTTGGAAATCAAAGGTGGTCGATATCAGACATCTTCGACGGCACTTCCCTGAAAAGAAGTAGGTAGTCCCTATGTTTATGTTTTTCTTAGTTACACCTCAAGGAGTAGAAGTCGTTATGAGTTATGAAACCTTAGTTGTAGAAAGTAGTAGGACATTTGATGTAAACAAAGTAGTATTTACCCGAATACCACTCAAAGCTGATATCTATATAAATGCTACACCAGCTTGATTTCTTGCTAAGGTTATAATTGTAAGGTTATCTTAGGCTGTGATTGTTTCACAGTCGCTCTGCCAAATGAACACAACTTGTATTGGAGTTAATATTGGGATTAGGAAATCTATGGTTTCCCGCAGGTTTAGCTCAGTTTATTGGTTGCTAAGGCACTGTACCGTAAAGTTTGTAGTTTACACCAGATTTGAACACCTCAGACTCAAAGACCTGCTGTTTGTTTAGTGTCGTTTCGAAAGGTAAATGTATCTTTGATATTTCAGAATATTTTAGCCACTGTCTGGTCTGCTATCAAGCTTGTTGTCTGCATTGCCTGGTAGCCAGTTTGATGTCTTATGCCATTCCATGAGTCACTTGTGGAAGGTAGCTAATTTACTTAATGATCGCAAAATGAAAGGAAGTCGTCCTTTAGAAATTTAAAAGTCAATTTGCGAATCTTTTGGAAGGTCTAATGTCATTATGAGATCCTAGTCTCTCTTGGACATAAACAAGCATATATCGAGAAACGAAATATCCGTTAGGACTACACTTCTTAATATTCTTGATGAGTATCCTTGTTCTGAGAACCCAGTAAAGTTACGAAAGAAAGCTTTAAGTGATGATGGCCTTTGTTCAGAGTAGAATGCAACAACGAAAAGTTGAATTGAAAGACGTCTTTCGATTGAAACCATGTTATCAATTAGAAAGTGGCTGATAGTAAATTGGCTACACTTTGAGATGAAGAAATAAAAACCAATTGAACTGATGTATAATAGGGTATAGTGGAAAAGTTGTTAATTGAAGTTGGCATGATATTTGAAAAGCGGAGGTACCATCATACTCATGTACTGAAAGTTACTTTTGAAAATATTACTTTTTAGTCCTTTTTATATTTTCAAAGGTTTATTGGTGCAAATAGCTAGACAGTGCTACCTCAGAGTGTAAGTTTCTGATTTTCAAAAGTCTATGTTTCATTTTCTCATTGTTACAAATGGATATTGTATATTTTAGGTAAAATCTAATAAGTAAATACGCATTTCAGTTATAGGAAGTCTTCTTGAACATGTATCCCCTTGTTTCTGGCATTTTGTGGAGAAATTGCCACTGTTGTTTGGTAATAGTCTTGTTGGAATTGGTACAGTAATAGACAAGTCCACCAATATCTTGCATGGGGCCCCTCAGTAAATGGAAAAAACAGTAAAGAAGAATTCTTTAGCTATTATTGGCCTGGTTTGAATTGATTTGATTTTAATTTTTTAATCATTAAAATTTACAGCAACAATGATAATATAATAACAGAAATAACAGCAATAATACATTAGCAATTGATACTAATATTAGTATTCACACCGTAGAAATAGATAAACTGTTCATAGAAATAACTTCTATCATAAACCTTATATGCAGTTGACAACAAAGGAAAACTGAATGGGGAATGGTGCTGAATGGATCACCATTCTGTAAGGCTAATTATTGAAATGTAGTATGTTGTGAATTCTAAAGGAGGAGTTCTCTGGTAATATAGACAACCAAAGCCATCTCTAGTTGGATTCTTTCCAACTTAATAATATTAAATAACATTATATCATAGTGTGGAAATGTCCCATAATTGGAAAGGGAATTTTGTATAAAAGCACCAACTTTTTATTTTTCTTCTTTTCTTTCATAATTATTATTTACTTAGTTATTCATTGATTTGTTTGTTACTTCTAGTACCTCTGTTATCAATTTACTTATCTATAAATGAAGTAGTTTTTGACAGATATTATCAGTGTAAATGCAGAATGCCTTTTCAAACCAAACATATGAAGTAGGAACTGCATTTACTTACATGTTACAGGTGAACTGTTTGAGATGTGACACTCTTAAGATACATATTAGATATAGGTAAATTGGTTTCATTCAGTCCAGAGATATTGAAACTGGAGGAGGCATTAGTGATACATACCACCTAATTTGTTCAAATGTTGAAAAAAGTGCCCTCAGAATGTTAGAATATGCCCTTTTCGTGGAGACAAATGTATACGGCCCTTGCAAAATCACAGTAAATGTAGGGTTTGGCTTTTTATCTCTAGGGTGTAGCATTAGTAGCCTTCAACTCCTGTGCCCCTCTACCCCTTTACCTTCCAAATGCTCCCTACATCTATGATTCATTCTTTATTTTATAGTATAGAGTTATTTAGTTTTATATATAGATAGAGTAAATGCTATAAGTATACAGACAGCATCAGATGCTACGCATATGCACTTAGAATTTCTTGAGAGTAGGTTCGATACAGACATTATTATGTTGTTATCAGATGGCCTGGTGTAGCATCGATTTTAGGTTGAGTAGTGCTTTTCCGATAGAGGTGTAGTAGTTTATCATTGACTATTCAAAATGGATCATTATCGAATCGCGCGATGTCAGCTCGGGTTGAGTTCAACCTGTGATGGGATTTAACAACTTTTATTGTGTTCCTGTGAGCTTCCACACGGATGGGTTTGGCATGCTGTTGTTGAACTATCACATGGAAATCTCACCCTTGGTTAAGATTTCAACCAGGTTAAGGTTTCAACCAGGTTAAGGTTTCAGCCAGGTTAAGGTTTCAACCTAATTGAGAAAGCGAGTTGAACTCGTCCCGAGTTGAGGTTTCTCATGTAAACACTTTCACAATGTACATTAGTATTCTATATCGGTCGAGTTGACACTCAACCTGGGCTGAATCTTCTCATGCAAACGGCCTCCAACTATTTTTCTGAGTTGCTACTTCTTGAAACTGATTATCTATACCGTTTCTATTTTGATAGGACTACTTTAGTTCTAGAAGGATTTAGATGTTTTTCAGTACCAAGGCACCTTTATTCTCGGTAATCGCAGGGTGGTCTTGTCCCATCAGAGGTAGTTGCTGATTCCGTGTCCATTAACTTCGCCTTCCTTATGAATCATTGTCAATCGCCGACAATCATCGTCAATCACCAATTATAGTTATCATCAATACTCGTGATCATCCATATCAATTCTCATCACTGATTATTGTCGTTCCCACCACCAAGTCTCTATCATCTTGTCACGATCAGTCATGAGAGCCGTACCCCTCCCGGAGATGTGGGACACACAACTCTGTTTTCATAAGTGCCTGGTAATTGTGTAGATGAAGGGTTAAAGTATCATAACTTGCCTTAATACGGTTCATTGGTAAATTCGCCTTTTGCAAAACCCAAACTCAAAATTGCCAAAGTTCACAGCCCTGCCAGTCACCATTCTGTTTTATCGAGTTACATGATTGTATCCCAACCGTATACAACTGCTACCCTCCATTCAACATTTCTGCATGCATTGTACATTTTGCACCCCTAGGCATCTCGTTGTTTTCAGTTTCTCCCTTGCTTTCCCCACTGTTCTAATCTAGTTCTCGGTTCACACTAGATTCTTCACTCTTTGTCAGTGGATTATTACCAACCATTTATCTCCTTTCGGTTCGATCAATTTGGCCCTTCTACTCTTTATCCATCGCAAATTTTGTTCATAGATCATGCTCCCCAGTGTGCACTCTATTTCCCATTTCTTTTCATAAATCAGATCGTTCAGTTTTTATTCTGTCTGCCAAATTCGTTCATAGGTTTGCTTGAGGTTTCTTTTAGATCCTGTTTTATTTCCTAACGTATCTTCTTTATGTGCTTTTCTACAATTATATTTGTTTTCATTCCTCTAACTTGATGGTTTCATGGCTGATGTAGTTTTGACTCTGACGTAAGTTAACGCGTACTCCTATCACATTGGTTAGGTAAGTGGTTGTGCCACGGAAGGGTGCTGGTGAACTTGTCTCCCACTTTTCTGTGGGATTACTTTGTACCTTCGTTGGAGAAGAGGTGAGATGGGAGATTTCTAGCAAGGTATAACTCTTTGTTTTGTCATACTTTTGCTCTTTGGCACCTTTTAGTCTCGTACTCTACTGTACGATCAGGAGTACTGTAGAGGATTATGGGGCTCGAGGGCTCAACCCTTTTTGTTAGAATGATGAGAGTTTTCGGGGGTGTGGTTTACTGCCTCTGGTTTAGACAGGTTTTGTTGCAGAAAGCAGTGAGTTAAGGGTGTGACTGTGGTAAGTTCTTAAACTATTTGCAGTTGCAACCAGATTGATTTAGCAAACCTCTCCCCACCCTCACTCTGATTATAGTCTAAGTCCTTCATGTGAGTGGTATGGGGTACCCTTGGAAATAGGTACAAGAGGGCACTCTAGCATTTTCCTAGTTCCTAAGTCCTGAAGGGCTCTTTGTCGGCAGTTTGTGGCTAATCTTGTTTTCCCCTACTTTAAGTAATCCCACTTTGTTTGATGAATGTGTTTACGCTAGGTTGTAACCAAAGGAAATTAAGAAATGATGTATATCTTAATGGCTAAGTGTGATGTTTTTATTTGTACATCAGCTAGGCAATTGTAACAAGGCACTTTACAAGGTAGGAATCGCTTATGCCGAATTCAATTGCGGTTATTCTATTATGCATGCTGCCGACATGTAGCACCATTGTAGCATGGTTTTGGGATGGTTTTGGCATGGTTTTACGTTCCTACTGTATTAGTTTACACCTGGATTTAAGTACTATCGGCTTACGTTTGGTTATTACGATGCAATTACAGTCAGAATGAAGTATCTGTTACACAAAAATGACGCTTAATTTTATGTGTACAGGCTGTATTTTTAGCTACTGAAACCTGCAGTGCCTTACCGCAGGAAATTACAACAATATGAAATAGAATTATGTTTGAAAGGAAAATAGGAACACTGTAAGTGAGTTTACACTATGGCATAGTCCTTTGCGATTAGGTCCATTTATGATGACGTTGTTGCTAGGTAGCAACTTCTCTAAAAAGGTGTATATTATCTGTTTATTAACGTTTATGATTCAGAGAGAGTTGGAGTGTTGAATTCCTGTTACCCTAACTACTATGAAGAGAATGTTATCAGGATCTTGTTTCGGGCCCAAATTTTGTTTTTTTGCCAAATGTTTGTGTTTTTACGCAGATATCTTTACGCGTACAGGTTATCATGTTCACGACCTCCATTTTTATGGTTTATTAGAAAGAATCGTCGTGTAGTTGAATTAATTTGCTTACTAATGCTAAAGCATTTTGTTAGTGGAGCGGTGTACGGTACTTTTAAAGTTGGCGAGTAGAGAAAAACCAGGAATTTGAATGGAGTGCCCATGGACAATAAATTTCAGTTACTTACCTACTTAGTTATGTTGTTTCTTATTATCAAACCTTTTGTAGCTTTACTTTTTGAAACATTTATCTGCCCTGTCCTTGGTCTATTGTTAAGAATCGGAATAGTTTTATTCTACACACAATTGTAATGATGTGATACATTCTTATTTACTAATTTTCTAATGAAGTACTATTTCATATTTGTTTTATTATCTAATAATAATGATGTTAGTAAGTAATTATGATATTGGTCTGGATACAAGAAGTAAATGATTATATTACTATTAAGAGATCAAACCTAGATATTATACTTTCTTGACGCGACAATGTTAGTCACTCTAGTGCACGCAGCATTGGGGAAAATAAGTACTTCGGAGGATAGCAGTTAAGTCTGTCAGAAAATTGAAAGCATATGATGGACTTATCTGTTGTTTACACCGCGTACATATCACAAAAACAGCCACACTCCATCTTTTGCACTTTATTTATATGAGTTCGACCTAAATGAAGATATTCAGCTTCAAAAGTGAAGACATTAAGTGCTAATGCATTTTCCAACGTAGAACTTTCTTAGTGTCTAGTTATGCGCACGGCTTGGGAGAGGGGGGGGGCAACTTGCATTAATGAATTACTGTTTTTCTGCCCTGCTGTTGATAGTTGGGAATCTGCTTCATACCTACCTATTTGTCCTCTTTTCGGTGGTCGTTGTTCGCGGTGCAAGATACGTGGTTGTACTTTTCTATATCGCAATAAAAGGTGAAAATTTAATTTTGTGTACCGTTCTATTATTGTCATTGCACTTTAAGTGGGCTATCTCACATAAGTAATTTTATTTTTTTTAATCATTGCTCTTGGCTGTCATCAGTCCGTAAAGGAAAGTCCAGGGGATTTGGCAAATCCCTGCACTGCATGCCATATAAAGCAATTAATTATCTGCCATGTGTGAATCGAAGCTTTAATTGTATAACAGCCTAATTGTTCTTATGTTCTCGTTACAAAAAGCATCCTTTGCATTGTTGAAGTATTGAAGGTTGTACGTTGCCTTAGGCACGACTGCGAACTTTAAAGATCAGGCAATCTCAGCTTGGGCATTTGCTAGCATTGTAGCTACGGAGGATTTTGCCCCCCTCCCAGGCGTAGCGTTTGCCCCCATAGTGAGTAGGAACTACTTCTACAGTTTAAGGCCTATCTAGACTTTCGATTTTTCTTAGAATCTCAATTCGGAGAGAGAAACATGAAAGTTCTAAATATGAATGAAAAAATAGGTTACGCTTATGACAAGGTAAAAAGGAAGGAATCATGCACCCAGTCCACCTCAGCGAAACTTTATTAAGGATGTGATTTTTATGACGGTATTGATACTGGATATTCTGTAACTGATGATATGGAAAAAATGTAGAATTTCTTTTCTGCCTACCATTATATTGCTTCATACCTGAGAGAGAATTTCCATGCTCATCTTTCAGGTTCTTTCAAGATTTTATCCCCATAATGAAAATTCATTCGCAATGCTTTGATCTTAGCGATACCAATTCCCAACTATTAGGTTTTGTTTTGCATCGAACTAATAGTCAGTTGGTTTTCTTGTTCTTTACTTGATTCTGATAACGGTATGTTCTATGGTAGTTTTCGGCATATCTCGTATATTCCTCCCTCTATTCTAATATTTCTTAAAAGACAATTCTACTTGATCAATATACGAGTACAACTGGCAATTAGTCATTTTGGATAGCTCTCATTTGCGCGGCAACATCAAACAGTATTTGCACACAAGTACCAATGTATACTATCAAGTTCACATTTGGAGCGTGATCAGCTATGAATATGGAGCTCAACCAGCTTAGATTATGGCAGAGATTAATTCAAAGTATATTAGAGAAAGAATGTAAGTGTGTGTTTTAAACTTAGAGCTTTGGTTTGTAGCAACATCTTCAGTTCTGTTATGCATAGGATTCAACCTTCACGAATATAACTAGTTGTTCATAACGCAGACAGTCAAGTTTTTGTCATTTCGTTGCCATCCATTTATACGGGGTAAAATTCAACATCTTATAAACTGCTTTACCAGTTACCCTGTGAAATAGAGTCAATACTACTTTACCGATATTACAAAGCAATCTATTGACTACGAAGGTTTAATTTTTATGCTAAAAATGAATATATTTGTTAATTGATAAATAGAAATGAAAAGAACGAACTGTATTTCTTCTTACATATTCCATAGAGAGTTGTTAAATGCTATTAAAGATTTGATATTACTCTTTTTCATTACTTACCTCGTTCATTTTGCCTTATATATTTGAAACCAGCTTACTACCATATGAAAGTTGAGAAATTGAACAAGAATAGCACATGAATGAGAAAACTTAAAGATATTCTTTCAGTTATAAGTTATATCCATATAGTGATGGAAGCATTCAAAAATTTCTTGTACAAGAAGAGGTAGATTGACTTCCTTCTATTTTAAATCAATATTTCTATATCTGTGAACTTTTTCTTGAATATTTGCTTTCTATTGATTTAATGCAAGTTTGTCTCACATTCAGTTTTTCACCAGGAAATGTTGTGAAGCTTGTTGCCTCTAGTAGTTCCTCAAAAATAGTTCAGAAATAGGAAGCTTTTTTGTTTGGCATGTTTTGAGTTAAGGCTCCTGTACACACTTCTTTAATAAGGAACCTGCCTTAAGGCCTAGTTCTTAAATTTGTTTGCTTTTGGACCTCTTCTGACCATATTTCAGTACTAAAAGTTCCTAACTAGATTCGTAAGTTTTACTGCACACTTAGTGCTAAAGAGATTGTAAATGTTAAGATATGTTTGACGTTATACATGTAGGTCCCTTATACATAAAGCGATTCCCAATTGAAGAAAATGTGTTAAATTGTTGCACAGGCTACCAATTTTTCTTGCGGATAATACAGTTGTATACGTCACATGTACTTTCAAGGTTGTCGAAACTCAAGGAACGCCTAAATACATGCTAAAGATCAGAATTGTTGTACCAAATAATTGGTTGACAAGTGCCGCAATAATTGACCCGAACTATGGGAACAAAGGCAAAGTTATGTTTAATTGTTGATATGGTCCTCCCTCCATTCTGTTCGAGGACAAGGAGACATTCTAAAGATCATGATTTTTATCATATTCTATAGGTGATGGATTCCAATATATTTCTGAATTTCCATCAGTTTCTTGCGATGCAATCATTTAGCCATGTTTCAGTACAAAGTATAATTCACATATGAAAGTGAATGTTTACTATCATTCGCTGTATTTAAGTTAGTAAGTAAGTAAGGTGTTAGTTAGTTTGTTAGTTTGTTAGTTAGTTAGTTAGTTAGTTAGTTAGTTAGTTAGTTGGTTAGTTAGTTAGTTGGATAGTTAGTTAGTTAGTTCCATCTTAAAGGCTGATTGCTCTTTGCCCACCGACTATCAACCTGACGCTTAAACATATTTTGCAATTGTAGAGAGCAAATATCACTTAACGATTTAAGTACGTCTGATGAAGACCGTTTCTTTTCAAATTTGATCCAAAGTATTCATCTTCACCAATGTGTTTTTGTTCGGGCTATGATCGTATGGGCCCAGTTTTGGATCTACTCTGGCTTAATCTTGGCACTTTCGCTTATTTTCAGATATATCAGGTAACAATAGAGAAGTACCGGCCTAATCATTACAGTAATAGGTTATCTTACAGGGTAAAAATTAATTAATCAGTATTAATATCATGTCTATACATATTAATTTATGTTAGTTATACAATAGATTTTTCTCCATTTACAGATTCACCCTCTCCCCCAGTTCCAGATCAATAGTTTCAATTTAAAACTCCATATAATGTCCTGCAGAGCGTACACCAGAAAACAAACTTCGAAGTCCTTTTTATAGCGGAACACAACAAAACTGAACTCAATCTACACATTGACCATTAGTCTATCTAAGCGCATGCGTAATAAAATATGAACATTATACTCCACAAAATGCGTAAGGTCTACCCTTGTTTTAGACTCTGTTCCCATAGAACAGGCGCAAGTAGCAGTCAACTTAGATTCGTAAAGGATTTAGTTGCCGGATGGCTCTTTATCTCAATGAGATCTTAATCAAAAACGAGGCTTGCCTCAGATTATAGATTTTGAATTGGTTTTGTAGTTCAGCGCGTACTGTTTATATTTTTGCTAAATTGTGTCTCTTGTTTATGCATTACTTAAAGCCTATTACTTCCACAGGTTATGCTGAGTAAGAAGATACGTCTCTTAGGGGGGCTAGAACAACGGCCTAAGTTTCTGTTTACTTTTGTAGAATTTAACAATTTCTCCTATCTCCCTCAGAAACGTTGGCGATTTTCACTTTCTATCATATAGAAATTAGCTGATTTCTGTTTTCGCCCTTTCTTCGTCTCCCTTCTTTTGTTAAAGTTTGATTAATTCTCCTTTCTCCCATACCATTGCCACCCCCGTCTCTACAACTGTTAATCCCAGTGACTCCATCTATGCAATAAATTTTAAACCACTGCTTTCAGAATGCTGCTTTGCGTTTTCACTTCTAGTTCGGCCTCACAGTCGCTTTAAATCTGTGATTGATCTTAGCACTAATTGGGACCAGATTTCTCGTAGCCACACAAACTCATCAATTGATTCAAAGCAATTTGTAGAGATATTTTTACAAGAAGTTGTATATTCGAGTGTGCTAAGTTAGCAGGTAATTGCAGAGTTCTGTAGGGTTTTCGTAAGGATAAATCAGAGCCGCACAGTACTCTTGCGGGTACAGTACTGAGAAATTTTACTCCTTAGTTCTTGTAAGAAGAAGAAAAATGTGCCTGACACGAAAACACGGGAATTATGCCTGTTTCGTTGCTACGCTAATGGGGAATAAGTGTATATATATATATATATATATATATATATATATATATATATATATATATATATATATATATATATATATATATATATATATATATATATATATATATATATATATATATATATATATATATATATATATATATATATATATATATATATATATAGAATAAACCACAAATATACTATCCTTTAAGTAAACGTTTCGATCAGAATCTTCATCAGTACTAAACTTACAATGACATTGGGCCTGCTTAAATTACCTACATAACAATGGGGTCACAATTGATATTACCTAAGGGGGACCTACCTATTAACACCTCATGATAAATTAAGAATACATTATATGGGGAGGGCCGAAGCTGTGAAGTAAGAAACAAAGGAGGATAATATAGAGCATATAAGGTGATGCAAAGAGTGCGAGAAGTGTGAAGAAAAGACGAATAGATGCTGGATAGACGCAAAATGGACAAAAGAAGCAATTAACGCTAGGACCAAGAAGTGACCCCATTGTTATGTAGGTAATTTAAGCAGGCCCAATATCATTGTAAGTTTAGTACTGATGAAGATTCTGATCGAAATGTTTACTTAAAGGATAGTATATTTGTGGTTTATTCTATTTATGTAATTTATATACGTTGTGGATGCGGCTTAGGTTTAGTTTGTATATATATATATTTTGTGCCTGGATGGCGCAATTGATTAGCACAGGTGTCTTCTGATCTAAACATCGTGAGTTCGAATCCGCATTGGGGCCAAAAGAAATTTTCCAATTGTGGTAGCCCACTCATGACTTAGTATATATATATATATATATATATATATATATATATATATATATATATATATATATATATATATATATATATATATATATATATATATATATATATATATATATATATATATATATATATATATATATATATATATATATATATATATATATATTATCGTCTTCAAAGTTACAGAGATTGGAAGCTTTCATGGCGTAGATGAAGTCATTTATAAAAATATTTAGCAACAATGGAGGGAGATCTGAGTCCTGCGGGATTCATGACACCGTTTCCTGCCATTCGAAATTTAGGACCTACTATAACGCTTTGTTTTCTATGTGATAGGTATAAGACCCAAACCCTAAAATTGAAAGATTTATATTGAGAAGAAAGCATTTGCTTTAATTGGCGGACTGAAGGCCATTCTAGCCCTGAAGGTATAGCAGCTGTACACCCGAAATGTTTTCAGGATACTTGCAGTACAGACTTGATTACAAAAGCGTTTCTAGATCTTAGATAGTTGATGTGTGTATTACTAGGCGTGGTGTGGGCGTGGTGTGAGCGTGGTGTGAGCGTGGTGCATCGTATTGTCTTAAGTATTTTTGTGTCTCAACCATCGTATGAGAAGTATTTGCGAAACGACAGTGGATGGATGAAATATGTGAATTAGCTATCTGAATGCATGCCTATAGTGCACACCTGGTGATCTTGCACACTTCACACTTAGAATTTTTCCCTTTGCACACCCGGGATCTCGGACAAATGTACCCTATTTTTCAATGCCGCCAGCCCCTGTACTTTACTGGCTTCGTTGCATGTAGTTCATATGTTCATTTACTGCACATAGATCGGCCCTGATTTCTCATCTAAACACATAGGACCCCCCTAGCTCTCTTATTTCGGTCCAGATTATTTTTGTAGATTTCAAAGTCAGCTACTTTCCTTGTGATGGTACTGGTAATTATAGTTCAGGAAAGGCCGAGTTTTTGACGCCACAATTAGGGAAACAGTGTTTATATACCTTTGACCACACGAATTTATTTGATCGGAAATAGAATCTAGCCGATTGCTTGTTTAGGACAACTTCAGACAATATCCAGCCTTCGATTTACTGTATTCTTTGTCATTTCAACATTCATGCATCTCATTTCATTAACAGTTACGTCAACTTGGTTAGCTGCCAGTAATTGTGCATGGTCTTATTGGATTTGTGGGACTTTTAATTCCCCGTCAGTCGATTCTACTGAGATTTGCCAAAGCCTAGGGACTTCTGAGCACTGCTACACAGAAAAGTAAAGAGAGTTTACTCTTGATAGGTTCGTAGGGAGGGGTGTGGGGCGTCATACCCCTCTGGAGAAGCATTTCGTTGGCACAACTTTCCTGTTGTCGGCTGATCCTATGATCTCTTCGCTAATTCAAGCGGCTCGCGGGCAAATATTGCAAGTTTCAAAGATATCACAAATATATATCTAGCATGCTGTCGGAAAAGCGTCGGTTGTGCATTGTATTGAAATGCACACTAGGATACAATCAGAAACCACACCTTGTTCTTGGATGTTACGCCCATATCTTCGGGACTTGTATATTTCACACCCCCAGAAGCATAATCTTCTTGACGGTGTTACCTCTTGATCTCGAAACTTTGTATGTTCAAAAAGCAGGAAACTTAGAGAGTATAGCCTTAATTTCAAGTTAAAGTTTCTTTCAGCTGAGACTGTTTGCTTGCTTTTAATAGTGAGGATAGCCGCCAATTGTTTAGAGAGTTTGATCAGATCTATTTTCTCCTAACCTTGTTGACCAATCATCATGCAAAATGGGCCTAATAGTAGCATGTGTGATGAGAATCCTGCATGATGATTGGTGAATTAGGTCAGGAGAAAATAGAGCTGACAGAGCTCTCAAACATTTGGCGGTTATGCTGCGATAGTGATGACCTGTTTTCTAGAAGTGGAATTAATAGGGTAGTTTTGATAAACGAAGGGGTGTTGAAATTCTTTCCTCATAGAATAGAAGAGGGTCGAGTTGCCCAAAGCTGCTACACTGATATAATTCCAGTGAACTTTGGCATTCTTGCGCAGATTGAAAAATAGTAAAATTTTTGGAAAATTTGCAGAATATTTATAAGCGTCCCTCTTATAATCGACAGTGAAGAGTAAATGCATTGTTAGTTTGACGACCAAGTCTTTGAAATGGACTTCTATTTGGTAATAAACTATAACCTTTTATCTTGATCAACAAATGTCCATAAATCTTGTGGAGATTTAATCATCTAAGCGTATAGCCTATCGTGGGATTGAGGAAAACTGCGATCCCTAGTTTGTTAACGATTTTATGAAGTATTTTGATTTACCCCGCCTCTAGATTCATCTGTCAGGTCAAATCAATTCGAATTTTGTGCACTGTAATAAAACACTACATAATCGTACATCGATAATTGACTCTTTCATGCTCACCACAGCAATTTTAATTTATCTCATCTGAGGTAGAAAGAGTGGTATTATGTGATAGGGGTCTCTGATAATGTCCTATCTTTAAATGCACCAGGATGTTCTATGTATGCGTACAGCATTGTAGTTGAAAATGTAACAACGGCCCTGTTTTGTAATTAGATTATGGTTTTCTTCTATTATGTGCAATTTTGTTCATCCTTCCGTCTTTGGCAAAGGGTGTTAAATGCGAAATCAGATTTGTCACCATTGCAATTATGTCAAAAATCAAAAGCACTTCTTTCTCAAAATGGATTGAGGTAAGAATACTGTTGCACTCTACGTTCATTTTTTGTTCTGTAATTGATGCAACATTTGGATGCCACCGCTGATGAACAGGTTTAGAACTGTAAGCTATTTTTAACTGTGTTATGACAGAGGAGAAGTAGCCCACGTTTCATTGGGCCGTATGTGGTAGCCCTCTGTTCAGGTAGCCCATGTTTTAGATAGTAGGTAACCATTTTTAGGGAGTCTCAGGAGTCCCTTGATGGACTCAGCCCCCTTTGTATAATAAGGGAGCTTTAGGAGGCTCACTCTCCTTTCCAAGAGCAATTGCTTGTCTTGACTGCCTAACTTGGCAGTATGAACCGAACCTCTGTTGTGGTTGTATGTAGACTGTACTTCAGTTACATTTGATTTTTGTGTATATTTCTCTGTGTGTAAGTTTAGGAATGTGTATGAAATATTGATTTTGGCTATGGATGTAGCCCATATATGTAGCCTACCGTACTACCCCCCTCCTTTGTGGGACGGGCAACCCTAATACACACTCATTGTCTATCATGATCCGTTGCCATCTTTTTGCGACCTTGACCTCATGTTGTTTTTCTCTTGTTATTTTTCGTTGTTTTGAAACTCTCTTGCCTCATCAAATCCTATTTGTTCCACTCACTGCCAGTCACTTTACCGCATGCTTTCTTTGTTTTACATGAGAGCGGGCTTGATTCTAAAATTGCTTTACTTTCAGAGTGGTTGTGCCTGTCTTGACCTCGTCTGGACTTGTTTTTAATATGTTCTTATCTACTTCCAAGTTTCCGCTTCCATTCTCTTATAGGTTCGCTCGTGTAGAACAAAGAGCATATTCAGGGATACCTTATGACAGTTAGAATGACCGTGGGGAAATTTTTTTAGAAAGTTAAATAATCCAGACGATATTATTTTTAGACGATTTTGTGGCTGATCCAGCTTTTGTTTCTTAACTGGTATTTCCAAGCTGTTGACGCTTTTCCATATTAACATACAGAAGATGCCTTGTCGATTTTAGCTTCCCCTGCTGTACGCAGAGATTTTTGTAGGCTTAATGTATGTACAATTATTTTTTATAAGAAACTTACTAGTGCTGTTTGCGTATTTAGTCATATTCTTATTCATATTCACAAACATTTTACAGTTGATTTACAGTTGGTTAAATGTAACTAATAAATATAAACTATTTACAACTTTATATGC
Source organism: Mastigias papua (assembly GCA_964019165.1). Taxonomy (NCBI): domain Eukaryota; kingdom Metazoa; phylum Cnidaria; class Scyphozoa; order Rhizostomeae; family Mastigiidae; genus Mastigias; species Mastigias papua. Next base: position 18,896,149 of record OZ025268.1, read on the forward strand.
AAACTCACATGCACACACACGCGCGAGCATACACACCCATATATAAATATATATATAAATATAGATGTGTGTTAAGGACACTATTTTAATAGACAATCTCATTTCATTGGTGAGGTACAAGCTTATGTAATCGAGGCAGCCTAGAGAGTTAGTGGTTTTGCGATTGTGACTGTTGGATAACACACCTTGGCACTAAATACTAACACATTGCATTTTAAGTACTCATTCTATGACAGAAGAACCGTAATTACACGTTTTATGGGAAATCCCCACCCCTCTCCCCCCACCCCAGTACTGAAGCTTTCTTAGCCTTTGCATGGTTTCAGTACTGAAACTTTATTAAAATTTTCTTGGTAAGACTATTCAAATTTGTGTAATAATACAGTGTTGCACAGACAAACAGGCGCTACACAAACATAACGCTCCACTACGACACGAAATCTATACAAATTAAGGAAAAGCGACGACTATCTTTCGTGAGTATTGGAATTTTACGTACGTTGGGGAGTGCCCGTTAGAGAGGACACTTATCCTGAGCCGCCGGCATAGTGAGGTAGGGTGGCCAGTTCCTTTCCTCGCCGCCTCTAGCTTCCCCAGTGTTCCCACCAGGTACCCATCTGCTGCTGGGTGTACAATGAGCGAACATCCCAGCTATGATCCGAGGGTTCGGCTGGAACCACCGATGTTTTGCTTAGCAGTCAAGCGCTCTAACCACTTGGCCACTCGTCCACAAAGGTATATTACTATACGTTTTTGTATTAGGCAAGTTTTTTCCGCAGTGCTGAGGTTTTCTTTGCTTTTTCATGATTTCAGTGTTGAAACTTTCTTGAGACTTTCCTAGCAAGAATGTTCCAGTTGGCGTAACTCTACAGTTCCACGTAGCACTCTAATACATAAGTTACAACATGAAATTTATACAAGTTAAGTAGAAGCGATGACTGTATTGCCTAAATATCGGAATTTTAAAGGTTTATGACTTACCAACTTTCTTAAGCCTCAAAGATCCAGTACTGAGCTTTGTTAACTTTACGAGCAGTTGAGTACTGCTTTCTTGTAAGCAACTTTCTTATAGAAAACAAGCGTGTAATGGTGGGAAATGAAAGCCGTTGTGTTTTTTAATGATATGTGCATTGCCTGTTGTTGTCCTTCATTCCAAGCTATCTGCCCAGGGTTGGAATCTGTGTTTGTTAATTTTTCCTAGTTATATGGCTTTCAAAGGTTGAAATAACTTGTGGTCATAGAGTAAGTTGTCATTTGAAGGCAGAATTCTACAGGTTTTTTTGTAAGGAACCGAGCACCAGGCCCCATTGTTAAAATCCCTTATTTTTGGGCTTCTTTTGACAGTATTTTAGTCCTACACGTTCCTTAGTAATGTTCCTTAATTTTACTTGCAAGGTTAATGCTATAGATATCGTATGTATTCAGTGGTAAGACATGGCACTATAGATATTGCAAGTTTCAACGGAAACTACGCATGAACCAATTGCTATAAGGATTACATACAATTTGTACAAACTTGGCTTCTTAATTCTCTATTGTTCGCAATGAGAAGAATAGTAAAATTCGAAAAGTTTTCTAGGGATTTTGTCGTTACATACTTTTATAGGAATACCTACTTCTTAGCTGAACCTCAACATTCTCAAGTTTTTTTATTTTGAGCCTAAGAGCATTTTAAAGTTATTCTTAAATTTTATCGATTTTGAGTATTAATTCTCGTATAGATTATATTCTTGTAGTAAAAGGTGTGTAACTGACACTCCCTGAAGAATTGTTGAGTCGCATCGTAGTGTAACGAGTTCCAAACAGGATAGGTGAGCCTCACTCTTGTTTTATGCATTTTCTAAAAATAACTCATATCATCAAAATGACCCAAGCCCTCGTGAAGTTTGAGCCTTGCATCATTCTTAAATTACTGTTAAATTTCGGCGAATTTGAGTCTTAATTTTCTTATAATCTATATTCGTATAAAGCAAAAGTGAGTAGTGGTGAAAATTTCTTATTTTTTTAGCTTCTTTCATATTGGTTCCTTATGAAAAAGAAACGTGAATGGTTTTAATTTGAATATACACAGTCATGTTGTTGTCAACTAAGATACTCTGGCTACATTTAAACTGGTTTCCCTTTTCTAAATGAGCATTGTTAGTTTTTGCTGCCGTCCCATGATAGCACATTTGTACTTTCATTACCACTGCATCTCAATAAGCCAACAGGCTTCAAATTGAGCTCTTATAGGACCTGAAAAGTTCACATTTTTGGCGAGCTTGTTTTTCTTGATGCAAGTCATGACCCAGGTGATTCTGTGTGTTCCTAGTGAGGGCAGCTCCTATTTATATATAGCCTTTTATCTCAGAGCTTTTTAAATTGTTTTCGGTAGTGCAAATTGGACCTTATCGGAGTACTTGTTTACTTATCGGTGATGTTTCTGTCTTGTTTTTCAGACGGTAACTCCAGTTAATGGACTTGCGAATTGTCTAGAACCAAACAGCTAGCCGTGTTTAGATTATCCTGAATTCTTGAAGCGCCTTTGGCTTTGCGACGATCAATTGCATTAACTTGATTATCGATCTGTTATTGCTGAATTTGTCTTCCACTTCAATTGCAAGCGATAATTTAATTGTATGCGTGATTAGGGGATCCAGATATGAATAACTCGGGCAAACATGCAGCCCGTTGTGTCCCAGCTATCCTGTTTCCCTGCAAATAAATTTTCACCTTTGCTATGGCCCCATAATCTTGATTTGACTGGTGGAATTGTAGACGTTAAGCTTGGATCGATGACTGTCTTGCAGTATTAGCACTGAATAGAATAGACAAGCGCCCAACTATGGAGGGGATCTTGAGGGTCTAGATCCCTGCCCTGTTCCTCAAATAGGTACAAGTGCCCTTTTTTGTTGAGAATTTTGAAACAGCATATTATCTTTCTGCTTGGGAGACCTGATATATATATATATATATATATATATATATATATATATATATATATATATATATATATATATACACTTCTAGTATGAAGTATTAGACCCTTCAATAGAGGGCCAGAGAATGCGCTACTGGTAATTCGAGAGGGATGTGAATTGATCTTATTGTTAGTAGTACATGAGTTGTAATTCATCTTAATTTTTCTTCTTACTTCTTCTTAAGTTTTATTATCGGCAGTCTGCTGTATGTGATTATTGATCGCAGCGGCGATAGTGTTGATTGACGATTAATGATGTGATGTGACAAAGTTGATTTATGATAGTGATTTTGTCCATATTGACTTTGATGTTTGTGGTAGTGTTGATAGCGGTGATATTAATGGTGATGGTGATAGTGGTGTTAGTGCTGGGATTGTTGATGATGATACTAGGATGTATGCTTGAACTAACGTAATGACCATTGATAGTCATGATTGATGATAATGATTTCATATCATTATGATGATGGTAGTGGTCCAATTGACGAAAACCTGGAAAAGTCAGGGGGAAATGTTGGAAAAGCATATAAGTCAGGGAAAGGTCAGGGATGTATATTTGAGTTAGAGTTTGTCATTATCACATTCTTGTCGTGTCTTTTATTGCTCGCCATTGCCCCCTGAAATCGTAGGATAGTCAACGTCCTTGCTGTAATATGAGTGTGGCCACAAAAGTCTTGGCTCTTAATGTTTGTACCCCGCTAAAGTTCTCCCTGTCTTTGGTGGCTGACACGTCCCCTTTGGTTATAGAAAAGTCAGGGAAAAGTCAGGGAAAAGTCAGGGAAAAGTCAGGAAAAAGTCAGGGAAGTTTGCTTTTCATTTTCTTTGGCAGCGATGATTGCACACTAACAGACAGCGAGAACACTTCTTTGACAGATACAAAATCCTTTTCTTATACCATTTATTTGTTATTACCCAAACATTATTGATGCTAAGGCAACCAATCCTGTACTTTTGTTTTACAAAGACCAATTGGTTGACAGGTGGTTTACTTAATGATGGGCTGTCATACCCCAACGATTGTGTTTTGAAGTAGTTTAATGCTGAGTATTAGTCTGTTTATCTGTTGAATTGAGTGTCTGACATGGAACTGTTAGCGGTAAGAGAAAGCCCTTTAATGTTAGAGAACAAAGTTTAATGTCAGATATGTAGTTGGTTTGTTCTTTTCTGGCCACCTTCGATGTGGTAGATCTAGCTTCGCCTCGAGAAACGTTATGGGTCTTATGTCATATGTGCTGTTTTCATTTTCTTGCCTTTCTCTGTCATCCTAGGCGCCTGGGCTTTGAAATATTATTTGAAGTATTAAAATATAGGTGAAGCAAACATCAAGTATTTTTGATATGACTTTCGGAAACATATCAGTGTTGCAGAAGGCCACTCCTCTCTATTTTGTCATGTTGCCCAAAGAAACGGGGTTCTTTTGTGTTTCCTGTGGGTTGTCACAAATATTTGAATATCTCAGATCAAGATATTACGATATATACACTCGTAGGTACGTATGTATGAACATACATCGAAACATACATATATACATACTAATCTATATTTATATATATATATATATATATATATATATATATATATATATATATATATATATATATATATATATATATATATATATATATATATATATAAATATTTATATATATATAGATGTATATGTATTTATATATATATTACTTATATTGGCTCATATTCCCAATCAAATGTGCTTATCATCACGAGCTTCTAATATTGATATACGAATAAAACAAGAGAGATATAATCCACCAAGATCATCTACCCTCTTTGCACTACATTAAATTGAGTCTTTTCATGGTGTTATTTGCTAATTGATTTTTCCCTATTTACTACCTTTTTCATACTTTTCAATAAATTGTTACCCATTTGGATCCTCCACGTTTATGTATGATTCCTCTTTTGCCCTCTGTACTGTCATACTGACGAAGTTCGATGTGTGAAATGCAAGATGTCTGTCGTTCTGTCTTGCTCTAATTTTCTTTTCATTGTGTTCCATACCCCTAAACCTGAGAGTCTCTTTTTGACTCGCGAGTTTTTATAAGAACCTTGCACAAGGTCTTGTTCTAAAAATTCCTTATTTTTGACCTCTTTTGATCACGTTTTAGTTCTAAAAGTCCTTTAATAGCTTCTTATTTTTAACTGCACATTTAGTGCTATAGACATTTTGAATGTTCAGTATTAAGACAGAGCACTATGGACAAAACAAGTTTCCGTGGATTCCCACCTTATGAACCTGTCACTAGGGGGATACATACCTTTATGCTAATTTGGCTTTTTGTTTCTCAATTGTTTTCAATGAGAAGAATGGTCGAAGTTGAAAATTGTTTGAAGATTTTGTCACCAGTAGTAGAAGCACGTAGATTCCCTGCCTTTCTACATGTAGGTTCCCTATAAACTAAACCATTTGTTTATTAGAAAAAACGTCTATTATCCTTTTAAAATTTATATTTTCACATTAAATGTCTTGTATTTTATTGTGTCCTTAACTAGTATTCCTAGATGAGCTCAGATGTTGAAGAAAAGATTAATCCAATAATGAAATCATAAAAGTAAAAATTCCAGACTTTTCGACTGCAACTTATTGTTCTGTCTCTTCAATTCTTACGTAATACGTCAGCGGTTTTCGTCGCAAAGCCTTACTGCATAGCCATTAGTGCGAGGTCAGGTGTGACGGCCAAGCGACGTGGTTTCTTTCACATATCAAATATACTTTTACATGATAATCAATTGATACGTTGTTTTCTTAACCGCGTAATTCCATCGAAAATACTCTGATCTCTATTTCTTGTTCCCTGCAGACAGTATGAACTTAGAATCGCAAGACGAGGAGATCGATGGTAATTGCAATCGAGATGTGAAGCAGGTAGACAGACCCAAGATCAAGCAGACTTTTTTCCCAGTGCATAATAACAATTTCGTTCAGCAGTGTCCTAACGGCAGTTTACGCCCGGTTCCAGCTATCCACATGGAGTCAAGCCCTGAACATAATAGAAGGAAGGATGCTAACCGCCACGTTCATTTCCCCAACTCCACTGAACAGTTACCGAAGCATGAATCGAGGAAAGCACGACATATTTTGAATCATAAGACGCACGGAAAGCTTATTACTAAAGGTCGTTTTGCAGGACTTATTGCGACACCGATTGTGGAGGACGACGACCAGTCGAAGGAGCATGCCGGAACGGCTACAGATTCGCATTCAGATTCCGCGCGCAGCCATTCGAGTTGTTCGAACGATACATGGGATGGCAAGGACTCTTTTCTGATACACTCGCGGACGAATTCTGTTGATACTTTCAGTGATGGTGGAAGCTGGTCTGGACGCAGTTACGGAAACAGCTCAAGTCACGCCAGCTACTCCAACAGTCATATGCCAAAGTCGAGGGCGAGAACTGATCATAGTGCCGTGATACGAAAGACGCTCGCGAAGGATTTCAAAGACGTCCTCGTCAAATCGAGAGCAGAGGAAGTTAAATACAAGCAGAAAGTTTATCAATATATTTCTGCTGAGGGTAAAGTTAGAGACTATTTGCTTTCTACAGAAAAGCATTTACCGTATAGCCCATCGTCTGACAACGAGTCATCAGTTTGTTGCGGTTCCAATGGATCAAACAGCACCTCAAGTGACGTTGCTGCTCCCCCAGTGAGGTACAGAAAAACGATAAAAGATCTAAGCACTGGCTTATTGATTCGAATATTTTCAAATCTGTCAACAAGAGACCTCGTCAGTGCTTCCCAAGTATGTAAAAAATGGTACAAAGTATCTTGGACTCCAGATCTGTGGTCTGTTATAAACCTAAGTGGATATGGTGGAGACGTAAATTCTGTTGTGGAAAGTATTCTTTATCGTTTAACAGAGATCTCTCCGTATGCTTGCTTGGTAATTAATACATGGAAATTTAACTGTTGTAAAAATCTCACAGATGAAAGTTTACGATTAATCGGACGGAGATGTCCGGAACTTAAGTATTTGGAACTTGCAAAATGCTCCTTAGTGTCAGGGGCAGGTGTTAGTGAAATTTTTGCAAACTGTCCGAACCTATCACTTATAAATGTCGCAAGTTGTCCTGAAGTATCGACAATTGATTTTACTTTACCTAACGGAGTCTCGTACGGCGAAAACGCCTCATTCCTGCAACTCCACTACATAGATCTTAGTGAATGTCTTGTGGACGATTCAGGTCTCGACATGATCGCAAGAAGCTGTGGCTTTTTGGAGTACCTCTACCTTCGGAGGTGCGAGGCGATTACAGACAAAGCCCTGATTTCAATTGCAAACTACTGCACAAGTATCAAAGAACTCAGCGTAAGTGACTGCATTAATATCGGTGATAGCGGGTGCAAATTTCTAGTAAAGAAGTGCCACGATTTGAGGTATATCAGTCTCGCAAAGTGTGCAATAACTGACGATACCGTGAAATGTGTAGCAAAGTATTGCAAGAAAATCAGATACTTGAATATGCACATGTGCCATAGCGTTAGCGACGAAGGTGTTGCTAGGGTGGCGCAGAATTGCGATAAGATCAGAGCTCTAGACATCGGTAAATGCGAGAAGGTAACGGATACAAGCCTGAACTTTATTTCGGTAAATTGCCCGCATCTTCGACGGTTAAATATAAAAGGGTGCGAGAGAATAACAGATTCCGGTTTGCGAAAATTGGCGACCCACTGCAGGAGCCTGAAACATTTGAATGTGCAGGAATGCGACTTTTCCTTTGAAACTTATTTATATCTCCGGCAGAGGTGTGTAAATTGCGTCATAGAACACACAAAACCAGAGTTTTGCTAAATTAAATTGTACCATAATGTAGAGTTTTAAACGTTTATGTCATGGCACTCATTGGCAGTGGATTGTCAGATTAAGGCATAAACCCTCCATTACCAAATTTATATTGGCTTACTGTTATTCATTTTTCGTTTGCTCTCCAAATCATAAATGTATTATTTACTTGGACTAGATGCAGGAGGCTGCATAAATCAGGAAAGCCTATCATTGGCATTATAACAGTATGTACTAGGAATAAGAAAATCTAATGCAAAGTCTCCCTGGTTAGTAAATTTTTCTAGAGCACTTATGCTCGCACCGAATTCTTTGCTTTGTAATGCATTGAAATGCTTCACCACACTGCTACCAAGGTGCAACAGCGACATGCCAGCCCCGTCTTTGCTACACTGTTTCATGTAGTTATTAAGATCGCGGTTACACACTGATCTCGTTAGTTATCGTCAGCCTTCTGTTTTAGTTTGGATTCTATTCCTCTATCTGGTTACAAGAAGGTAGACTTGTCCGTTCACACCGAGGAACATTGCATATTGATTATTCCAAAGAAATCAACTGCGAGTCTGGAATAATATGCTATTCGGCTCCGGATATATGTCCTGTGCAAGTGCCCATTTTACTTTCCCATTTTCCCTTCGCTGCCAGGAATTCGATATCATTTCTTCACTAGTTAAAACAGATGCAAACCTTTATAGCTACGTATTGAACATAATAGAGGTAGCAGCTAGTTTAAGTCTGGTTACCATATTATTATTATGCCTGTTAATCTTCTCTATACCAACGGACTGTTTGATTCTCGTTTCCAGAACATAATTTCCTGCTTATGTTAAGCTCAGATATCGTATAACGCTTATAACGACGACGACACACCAGTACCAACCTGTTTTTAACCACGCTAGGATATGTAATATTTGGTATCAATCATTGCCAGTCTTGTATCATTGTAGTTTTTAGAATTCACCTTTTTTACATATGCTGTATCTTGTTAAATTATTTTACATGTAGTTAATTAATGTAACTATCACATTATTTCACTTTCTGTGCCCGCTTTTGGGGAATTGCGAAGTTCTTGGTTTGAGCCTATTGCCCAGGCCCGTAGACAGTGAGGGGGGGCAGGGAATGCTCTGCCCCCAATAATTCACTGAGATTGTATATGTATGCTGTCACTTTTACTCATTATATTATTAACTTTTACATCTATACCCCCCCCCCAATCCAGTTCAGCTGCCTACATTACTACCAACACCTAATATTTTTTCTTTATACTGAAAATCGTAGGACATTTATTGAGACGGCGTCACTTTGTGGAGTGACTGCCCAGAGTTGTTGGAGATATCAGTGTGCATATGGAGCTGCGCAAGAAAGGAGAAGCTAATAATGCCACTCTGTTATAGGAAAAAGTAGATACTGCAAGTAGAGAAATAATGGGTAGTAATTGGAGCCCTATCTGTTTTAAATCTGTTAGCTTATCATGAGATGCCTTGAAGATTTTTGTATTTCAGTTCGCATTTTATGACTTTTATGGCCATGTCCAGTGGCTTGTCGAAGAACTTGAGTCGGGGAGGAGGTATAGCAATGGAAATTTACCTGCAGGTTAGAAGCAAGGCACCATGGTTAGCGAAAACCCATGATCGTTAAGCCAAGTTTTAACGACAAGCCAAAAAATTACCGTAGCACATAATAGGCAGTGTGAACCAATACTCACCTGTAATTCGGCACACCTCTGGCTACGCCTTTCTGTCCTTGCCCCATGTAATTGGGCACAGAGCAGCATCTTTTTAGCACATATGTGAAAATATATTCTATATAATTTTAGCAGTAGTTAGTTAAACAAAGTAGAACTGAAAGTTAGAAAATAATATGACAATTCTCGTGAAGAATTTTTTGAGAATTTCGTTTGACATTCATACTTTCCAGTGCTCTTGTAAGAGGGGGGATTGGCCCGGGCCCCGAACCTGAGAGGTGTCCCTGAAAGTTATGAAGTTTGTCTTTGGTGATTGCAACAACTTTCAAATATCATCATGATCTCATGGTAGAAGCCCAGTCTTTTCATTTGCTCCGGGCCTCTCTGCGGCTCTCCACGGCCCTACACGTCATCACCAATTTATGCCTTATTACTCGTCCGCTCTTGTTTCATAACAGTTAGATTATATCTCAAATACATTGGCAGTTTTATTCTTTATTGCTTAGGCAAACTGTTTCAATATCTTTTGTAATACCCTTGATGGTGTTAGGTAGTGCTGTGTGGCGTGAGATAACTGTCAGTTCGCTGAAACAGGTTTGGCTTTTTGTATGTTGAATAGCGAGTTTATGTATTTCTTGTTTATCATACGTACACTGTACAAGATCTGATCGAATTTATCCTACACCATCTCCTTCTCAAAAAGATTGGTCAGTACTGTCCCCATCGCTGGTCGGGTCATCCCTCGCTGTTAAGTAGACATTATATAAACATAAATATATGTAAATATAAATTACATATAGAAAGAGTAAACCAAAAACACACTTGTCTTTCGAGTATACGTTTCCATTAAAATCTTCAGCAGTGCTAGGCTTACAATGACATAAATGTAATGATGAAGATTTTAATCGAAACGTGTACTCGAAAGACAAGTGTGTGCTTGGTTTATTCTTTCTAAATATATTTATATATCATATCAAGTATCATCATAAATGCAAGTATGCCGATATATAGCTCTCTCTTTTCTTGTCCGCTTGGTTAGCTTTGGTATATTAAGGTATTCCGATATTGTCTTACTCCATAATAAGTGGCTTCTCCATTCAGTTATCTTCACACATTCTGTCTCATATGGGAGTACATGCATACGCCTCTTTATGCTCTTGTTTGTAAGTTTATTTATTGTCTTCTTTTTCTATAGATCAGCTTTATCCTCTAACCCCTTCTTTTAATTATCGAATTTTTGTACTTTTATAGGCTTCTACTTACGTAATACCCATTGTGTACCCATTGTTATTTAGGTTATTTAAGCAGGCACAGACTCATAATTGACTTAGCACTGATGAAGATTGATATCGAAACGTTTGACACTGAAAAGTGGAATATATTTTAGTGATTTCTCCATTTATTATTATATGTTCAATGCGTTTGTGACTCTTTAAATTGTATGCATATATATATATATATATATATATATATATATATATATACACACACACACACACACACACACACACACACTCAAACAGCTTCAATCACAAAGAAATTTTTAAAGAACTAAATAGATCCTCAAGAAGAAACTCCAACTTTTAAAACGTTTCGGCACAAGCCTGATATGCACACAGAAAGTGAAAAGCCTATGACTTTCTAAGCCATCTGTTGGAAATTTGAAAGATTGCAATCTTAACATGTACTGGGCACTTCTGTAAAAGGTAGTCACATAAACAGCTGAAATATTGGCTAGCCTTCTGGTAACTTATTTTTTTGATTATTGGTTATAAACAAGTCGATAGAATTTCTTCTCCATCCATTGACAAGATATATATATATATATATATATATATATATATATATATATATATATATATATATATATATATCGACAGGCCACTCACAATCACACGAGCTGTAGACTGGGTGTATACCAGTGCCCCAAGTAAGTGTTGACCCCATTCAATTTTATTGAAAGTAGATTTAGATCTACTAAGATTTATTTAATTTGTAGATAGCACTGAGCTATATTTTTTTACACTTGGGATAAATTTCAAGACCACACCCACTTTTTATAAATGTATGAATCTCTAAACATTTCTTACATCAGGCTCTGATGTAGCCATGCAATTCATTTGATAGGAATTGTTGGAGAGATGGCTTGGGACGTAGAAGTGCAGAAATGCAACGAAAGTTGAAGTGCCCATTGGCAAAGTATTGAGATGATCTTGATATCGTATTACACAGATGTAAACCCGGTAGTCAAATTATGTGGTATACAGTTCAAATGTCAGTGAGTGGGCATATAGGTATACAGTAAATATTTGGAGCCATGTTTGCTTTACGTTACTGCTCTGCCTTTGTGTGCTTGTTAATTCAAACGAAAAACTTGATTTTTTCTAAGTAATCGATATTGCGTACTTTTTTTTAAGTGATTTTCATTGGATGGGACTCTTAACCAAACATGGGCCATGTGTGGCTCATAGTCTAAGCATTGCTTTTACATATACTCCAAAGGTATTCGCGCAAAATAAAAAATCTGCGTATCACATGCAAGCGTTGGAACAAGATTTGATCCCTATCTTTCGCTTCACATTGAGTCTAGTATGCCAATGGAGTCTGGCTGTCATTCATGATTGGGAGACATTCAGAGATTGTTTCAGACAGGACTTGGCTCCATCTGTTGTCGCATACTGGCTTTATCGCTTCTTTCACTTATTTCTGCAACCATTGAGTTAGGACCCTCCTATATCTATGATCTAAGAATAAAGTATTTATTCCAGGTACTATTTTCTTTTCATTTATCGCTTTTACCAGCAGAACCCTAGCAGCTACTAAGTATGTATAACTATATATATATATATATATATATATGTGTGTGTGTGTGTGTGTGTGTATGTATGTATGCATGTATATATATATATAAAGCAAAGAAAAAATAAAAATAGTTGATAAATATTGCTTGTCTTCCTAGGGATTTTGCTTCGGGAAGGATGGTAACTTTGCAGGAAATCCTTTAATTTCTTTTTGAACGTGGTTATTATGGAGCTCATTCTAATTTGTAGTGGGATTTCATTGCACGTTTTTGCACTACAATAGAGAAAGGTCATTTTGGAGAATTCTAGGTTTTGTCTTGGGGTGTTCAGGTTTAAGCGATTTCTAGATGAATACTTATATATTTAGGGTCTAGTAACAAGTCTCCATTTTAAATTGCCGGGGTAGCAAGCGTCTACATATGGGCAAAGCTCCGTATCATCTAGAGGTAATGTTCTTTGGAAAACTCTGTCAGGAAGCCATAAAAGTAGCACAACATACAAAGGGGAGGAAATTGACATTGTAATAGCTGTGGATAAAGTTGTAATTAGGTAGTTTGTTTTTATTAGTTTGTTTTCAACCTTTCCATTCACTAACTTTAAATAAACTAGTTATTATTATTACTACAACAAGGTATGTGCCACACCCAAAATCATTTGCTGCGAAATGAACTGCCTCTGCGCAACACGTAACACAACATAGTTGTTGTTGTCGTAGTCTTGTGTTGGCGCGTAAATTCGCGATGAGAGAGAGAGCGCGCCTTGAAGTTTGATGTTTGTATTAAGTTATCGATTTGAGTTTTGCCAAACAAGATGGCCGCAAGTTTAAGCGAAGTAAATAGAATTATATTAGCAGTACATAAAAATCTTGAATGCTCCATTTGGTAAGTGGTTTTTGTATTTGATTTCAGATACTTGAATTAGGCCATCCCGCCCCATGCTTCTACTAATGGCTTGAGCCAGTACCTTTCTTTGGGCTGTGTCTTTCTCTACCCCTGAGACCTTTAGAGATCCACATTTGGCTTGGGTATGAAAGTAGAGGATGCAATTGATTTTAGAGAAGTACCTCAGTAGCTGATAACGATACAAGCTAGCAATATAGGTCACATTTGTAAAAGCAATACATACATACATATATATATATATATATATATATATATATATATATATATATATATATATATATATATATATATATATATATATATATATATATATATATATATGTATGTATTGCTTTTACAAATGTGACCTATATTGCTAGCTTGTATCGTTATCAGCTACTGAGGTACTTCTCTAAAATCAATTGCATCCTCTACTTTCATACCCAAGCCAAATGTGTATATATATATATATATATATATATATATATATATATATATATATATATATATATATATATATATATATATATATATATATATATATATATATATATATATATATATATGAATGTAAATATTGCTTATGTAACTTCCCATAACAGCCAGTTTTCACTGTTCATAGTATCAAGTGCAGAGCTCGAAGAGGATTATTATTGTTATTATTATTATTATTAAAAATATTTAAGGAGGGTTGCCCTTCAGCTACAGCTGCTTTTCAAGGGGCCCTCCATTTAAATACAATACATGTTTTGAAAACTAAATTTGAAAAAAATGCCTAATTACAATGTCTACTACCTAAAAGCGATATATAAAATATTATTTACAAAATTATTAAAGCTACAATGATAAAAGTACAAAAAATATATTGGTAAAAAAAAAGAAAAAAATAATTTCAAGCTATATACAATTCATGCATCATGCATCAAAGACGTTTTAAAGGAGGCAAGGTTAGGTGCTAGCTTCGATTCTGTTGGTAGGCTGTTCCACATTTTCGAGCCCTTGTAGGAGAAGCCCTTCTGCCCATTAGAGGAATTCCTCTTTGGCAGCTTGAGATCTGTGGCAGTATTTCGTAGATTATACGTGGCCTCAGAATAGTTTGCAACCAACATGTCGAAGAGGTACTGAGGGGCAAGCCCATTTCTAGCTTTGTAGACAAGTACTTGCGTTTCATATTGGATAAGTTCTTCGATCGTTTTCCAACCTAGGCCCATGATTAAAGGTTTGCTAGGAGCATCAAAATTGCTTCCAGTTATTATTCTGGCTGCGCGATTCTGAAGCTTCTGTAGTTGCTGTAATTCAGTAAGTCCACAGACACCCCAGACTGCGCAACAGTAGCGAAAATGTGGATCGACCAAACCAGTGTACAGATTTTTAAGTGACTCAAAAGGTAAAAACCTTTTGGCATACCTTATCAGCCCAAGAGATCGAGAAATCTTTTTCGATACTTCTTGAATGTGATTCTTCCAATCAAGAGTATTGTCAATATGGACTCCTAGATACTTAATGCATTGAACAACATCGAGATCATTATGCCTTATATGCAGATGTAATTGCTCAGCTTGATTTTTCAAGATTGCAAGCTTCCGTTTAGTAGAAATTACCATGGAGTGCGTTTTAGCAACGTTAAGAGAAAGCTTGTTTCCCCGCAACCATTTATCAAGAGCTAGAAGGTCCTGGTTTAATGCCCTGTTTAACTGGGACATACTATGATTTTGTAGACTTAGGCTAGTGTCATCAGCATACATGTAAACCTTAGCGTTATTAGTGATTTTAGGAAGGTCACTGATATAAAGTAAAAATAATAATGGGCCAAGACACGAGCCTTGAGGGACACCTATATCTATATTTTGAACTTTAGAATCCACACCATTAACCCTTGTAAACTGGGAGTGATTAGAGAGGTACGACTTAAACCACATTAGCTCCGAAGAGTGGATACCGTAGTGAGCAAGCTTTTGCACTAGGATTTTGTGATCAACTGTGTCAAAAGCTTTTTTCAAATCAACAAATATAACCCCAACATGTTTTCCCACATCTAAGCTGCTGTACCAATCATTAGTACATTTCAAAAGAGCAGTGGCTGTTGAGTGAAGTGATCTGAATCCAGATTGACTCGGAGCTAAGAGATCATTCGAGTTTAAATACTCATAAAGTTGGTTGTACACTAATTTTTCAAAGAGCCTTGAAACGACTGGGAGGACTGATATTGGCCTATAGTTTTCTTTGTATTTAGATGTATTTAGAAAATAGCTATAGCACTGAAAATATTTAACGACTGATATGTAGCTGTCGTAGTGTTAAATTGGAAACAGCCATGAGTCACTGGTAAACTCTCCTCAAGTATGTGGAAGACCATTCTTGATGTCTTCAAATAAAAAATTCAATCACATAGAGATATCACTCCTGTTGATGCTCTTAGCTGACTTGCCAAATAAGTACATTTGGCTTTTTTCTTCTCTAGCCTTGATATTTTAGAAGAGCCATACTCAACTCACTGCAACCACCAATTTTGCAAGTATGTACATCATTATCTTGTTTTATATCACCAACAGCTTGAGTCCCATGATGGAAGGGAGTCCTCCACTTGATATTTCCTCTAGATGTATTTCGTAACCAATCTCCAGAGTATGGTAACTGCACGCAAATGACTTTTCACACCAAAGGAGGACTACTTGTGAAAAGTAAAGCTTTGCATGTGAAGCTTTGAACTTTTTATGTTAGCATGCTAAAACAATCTAAAAACAGACATTTAGTGCAATATATTGCATATATATATATGTTAACAGAAGGATAAGAATGAGCACTGGCATATATCCTGGATGGCATATATTAATCCCATGCAAATGGGGCATGTTCTCACACATGCATAAGCTCTATTATAGCTCTGCCATACCCTGCTGGCTGGTGTAGTACCAAGTATCTGGTCATGTACAGTAATACACATAACTAGTTATTTCACAGATAGCATTGGTGCCAACCCTCATGTATTCTTTGTGAGGCAGACATATTTTTGACCTGGTCATGTATGATAGGTTTGATTTTTGATTTTCTATTGAGTGCAAACTGTTTGCCACAATTTATCTACCCAGTCCTCTGTGCAAAAGTTGAAATTTGATTATAATCTTTGATCAACCAAGGTTTAGATTCAGCTTCTTTTCTCTAATTTGTAAGAGCTATAGATAACCTGAAAATAGTTTTTTCCAGCCATATGGGAACTTATTTTCAAAATTCTACCCTATGGTCGAAAGTGTTAGATTATCTAGGGTAATCTTGATACAAGTGAATTTCTCATGGATTGGAATTTTGGATAGTTGGCAATTATGTAGATGGCTGGAGCTGGGTTTTCAGTTTCATTGCTGTATGCAAATCAAGGAGACTTCAATGTAGTTGATTAGTCTCCATTAAGTGGTTGAAAGTATATCTAATTTTACAATGTGATGCAATAGGTCTTGGGGAATGGCTGGGTGCAACACACTTTGCCAGATACAGTTTTTGGGAAGCTAGGGACCATGGATAAATTGAATTTGATCATCATTAATAGCAGCAATGAAAATTATCACTAGTACACATTTAAGAATATAATTGAGGGGATAGAAATTTGGGTAGGATAAAGGTTTTATTACATTAATATTTCATGTATATAAAGTTGACAAAAGAAGCACAAATTTTTTGCCATGTCAAGTTTTCTATGAATATTCATGTAATGTTCTAGCAATGAATATTGAAACAGAATTTGTGTGGAAAGTATTTTTGTTTCTACATGAGTATTGAGACCAAATGTTAAGGTCATCATTAATGAATTTTAGAACTTGGGGAGTCAACAACCTTTACATCCCTAAATTCCTATAATATTTATCCCATTTATTGACATGCTTTTTTGATCAGAAAATCAACTGTTGAGCTGAAATTCTTGAAGCTTTGCTCTTGGAAATTTTCAAACTTATTTTGTTCTGTATATGTGTTAACATCTATTTTTTAATATATGCTTGTTAATGATGAATTCACATACAACCACATTCCATTCAAATTGTTCTTACAGAAAATGCATTGATCAACTATTTGACAGAAAGAAAGGAAGGAATGGAGTGATTTGTCCACTATGCAAAACAAAAATATCAAAAAGGTTCATATTTCCATCTTTTTGTACACAAGATTTGTTATGATGGATATAATTCTTAGGGTAGAGGCACTGCCAGAGTTTTAATCTTATTTGTTGGTTTCTACAGTTTTGAATGACTTCCTGGCCTGAAAATAGGCCACTGACTCCAACTCAAATCAGTTGACATCACAAATGCACCAGCTGGATCATGGTGATTTAACCAAATTGCATTTAGCACATACTCTTTTCATTGAAATAAATAATTTAAATAAAATAAATAAGTAATTTGTGTGTAATGCTTCATCAGCTAAATTTGTGTATATATATATTTGTATATTTGTGTGTAAAGTTATGTTCAAGTTTCTGTCAGTAGATCAGTTTAATAACTCAGCATCATGCATCTCTGGCTCCTAGTTCTCTGCACGTTAAATAAGATTTCAACAACTCACCCATCAACAAAGGTAGGCAAGGCCACCATAACTGAATCATCGACAAGTTTCAAAGTAGTATATTTCGATCAAACTCTAGTTATTTTAGCCACATCATATGGAAGCGTACTTGATTGGAAATATCTCGTATAAAGTACAAGTTGTGTTAAATGTCATATGTATTTGCAAGTTGTGTGTCCTGTCTCCATGTTAGTGTTTACTTGCAGTCTCCTTTGCATTGTCATCCTATGGTCAGTTTTGAACGTGTGAAGTGATTTTCAGTGTACTGTGTCACCTTACTTTCTATTGTTATATCTGACATCTTTCACATGATATGCTTATTGTAAGCGGTTTTGTCTCTTTCAGGGGTCTATCACAAAACAGAAAACTGGTTAATGTAGTAGCGGCTATTAGAACTGTTCTAAGTTGTGTAGATGAAGACATTCAGTGCAAAGGTATTCTTTTGTGAAAACAGCAATCATATCATAGACAGGCCTTTCAAGTAGACGCGCACGAGCGCGTAGGCACGCCTCCAGCTCAGTTCACTCGCTCGATTTGTCGCTGCCCCAGCTTTTTGAAAAGTATTCATCCAAGCACTATGGAAAGCTTTAACAATTGAATGTTTAGCGCGTGCAAACGATCCCACGCGCGCGATTGGCAGCACGCGTCCAATTTACTCATTGAAAGGCCTGCATAGAGTTTACTCATAAAGCAGTTTTTATCCAAAGGAAATGCCTGGTCAATGTTACAGGCCTAGCATGTTATGAGGGGGGTGGCTAGGAGGAGCTCGATTCCCGAATTTTTAGCAACAATTAAGCTAAGAGCACCATTTAACATTCCGAGCTAGTATTTTAAACTGTTAAATTCACTGTCAGTCGTGCCTTGTATCGCTATGGACAAGGTAAAATCCTCAGTTGCTCTCTGATTCAGGAAAATGATCAAAAGTATGCAAAGTCAAACTTTAAATCGAAAAACGCCAGCTAAATAAGGAGAGTAATGGCCTGGTTTATGTCATTTGCTGTCCACATATTTTAAGTATGTAGATGACATCTTAATTGAGTATAGTTTTGTTTTCAGGTACACCAGGTGCGGTGCTTGCTAAATCTAGAATTGGCGCAAATGAAGTAAGTGAAGAGACACCGTTTCAGGTACCATGCTACGAATCTTAATATGTTTATCCGTATTAATACCAAATTATCTATTGTTAGCCGAGTACAGTAACCGAGGAACTGGTTAAGTTGACTATATTCTCGTATGGTTTATGTGAGTGACTTAGGCGTGGTGAAACAAGTGCCCTGTGTTCGAATCAAATGAGCATTTGGAGGAACTGTTCCTCAGACTGCTGAACCAGCTCACTCTCCTTCTGCTGATTTCATAGCAGCAACGGCGGTGGTATGGCAAATCTGTATAATCACATTGATGCTAGGAGTCCTATCCTGTGGAGGAGCTTGCGTACTTGCGTGCTGGGTTAGTTCATGAATGATATATCTGAAGTACCTTTTGACTTACCTACCAAATACCCTATGTACGAGTCTGTGAAAGTTTTCCGTGATCATTGTTTTGCCTATTTTCACTCCCCTCCCTTCTCCCCAATCCGACCCTGAGAGGGTACGTACCTTTCGGACACTCCCCTTTGTGTAATGGCCACGGGGTAGATAATTATCAAATTACTCCCCGTGGAATCGTCTTTGTTGTTGTCGTTGTAAATAATTATGAGTATAGATAAAAAATATATATATATATATCTGCAGTGGTGCAAGTAAAAGACAGTATGTCACTTAACCATTAAAATAAAGGCTCAATGTTTGTGGGTAGACTGGGGAGGACAAAAATCATGTTTAGTATTTTTACTTGTAGTGGGGGCGTATTTGTATATATGTGTTTTCCTATTTCCTACAAGTAAATTGCAGTACAGAATCTGAGCTTTGATGCAGAACGTGCAGAAGTATTGCGGAAAAAGTGTTATGCTTGAAAGCTGTGAAGTGTACTTGAAGTATTTATATTGTGTTTGATATAATAACGATATTTCTAGCTAGTAGTATTTCTTTGTTTTGTTGTCGATTACCACTTTTCATTAGGCTGATTTATTTACACGAATTGACACCTTCGAAATCTAAAAATGCTGACTGGGAAATCTTCACTTCCATGCCAAAACTGTTGTATTCAACTGAAGGCATTTACGATACCTAGAGGCTGTTCAGAAAAACATCAGTGCCAAAAGGGATATGTCTGACAGACTGTATAGTTTGAGTTTATATTTTGATTGTTTTTAAATCGAACTTTTTCGCGTATTTATGTACTATTTCTCTCCCAGAGAACCGCAAAATCTGCATGGTTAGATAAGGAGGATATCCCCGAAAAGTAAGATGTGAAAAATGTTTACGTATATTTACCTACACTTTATCGTATTCCATATACTTACTTGCATTTGTTTATGGGCGGGTGGCTAGTGCGCATGTCTGCATTGCGGAAGATCGATAGTTCGAGCAGTACATTGGGCCATAGCTTGGACACTCGCTCATTGGCAACCTAGCAGCAATCTTTACTTTTGAAAGTTCGCACGGTACGCGTACGGATCTCTTATGGCACACTAATGTGCTATAACACAATGGCTGGGGAACACTGGCATGTGGGACTAGCGTTCATTTTGAATTATTCATACCTATATATTATCTTGTGAATTCCATCGGAACGCATTCTCAACAAATTTTTGCTAGGTGTTGTGGCGAAGAACATTCTAGTAAATTTGTATCGTAATGGACTATCTTAGAAAACATTACATCATCATTAGTAATCCAGAACGTTCTAGCTTAAAAGTGACGTAATTAATATATTTAGAATACGGGTAATGGTCTAGAACATTCATAGAAAAACATATGAATAGAGCATCACTGTATGACTTCAGGAGGGATTTAGTTCTTTGATTATGTAGCAAATTATGCTGGATTAGAATAATTTATAAAGGTTCTACTGGCCTATTTTGTACTGACTTCTAACTCTGGGCCTAAGTCAAAACGACCGACGAACGGCATAGCGAATATTCAGTGTCTCGGGAAGGTAGAGGTGCCTGTGATCTTTGATTCCCCACACTGAAAGTGGCGACCCTGCCAGGACACAAAAGCATATTTGGAGGAACATCATTGATTGTTCAGCATTCAAGTTGCAGTACTTGGAGAACACAAGCCTGTACAGACAGTTGTACCGCATCGCACTTCGACTCTGCTAGCACATTTCGCACATTCCGATTGTTGTGACACTCACGCGATCAGTAAAAGTTGGAACCAGGAATGGCCATGGAAAGACACGAGAAGATTTTGAAGTTCGCCAAGATGGATCTGAAAGAAATTACGGATGAAATGGATGACCAAGACATCGAAGACAACGAAATTCTGCTAGAACGGGTTGGAGAACTTATCAAGAGAATCGAAGCTTCGATTAACAAGACAAAGGATGTATTGCTGGAAGAAGATCGCCCCCTGGGGGAAATAGCAGCCTGGTCAAGGACACAAAAAGAGCAGCTAAAGGCATTTCGGGACGCTAGAAAGGCACTTAAAGGCAAGAAATTGGAGGCAGAAAAGGAGGAAGGCACACGACAAGTGCAAAAGGAAATTGAGAAACACCAGCGGATCAACAACGAATTGGCCAAAGAAAGGATAAAGGAACAAAAGGAGATTGAGGCAGCAACATTGCGTAAAATCCAGCTGGAAAAGGAATGGTTGGAACAGAAAATACAACTGCAAAAGGAGGTTAAGGACATGTCAACTGTGCAAATGGCTTCACCATCACCTATAGCGCAATCTGTCAAGTTGCAAAGGTACACAATTACTCCATTCTATGGGGAATACAAGGATTGGCTTCGATTCTGGAACCAGTTCACTGTGGAAGTTGATGGATCTAGTATATCTGAAATCAGCAAATTCCATTATCTTCTGGAACTCACGAAGGGGAAACCAAGAGAAGACATTTTGGGTCTTCCGCATACAATTGAGGGGTACAATCAAGCCAAGGAAATTTTACTTTCAACCTACGGAAAGGACATAAAAGTTCACAAGGCAATGATCAAGGAAATTGAGGGATTGCATCATATCACCAACATTCAGAAAACTGCAAGCATCCACGACTTCTACAACAAACTGTCGCGAGTGGTGCGTACTCTTGCCACGATGAAAAAATTGGATTCAGCACAATGCACAGTATACACCCTTCTGGACAAGTTGGGTCCCGTGAGAGAAATAATCGCTCAAGGAGACGACAATTGGGAGGAATGGAAATTGGAACAACTTACACAGAACCTACGGAAATATGTGGACAGAAATCCCGTTAAAACTGGTGAAGAAATCAAATCAGAAGTGACAAACAAGGACAGATTTCGGGAGCGTGAGAAACTTCTATTTGGAAATGGCCAATCGAATGGTAGAAGGCCTGAAGGATGCGTATACTGTGGTAGCAAACAGCACAGAAGTATGCAGTGCACAAAAGTACTCAATGTGGCAAACAGGCGGGACATCTTGAAGAACAACAAGCTCTGCTTTAACTGCACTGGAACGGGACATACAGCTGGCAATTGCAAGTCGAGAAGCTGTGCTAAATGTGGTCAGAGGCACCATACATCGCTCTGTGAGAGGCAAATCAAGACAATTCCAGAACAGACAACGGAGAAAAGCATGAGTGCCTCAAACTTTGAATCAAGCACAATACATGGGACAGTGAAGGCAAGGGTAGATGGACATGCTGTCAGAATCATGATAGACACTGGCGCAAGTAGTTCATACGTCTGTTCAGATCTGGTTACAAAGCTATCAATACAGCCAAGATACAAGGAGACAAGATGCATTGAACAGATGTATGGGACTGTTACAAGACGTGTAGAGATTTATGGTATCAAGATCGAATCCACTGCAGTAGACGGTTTCAGCCTCGAGGTGAATTGCATAAATGCAGAAAAAGGAGTACTTACTTATTTGCCAAACCCAAGGATTAAGGATCTGAAACAGCGATTCTTCCGACTAAGAAGGCTGGAAATTGGTGATGAGGAAGCAGTTGAACAGCAGCTCCCAGTGCACATAATACTTGGAGCAGCTGATTATCAAAGGATTCGATCAACCGAGCAGCCAGTTTTGGGAAGCAATCCAGACACAGATCCTGGAGCCGAATTCACCATGCTAGGCTGGATGCTTTTTGGGAGACAGATGACACATTCACAATCACCAGAAAAGGGATTCTTTGCTAAAACAAGCCAGCAGGAGTTTGACAGACTTTGCAATCTGGAAGCTTTAGGCCTTGTTGACCCCCCTCAAGAAATGGGGCAATTTCACAAGAATTTTTCTCAAGGGCTGATGCAGACAGAAGATGGCTACTATGAGACAAGATTGCCATGGAAACCTGACCATCTTACGTTGCCATGCAATAAAGAGCTAGCAGCAGCAAGATTGAAGAGCACAACAAGAAGATTGCAGAACATTGGTAGGATTGATGAGTACAATGAAGTGATGAAAGAGCAAATTGAAGAAGGGATACTGGAACGAGTCCCCCCAAAGCCAACAGGAGAGAAGGTGCATTACATCCCACATCAAGCTGTTATCCGTGATGATGCAGAATCCACAAAGCTGCGAATAGTATATGATTGCTCTGCAAAGCAAAACGCTCAGACGCCGTCTTTGAATGATTGTTTGGACAATGGACCGGCATTACAGCCACTGCTATTCAACATTCTTCTCAGGAATCGGATGAAAAGATACTGCATTACTGGGGACATCAAGAAAGCATTCCTCCAGATACGAATCAGTGAAGAAGACCGTGATGCTCAGCGAATACTGTGGTATGACAACTTAAAGGAACAGAATATTGTTGAGTACAGGTTTACAAGAGTTATCTTTGGAGCTGGACCCAGTCCCTATATCCTTGGAGCGACGTTGGAAAAGCACATTTCAAGCTACAGTGAGAAGTACCCTGAAACTGTAAAGGTATTGCGGCAAGATACATATGTTGATGACATCCAGTTTGTTGGAGATTCAGCTGAAGAGTTGTTCAATTTCAAGGTTGAAGCATCCCAGATCATGGAGGAGGGGAAATTTACTCTTCATAAATGGCACAGCAACGTGAAACAATTGGAGGAAAACAAAGAACAGAACAGTATATCGAAAATCTTGGGAGTCACATGGGACAAAACAGAGGACATGTTTCAAGTGGGGTTCAAGTCATGCCTCTCAGCTGAGGCTTCAGTGACGAAGAGGAAGATGCTAGGAATCATCAATGGGGTATTTGACATACTTGGATGGGCATCTCCAGTCATAATTACAGCCAAAATATTGTTCAGTGAAGTTTGTCTGAAAGGTATTACATGGGATGAAAACGTACCGAAGGATGTGCAAAGACGATGGAACTTGTGGATCAAGCGACTTGCAAGCTGCCCAACTGTCAAATTGCCTAGATGTGTTATCAGTGATTACCCAGAAAAATTGGTTCTCCATGGATTTGCAGATGCAAGCAAACTCGCTATATGTGCTGCAGTTTATACATTAGTTACCTACCCAAATGGAAGGAAGGAACAACACTTGCTTGTGGCAAAGTCTCGCATTGCACCCAAGAATATGTCTATACCTCGTCTGGAATTGGTTGCAGCTCATATGCTGGCAAAATTGGCAAGCAATGTAAAGAAAGCACTATGCAACACTACCATAGATGAAATTCACATGTGGTCTGATAGCATGACAACACTCTATTGGTTAGCAAGCAAAGGCACATGGTCACAGTATGTAAGAAATAGAGTTAAATCAGTGCATGAATTGGGGGAATGGACATGGCATCATGTACCAACAGATCAAAACCCAAGTGACTTAGGAACTCGAGGAGTATCACCATCAAACCTCAAGGGGCTATGGCTGAAGGGACCAGAATGGTTAGCAGACGAATCTTGTTGGCCAGAAGCACCAGAAATAATAGAGACTGAGCAAGTTGCAGAAGAGGCCCTCCCGAGGAAGAAGGAGAAATTACTGATGGAGCAAGATAAGGAAGCTGGTGGCTGTCCAAAGATGACTGAATGGGCTAGTTCTCTTGTGGAAAAGTTCAGCTATTGGAGACTTCTCAGAGTTACGGCCTTGGTAAAGAGATTTATCAACAATTGCAGACAGAATGAGCAACTTCGAGGGCCAATCACAACAGAAGAGATTGAATCTGCAGAAAAGCTATGGTTGAGAGCTGCACAAGGAAATCAGTTGCTAAACAGCCCCATGGAATTAAGGAAAGATGACATGGGCATATGGAAGTGTTTTGGAAGAGTTCCAGGTTACAATCCTGCATTTATACCCAGGGACAGCATCATAGCGCAGAAGATTGTAGAGTATTGTCATAAGGCAACGCTTCACGGGGGAGCACAAGCCATGATGAGCAAGGTGAGAGAAAGGTTTTGGATACCCCAGCTTCGTCAACTGGCAAAGAGCATACGCAATAAGTGTAATGGTTGCAAGAAACAGAGAGCAAAGGGAATGTCCTCTCAGCAAGCTTCAAGTCTACCACAATTCAGAGCAGAATTTACTGAGCCATTTACAACAACTGGGGTGGACTTTGCTGGACCCTTGAACTACAAGGCTGCAAAAAAGGTGACCAGAAAAGCTTATGTGGTGTTGTTCACATGCTCCAGTACCAGAGCCGTTCATTTAACGCTTTGCAAGGATATGACAACAGAAGAATTCAAAAGAACTTTGAAATGGTTTGTGGCAAGAAGAGGCAAGCCCCAGCTTATGGTGAGTGACAATGCCAAAACCTTCGTTGCGACAAAGAAATGGTTACAAGGTCTGAAGAATGATCACACAGTCAACAACTATTTGGCATCAGAATCAATCAGATGGAAATTCAATCTATCACGTGCCCCTTGGTGGGGCGGATTTTTTGAACGACTCATTGGAGTAATGAAGTCATGTCTTTCCAAGGTCATTGGTAACGCACTACTCACCTTCAATGAACTTGAAGAAACTTTACTAGATATAGAATGCTTTATGAACAACCGACCTCTCACTTACATTGGCGATGAATTTGAGAAACCAACGCTAACTCCAAACATTCTTCTACGAGGCGAGCCAGCAATCCTTATTGAAGATCATGTGGAAACATTGGACGATCAAGATGACGTGACGAGAAGAAGCAGGTATATGAAACGGTCAAAGGAACAGCTGCGCAGGCGATGGATTAGTGAGTATCTTAGAGCATTGGAAGAGAGAAGCAAACAACAGGCTATCCCAGCAGAAGCAAGACTACCAAACGGAAGAGTTGTACTTATCAAGGACTCAATGAAGACCAAAGGGGAATGGAGAGTGGGAAGGATCGAAGGCCAGGTCATTGGAAAGGATGGGATAATCAGAGGCTACAAAATACGAACAGGGAATGGTTACACTGTTGAACGACCAGTACAACACATTTCAGATTTAGAGATTGGTGGTGAGGCACTCAATGTGGGTGGAAAGCAACAAAGACCAATCTTAAATCCCAAGGCAAACGAGTTCGTGCCACAGAGACGCAGCACAAGAGCCAGTAAAGAAGCAGCAGTAAGCAGAATTGTCGGACTTCACCTCAATGATGAAGAGCATGAAGAGGAACTATATTAAAGACGCAGTCGCACTTTAATAGGGGGAGGGTGTGGCGAAGAACATTCTAGTAAATTTGTATCGTAATGGACTATCTTAGAAAACATTACATCATCATTAGTAATCCAGAACGTTCTAGCTTAAAAGTGACGTAATTAATATATTTAGAATACGGGTAATGGTCTAGAACATTCATAGAAAAACATATAAATAGAGCATCACTGTATGACTTCAGGAGGGATTTAGTTCTTTGATTATGTAGCAAATTATGCTGGATTAGAATAATTTATAAAGGTTCTACTGGCCTATTTTGTACTGACTTCTAACTCTGGGCCTAAGTCAAAACGACCGACGAACGGCATAGCGAATATTCAGTGTCTCGGGAAGGTAGAGGTGCCTGTGATCTTTGATTCCCCACAGTGTAGGTGAACCACACTTTAGGCTGGAAATAGTTACTTTAGAGAAAATAAGAGTATATTGAAGTTATGAAGAGAATCATAGATATTTTATGATGTTCTTTGTTACATTGTACATCAGTTAGAAATATTTTTACCACGTCAGTTTATATTAATTAAATAACTTTCCATCTAATTTGCTTTATTTTATAAAGTGTTAAAATTATTGAAAATTATCAATTATTAAGTTACAGTATACTAAATCAGATCAATGTTTGGTTGACTGTAGCATACAATTAGGCCTTTCCAAGATTAGAGTGCTAAATTGTTTGAACTGTTTTTGAACATAGTTATTTTTCGCGATGATTTATGGGCTAAAAATGGAAGAACCTTAGCCCTTGTAAAGCAACGTCCTGGAATAGATAATGCCCAGTCAGTTTAGCCGCGTGTTTTTCAATCAAAGTAGTTTACCATAGTCAAGAATACAGACTGAAAGCATAATTGGACTATTTGCTTGTCCAGACGCTGAAATGAAAGGTTTGTATTGAAATATGACAGTACCGAGACCATGTGGAGAATCCTCATAAATCATCTCATAATAACGAGAGTAGAGTCAAATTATGGGATGTTAAGTCGATGGCATTTTCCTCAAGAGTGTTTGTAGCTCCTTTGTTTAAAATATCTTCCAGTGTCTTTGGTTCGTAATGCTGCTTTGCTGAAGTAGACTTCAGAAAAGATACTTTTTTGTGCAGCCATGGTGTTTGTTCAACGTTTTAGCCATTTCCAATTTATTCCCTTCGTGTTTGCTGTCTATTTGCCTTTCAATTTGGAAACCAAACAGTTCGACTAAATGCTTAATACTATTGTAATCTGTTTGTTCCAATTCTTGGATTTCTCAGGATTTTCTCTGCTAAAAGACAATAGCTCGACAGAAAGGGCTTTACCGGTAGATTTCCGTTACAACTAAAAGAGCTGTATAGATTTACAAATTGCTCTTGCTGCAATGATATGCACGAATTCACTGAAACCAGGACACTTTTTCAAGATATGAAATGTTACGTTTGGCCTTTTTGTGCCAAGTTTCCTAAATTCTATTTATTGAAGATTGTTCGTAGTATCAATCGGTCTGCTTTGCCTAAAACTACCATTTATTTGGAAGTCTATTGATGCTTAATAAGAGGGGCTGAACAGATTTTGCTGAAAGAATGTAATAGAGAGAGGATTGGTAGCAATGTTAGCAATGTGCTGAAAAGATTATCCAACTTTAACTAGATAAGCCCCAATGTTTTGGACTTAGAGACTTCCTGCCTTCATTGAATGAATGGCAAAACATGAACAATTGGCTGTCTGCGCTACGTATGCTTGTTAGCGCACGTCCATTTGGTCTTAAGAGTATGGAAGAAATATTAGATGCTATTTTTTTCATTCTTCGTTTCATTCAATATTTATACACTTACAACCTTTCAGCATGATGAAAATGAATAGTTACAAAGAAAAAAGGGAAACAGATAAAACGAAAGAATTAGCATAGTACTTAAATTTGCTGCTGTACCAAGGGGTCGTGTTTGGGCCCTGTAGCTTCAGGAGGTAATTTCTGAAACCTCTTTTAGAACGAGCGAGTGACTCTTGTTCTCGTATTTGTTGTCAAGAATGTCATTCCTTTTGTTGACACCAGAGTAGTAAAAACTTCTCTTTGCATACTCTAACCAAACTTTCGGAATTTGCAGATCTCTATGATTTCTAATTCCTTATTCACAAATCATTAAGGGTAGACTAGAATAATATTCTGGCCACTATTAACTTTTGAAGGGCAATCATAGGTAACTCAGCTTTGTCAGGTAACTCAGCTTTGTCAGGTAACTCATAGGTAACCATAGACAATCATAGGTTTAACTCAGCTCTATCCAGACCTTCATTGATTCAGTTGATAACTCCAAATCTTGTGGGAAATCAATATGTATTCGAATGTTCGAATTATCGGCACCTAAGCGAGAGGGCTTGGAATTGGTTTGAAAGCAAGGGGGAATATTCTGTAGTATGCTATATGAAGATTCCGCTTTTTCGTGCGATATTGAAATTCTATTATGCTAATAGACTATTCACCTATATTAAATCCTTAATTCTCTTACCCCTCAGTTTTTATTAAAGTTGTTTGTAGTTTGATTCTTATATTTCACAGTTTTTCTTTACATGGTCCATTGTAGATTATTCGTAAAATTCTCTTCTAATTGTTATTTTTGGTTTTTCTAATCAGTTTGTACCATCTTCGAAGGGAATTCATACTTCAACTCGAATGGTTTTTTTGTATTTAGCTTGAATAGAAACCTGAAAGACAACATTGATGAAGAAATTCATAGAAGTAAACAAACGAGCAACACTCGTAAATCAAGGAAGCTTCGTTGGTCGGATGAGGTAAATACTGGGAAGACAGATGCTGAAAATACGGAACTTCTTAGGACACTTGAAACCGCTACCCTTGGGCGGAAGACCAGGAATTCAAAGCGAGCTACTCAGCTGGCAGGGAAAAAGGAGCTCAGTGCTGGTAATGATGATTTGACAAAATTGACTCATAATAGCAGAAGGTATGATTTTACTTCGTGGTTTTGAAAGAGTTGTGGATTGGGAAAGCAATTTTTACAAGTTTTATTTGAATTTTGAGTAGTTAAAACTATTTACTACAATGGTAGATGCTCAGCAATAGGAGACTCTTCTAGCCTGTGGATGTTGGAAAGAAAACCATCGCTGGATTTATGCTATATTTTGACAATGTACTAAAATAATAGTTCTTTTTAAACGTTTTCATTTGATCGTAACGGTTGAATTACAGCTTTGCGCCCTTTAGTGACAGGCAGTGTAGTGTAAAACTGACTGTTTCAGTATTGGCGGAAAATTTGTTAATGATAGAGGAAAAAATAATAAAGAATAGGATGAAAAGAAACAGAAAACACGATTGAAAGTCGATGAAATCTGGGTCAGTGCAATCTTTTTCTCCGCTGCAAAAATATATTGTACGTAGAATGAATAGCTGTGTTTACACTGTAATCTTCAAAATTAGATGAATTTATGATTTCTCCATGTATTTTATCATTTTTATTAGTGAACCGTTAGATGTAAGCGATGAAAGACTGGGACATACCAGAAGCTCTTCAATTTCGTCTAATTTCGAATAGTTATATTAACATTTTTATGCAGGATGTACATTTCAATATTACATACATTCCTATTAGTGTGTGTCCTTTCAAAGTAAAATGCAGTACAGAACTTAGCTACAAGAAGGATAAAAATGGTTTAATAAATGTTAAAATGTTTTGTTACAAGTTCTTTAAATATATATATATATACTATCAGTTTAACGATTAAGAATAGTTTAGTCATGTAGATTTTCACACCAATCGACCGGAAGCTAGACTTTGCAACTTTGAATTTGACTTTTGGAATTTTAAGCACACACCCGTTGTTTTTGCATCATGTATCATGTAAACTTTTCAGTATGATTAAAGAATGTTCTTGCTTTTCAAGCTATAGGGGTATTTTGTATGAAGATCTCCCATTACGTACGCGTCCTGTTTTTATTTGCAACAAACCTTTTTATTGTTCTTTTATCAGAGTTGATAGTCAAGCAGGAGATAAATCTACAATTGACAACGACGCTCAAGGCAATCCGAATAATGAATATAGTGATATGGTGGCAGAAA
The DNA here is from genome assembly GCA_964019165.1 of Mastigias papua. Lineage (NCBI taxonomy): Eukaryota > Metazoa > Cnidaria > Scyphozoa > Rhizostomeae > Mastigiidae > Mastigias > Mastigias papua. Next base: position 18,926,471 of record OZ025268.1, read on the forward strand.
GCAGTATTTCTGCGTCACGCGGAAGGGATGCTGATAAACCGAACGAGCTTAGCAAAATAACTGAAACAACTGAAATCCCGACAAAGTATATCGTCGCCGAGACGCCAATGCTGCCATTGCAAGGAAGCGATACCGAAGAGCAACTAACTGAGTTTGATGGTAGAAAGTCTGGGAAAACGTTTGGGAAGAAAAAGACTTCGCCGTTTTCCGATGTGAATATTAGGGCGCCTTTGAAGACTCGAGATCCAAACGTATTTGATTTTGTAGATGATGACCCGCTCGACAATTCAGATCTATGTGAAAGGGTAAAGCAGAGGAGGAAGAAGAAAGACATGCAGACAGACAATAAACTTTGGCCAAAGAGTGTTGATTCAGTTATTGACGTGCAAGGTGAAGGTTCTCGTCATCTTGAACAATGCGGTGCAAAGACTTCTAAGACAAACAATTCTAGCAAGAAAAACGACGACACTGCTAAACGTCAGAGAAGACCAGGAAAGAGAAAAGGAAAGGGCATGCATTTGCTAGAAGAAGCTTGGGATGTCGATCAGGAGAGCAGTCAATTGATTGATACTGCTTCGACTGTTAATCTTAGTGAGCCATTGAGTGTCTCATGCACTGATGAAGTCCCAAGACTGAATGCAATAGAGGTAGACTCTAAGGTGACCTCAGTTGCCACTCTTGCTGATGAAACAAACACAACAAATGAAAAGGACGTCAATCGGGTATCAACACGCTCCAAACGTGTTAATGTTACCAAGAGCTCTAAAGGAGACCTCGTTGCAACAGATCAAGAGGAGACATTCGCTGTTGGCGAGACAGCACGCCACAAGGAGGCATCCACCATAGACGAAACTGCTGCAGCGTCGACTTCCCCAAATGAAATCAGTTTGCCGAGAGATGAATCGGATGTGAGTTTAGTCCATGAGCCTGTTCCCGAAAGTAACATATCTCGTATGCATGGGAATATTGGCAGTGACAAACATATCATGGATAATTCGGGTGTAAGTGATGTTGTACCACCGAGTGTATCATCATTTGATGCAGCGTCTTATGGCCCAATTAACCCAATGGAATCACCGTTATATAAGAAAGGCAAAATGTCCCCCGAATTCGAAAATGATCATATCAGTACACATGCCGTTGATGTGAATACAAATGGCTGTATCATCGGAAAGCAAGCTGGAGCACCTTCTCTTGGACACGAAATCGGACCATTCGATCCAGGAAAAGGAACTAGAGCACGAGACAGGACTTCTTTAAGTCTCTGTTCTGAAACAGGGAATACTGAAATCGAGGAAGCGATGAATTCCAGCACACCTTGTTCTGAGTCGGTGGTTGTTGTATCAAATGTATTTGCAGATGGTATGCCGAAGGAACTTGAAGCTTCCACTGAGAGAAAACTGACTGAAGTTTCTCCTGTCTGCCAGGATGTATCTGTGGATACCTTGGAGAATAGTACTCATTGTAATAAAACTGCGGGTTGGAATACCAGCGTGAAAGAAGCTGAGGTATTAGATTTGGATTTGGAGAATGTTGAGGCTATGAAAGTAAAGTCAGACGAGGACTTGATGGAGACCAAACTGACATGTACACAATCTGAAGTGACTGAAATAGAAGCTTCAGTTCAAGAACCACCCGCTGGACGGAGTGATGAAGGGGCTAATAATGAAGATCCAATAGAAGGAAATATATCCATAGACTCAACCCCGTCACTATGTGAAGAAGAACTTTATTCTCAAGACACATACTTTGATGGTGTCGTCCCTGGAAAGAGTCTTGAAGAAGCTCGTAATTCATGTGATGTTCAGACTTCAAAAGAGACACAGAGTCGATCAAATAATGTCTCAGGGCGTGTTTCTGCTGGAATAGACGATTCGAGCATGGATTTGGTGAAGCCTTTCCAGGGATCAACAGAAGGTGACAGTACACAAGCATCTGCCAGTATTTTAGCAAAGGAAAATGAGAGTGGCGTCATCTCTGAATTGGGAACTGAGATTGTTCTGAAGACCGAGAAATCAATTACTGTTGTTAAGGGTGTACAGTCTATACAGTCTATATCCAACGCGTTTACTCAGACACCAACGGCGATCAAAGTTTCTACCTCTTGCCAGACTGAATGCCATGATGCCACAGGTATTAGAGACCAAACCGATATTGACAGGCATTCAAGCGTGGTATCTGTTGCTTGCCAGACGTCTGAGCGTGATCAATACGAATGCACTCTTGAGGATGTTATGAGAAGAGATACTCATATGATGTCTAAGGGCTGTCAAACAGCAGAGACAAGCTATGGGTATTTACCAGATGAGGAATACGCATTTTTGTTCAGAGAATGCGAGAAAATAGATGCGAATACCAGAGACTTGTGTACAGAATGCAAAAGAACAGCATTCAGAGTACCTTTAGATATATTTGAGCTTGTTAAAAGAAATATGCAAGACGCCTTGGCACAGAAAGACTCAAGTATCATCGCGAAGTGTATAAATTCCGCTAAGAAGCTAGCAACTTCGGGTGTGGTTACAAGAAATGGCACATCAGATACAAATGTACCAGAGATACTAGATGACCAAACTAGTGCTGCTATCCGGGTTGAGCGTTTGAGTTTTGTCCCAGTATGGATGAGTACTAATGAAGATGAAGACAGTTCTGTGGATCATGACAGGGTTCCGCCCTTGGAGTCATTAAAAGCTGTTAGAACCTCAAAAAGAAATTTGGTGAAAAAGGCTATCAATATGTATAAAAAGCGCAAGTGTATAAAGAGTGAGAACTCGAGGCCTTTAACTGATAAAGAAAAGTATGTCGAGGCTGAGCCCGATTTTGAAGAGGAGGACGTCTATCTAGCTGCACGTGACGATATTTCTAAGGGGAATGCGAATGACGTGTCAACAGATGATAGAAGTCTTGTTGAGAGCACAATGGAAAAGTGTCCACTTGATAGGCTGAAGGAGAGTAACATGGATATTGAAGGAGTAGAAAAGGAAATGGAGGAGGAAGTTGATCCATTGAATAGCAATGATGTCATACTCCCGACTCCTCCCTCAGAGAGGTTGAAAAGCATTACTTTAGATATTAATGCTGCCTCTTCAGAAACTGCAAAGTCATTTAGAGATCTAGGTAGTGAGGCAGACGCCCCATTAGTAGGCAATGATCACGAAGAGCATTCTTCATCCTTTGCTTCTTGTGACAGAAAAACTGGTGACATTAGGGTGGAAACAGTCTCTTCTTTGGGTGAACTCAGTGGTACAAGTCGCGATGCGAAATATTACTCAATTGAATCCGAAGGTGAAGTAGCTTTGAGATCGCAAGTGTCACATAGAAAGGTAGTCGATGGGAAATCTAACGTTAGGCCTTTGAGATTGAAGCGTAAAGCAGATAGGCTGCTTGTGGAAGGCTCAATGAATGAGGGTTCATCAAAGAAGGTGAAACTAAATCCTGAGTCTCTCTCAGATCGGGAACTGGCATGTGACTCTCATGTACAGTCTAATGGTGGTGCATCTGAGCCTCTTGTTTGTGACCCTATGCTCACTTATAAGAAGCCAACCGATATTGGCAATACATATGCTCCAAAATACTCAAAAGATTTGGAAAATTCTCTTGAGAGCTCAGAATTCATTGTTGATTCCTTAGAGGGTATTGGTTCTCAAATTTTGTGCGACAATCACTCCGAGAAAGTGCAACCACAAGAGAACGAGATGCGAAGAGAAGTGAGCGAGAAAACAGAAGAAGAGTTAATTTCTCCACGAGAAGCGAAAGTTAAGCTCGATGTATGTGAGCCTTCATTTGCAGTTTTAGAGCGTAAAGAAGAGACTCAAGAAGATGAAGCAATCACAACAGTTGAGACCCCAAGTTATGAAGGAGTGCAAGACAAAGTTGCGGATGAAGAAGCGGTAATTGGCGAAGAATATTGCAGGAATAAAGATATTGTTATTCATGCAGGTTAGTTTGTATATGAATATCTAAGAACTTCAATTATTTTGTATTTTGTAAGGAATTACCCAGACAATCTTTCAGGTGAAGAATTTATCAGAAGTCTCCTGTAAGATTTCCCAAACGCGCAACGTGGCGATTCAACATCTTGTATCCATTTTGCACTAATACTGCATGGTTTGGGAATTATGTTGCCCAACGAATTTGTAGCATAATTTACAGGTAGGATGTTTCAGCACCGCAGATAGTTTCAGAACATTTCACTTCACAAATGAATTTTGCTCTGTGTGGTCACATCTCTGAACAATCTAAAAAGTCAAATGCCTGACACTAAAATTTTGAAATGTTTTACTATGGCATGGCATGATTACACATTTGTCTACTTTTACGACAGTAAACGTTTTCTTTTTGCAAGTGTTTCTTTATAACATATCTTAATTAAAAACAGTGCAAATGTGGTATTTCAAAGGAAGAACGTCACATATCTTAAGAAAAATGTTATATATCACTGGAAGATGTTGTATACTACAGGAAGAATGTGAATGTAGTATATCGTATGATATCATATAATGTAGGAAGAATACAATTTGTTGTATGAAGAATTTTATACATCATAGGAAGAATGTTATATACTATAGGAAAAATGTGGTACATCGTAGGAAGAACGTTATGTATCATTGGAAGAATATCATATTTCATAGAATGAATCCAGCGAGTCCATTCTTCTCTTTCATAGCTCTATTTTTTGAGTTATCTTTTAGCATTTCTGATAGTATAGTAGAATCGGCCACCTTTTTAGATCTAAGATATGCAATTCAAGTGAGATTTAAAACGACAGTTAATTCAATTATTATAAATGTTGCTTGGTAAAAGAATGATCCTCTATTTCTTCTCCGTTGTGTGGGTGTGAAGTCAGAGCACAACTCAATGCTATGCTAGGAAATTTTCCCTGTTTTTCATGTTCAATGCTTCCGAACTGAACAATTTCCTTTAACGCAAAGCTTTCTTTGCAGATCAAGACAGTGCCACATGCGATAGGAAAGCCATTGACGGTTCACCACTTCGCAATCGAAACTCTTTTGCTGATTTTGTAGAAGATGACGAGAGAGACCTATTCGCTTCTGACGTTGAAGAGGGAGATGGCTTACAGGCTGAAGGTTATACTCCAGCTGAAGAAGATTTCAAGGACAGTGGTGAAGGTGCTGGGGGTGTTGTCCTTAGTACTAATGAAAGCACGCTGTGGGAGAAAGAAGACATGCTGGATAGAGACCAAGCTATTTGCAGTGTAGAACAAAGCAAACATCATACTTCAGAAGACACTCGTATTGGTGGTGGAGTGGTCGATGTTCAGATTGGTGGTATCGCCCTTGAAGCTAAAAGTTCCAAAGACGGCTCAAAGAGTGAGAACAAAGATAAAGATATCGGAGAAAATCCACACTTGACTGTAAAAACTACGTGTATTGAAAGCAATGTACAAGGTGAAAGCCTTGTGAACTCAGTTGTCACTTACGAACACGCAGAGGACACGCTAGATAAACAGGAGACTATAATCGATGATGAAAATTTGAAAATGAAAAAGAAAACAGTACCGGATTTTATGGACTTAGTAAAGGAATGCGTTAAGAGAAAGGGGGAATACCCCGATGAAGATGAAAGCGACGAGGATTCATTGTTGATGAGACCATGTTTTGAAGGAAAAAACGAAGAAATTCAGGCACAGTCTTCTAGCTCTGATGTTCAGAATTCAGTTAGTGAGAAGAATCAACGAAATGAAAAAGGTTCAATTATTTATTTCCTATTTCTTGGTTACTATCTTATAATCTTCTAATAAGATAATTACTTTTCATTCAGAAATATCCAATTTTTACCTTTTTCGTACCGAGTTTCTCGCTCATATTTCATAGTCTTCGGCCAGCGTGCTGCAGACAAACCAACTACACATCTTTTATATTAGAAACAATTACATGCATAACAAAACAAGGAGCTAAAATCAGACAAAACTTAGGAAACATTTAAGAGACACGTGCAGGCTGAGCTTCAAGAGTAAATTTGGAGAAATTCATCCTTTCAGATAATTAATTTTGTACACAGCGCACTAAAGAAAGTTGAGTTCATGAAGTCAATGTAAACATTGAAGTCCTGATTCAATGTCGAATTTCAAACCCACTTCAAAGCCGGTTTGCGTGCATATTTCCCAGAATCTGACCGTTCTATTGTTGCATCATCTAAGTTGTTGGTATTATTGGAAAGTTGAAGAGTTTCAGGAAGCATGTACATAAGACATTTAAGGCTCGATTTCGCAAAATATTAGGAAACATCCTAGGTGAAGGGACCACGTTTGGTCTTAGAAGAAACATGTATTTCATCATCATTTAGCTGTGTCTATGTGTTTTCTGCTCTTCCCAGAATCCTTCAGTGCATTCCTGTTATATATCACATCAGGCAATGACCTGAATGATAAATGTGCTCATCTGCTTCGGCGTGCCGTTCGAGACACACATCAGGCCATAATATTAGTGCTCGCTCACCTTCCACCATCCAACAGACTGTACTTAGCAGTAACGTAACACTGATAGCACAAAGCTCCAAGGAGAGGAACTGGCTACCCCTCCTTACAAGTCCAATTGCCCAGGATAATTGACCTCTCTCAGGGACACTCCTACTTAGGGACCAGACGTCGGCAAAAATTGTCAAATGAGATAAAAGGCCCAAAAATCCTTTGATAAAAGGCTCAAAAGTCCTTTAGTCTTTGTATATCTCAAATTTGCGTACGATGCTGTTCTATTTTTTTCTTTATTTCATCTTGTAGGCTTTAATTAGCTGTTATTTAGTTACTTTTTAGCCGCCTACGTTAAAAAATTTTATGATATTAACAATAACATGGTAATAATAGAATTGAGCTTGACCTTTCACCTTATCACAGTGAAACAGCCTCGTGCGTATGCTTTTAATTATGGAGTATCTTACGGCATGAAGTAGAAAAACCTACCTTTATTATGAAAAACTGATTAAAATTGTAGGAAGGAAATTAATAATGTTTGAATCCCTAGATTTAGATCTAAGCATTTGTTTGATAACTTGACTACACGAGGAACAAATATGTTTGCATACTTGCTCTATCTCTATAAGTAAGCCATGGTAGCTCCTCAAGAATCTGTAAGGCCAAATATAAATAAATCTATGTGACTTCTTAATTTCACAGTTTATTCAATTCCATTGGATTATTTCAATTACTACTATGTTGCCTCCCACAGCTTGGATCATTAGTTTTGGCCTATGTAGTCCTAAACATCGCAATCTTGTAGATAATCTCGCTGTTATTCCTACAATTCTTCGTCGATTTTTATAATCTTTAGTTTCTTTTCGAAAACATCTCGGTATTAGCTATTACAGATCTTAAAAAGATTGCCACCCGAACTTATACCCTAGTAAACATTAGCGACTTTGTCGTCAGCGTCAGAGATTTTTGTTGTTGGCAGATAAATTATTTTATCCGTACACTTTCGACTTTCTGATTCAGTTGCTGGCCACAATAAAACATGTCTAGCATCCTGAAACCATGGACTGTTTTAATTTTTCCATTTATTGCGGTAAAGATCCGCATATAAGAACCTAGAATTTTGAAATGAGCCTGTTCATCTTCCTTTGCGATGAGTTAGTTTCACGAATCAGGTTGTTATACTCTTGGAGCATCCATGAAAGGCTTTGATTGGCAAACAGGCTGAATTTATTTCTCAGCAGATAAAGAATGAGTCTATTTATAACACTTACATAATGTCAGACTTAGCTAAGGTCCTAAATACCTGAAATCAAAATGTGGAATGTCACCTTGTAGTTTATAAACAAACGAAGATTCTTATTTGCGGGTTCTTCTGTACTTAAGAAACTCATCAGAAAACAGAGTCATTTTTGAACTATTTTAGTATGCTTGAAAATGTTTCGGCTTTTTCTTGTGTTATTAAAATTCTTCTCTACCAAGATAGTTTCTTCAGTGCGAATTTCATGTATTCATATTGTAACTTTTCCCCTTCCATCTTTGAAGTTTGATTACAATGTCTAATTGTTTACTGCATTCTCCCTTATTTTGTGTATTTTTACTACTGTCGTTTTATGCGGTTTCTTGATTTAAAACACCTTCTAAAGTTGGTCAAGTTAGCATACATAGCTGTTTGTCAAAACGTCTTATTTTCAAGCTTTTTCATGACAGATACCAGTAAATTAACTAAATCTTTTTTAACTCCTGCCTTCCATACGTTCAAAATTTTTCCTAGGAAGTAGTTCTGTGTATCTATCATAACCCCTCTTTCTTTTCCGTTCGTCTTTCTTTTTAACAGAGCGATAACACTGTTTATAATATTATGTGTTTGTACTGTATATTGTGTAAAAATGTACGTTCCAAGCTTAAATTTTACTTTGTGATCTTTATCAACTTACCTTGTACTTTTTCCAGTTATATAAACTTCATAATGATTGGCATAAATTAGCTTTGTTTTTGCTATGGTTGCTCTTTGTACTATAAGCCTATAATTCTTGATTTCTCAGCAGACAGTGAAGTTCATGTTAGTCCACTTTCACCAACTCCTCCCCCCCGTGTAAAAAGAAAAAGAACCAGTCCCCCCGAGGTACAAGCTACGTTGAAGGAGATGAAGAAATTAATACGCAATGATGAGGATGACGATGAAGAAAACGCGCGAATGAATGATACGATCAATGTGAAAAAACCTGAGCTACAATTTGTTGGAGGGATCTCAAAGAATAGTGGAAGTCTTAGCTCGCAGAAGAAGCTGCACGGTAAGAATAAGTTTGTACCTCGCAACTGTGGACATTTAGATTTGCAATTTTCTTAAAGTCCCATTCGGCTTCACATACTCGTATAATAAGTAGGAATTGTCTGTCTGAAACATAGTAGAGTTTTGCCCCATTTCGTTTGGTCGTTTTGATAAGAACGCTCACTCTCACTGTATATTGGTGGCTTTGATAATCAATACATGAAGAGAGATTTGATATCAAGGATATACTATAATATAATATAATTGAATATAATATAATAATATAATATAATATAATATAATATAATATAATATAATATAATATAATATAATATAGTAATATGATATATTATAATACAATAGGATATAATGCATTATGGTATAATTTATATAATAGATTTCTTTATACCTCAGAAATGTATTTCTTTTGTCAGTGTTTCTTTCCGTTACTGTACGCTTGACTCTTCAATAGATTCTAGACACATTGCATTTATTTTATCTTCCTGATTTAGTATGATAATGTATATAGACATAGAAAAAAAGAAGAATTTTACACAAGAAAATGGAAGAATGAAAAGAGAAGAAAGAGATGATTTTAATATAATGCCTCCTTTGTTGTTATTGCTTTCTGCGGAATCTTCTTAACAGCTCGTAGCGTTGGCCTATGAAGAATTTTTTGTTTATATTCTTCTTACGTGTTTTCTCTTCATTAGCTTCTAAATCTCGGAACCCAATTGATAAGAAGAACTCGCCCGATCTTTGCTATGGTTCCCCAGAGCGAAAACTTTCCACCGGCACTAAAGGAAGGTCATCTGTCACTCCAAAAAGTGAGTTGCAAGATACACCCAAAATGGATAAAAGTGGAGAAGTCAATGGATCACTCATGAAGAAGTCATTAGAGAAAGCAATAATAACTACGCCGAAACTGAAGGAAGAGAAGCCATTGCTGGAAAAAGATCTGCGAAATAGTAGCAACGACTTGAAGAGCCACGCCAAAGTATGGAAACTGCCTCAAATATTGGTACCATCAAGACTGAACAAGAAGCAAATGGTATTTGATTAACTTAAGTTTAATTTCAAGGTTGTGGGTTTTTCGAAACCGACGCAAATCCATCGATTCTGATGATTTTCTCAAAAAGTGAACGGGAAAATCTTAAGATTTCTAATTTTCTCATATATTAAACGGGCATTAAAGTGCGTGGTAGGTATTTTCGTTCTGTATTTGAAATTTTTCGATCCTAATCTTTGTCATAAATTCAAAGCAACTACAATTGCAAAGAATTTGTCACGTGTACGTGCTATGTCACGTGCATTGGCTCATTCAGAAACTTTGTTATGTCAGCTATACGCCAGTTGTCTTTTAGAGAGTGATTGTTGATTTATAATTTCGAGGAGCATGGATCTGTTGACGTCATTATGGAATGTGAAAGTTATTGCAATCGTCAAGAATCATTTCATAAACTTTAGATGACCCTCTCATGCTCGGGGGCGAGGGAAAATGTGTCTCTCTGTCTCCTCTCTAGGGGTCTCTGTGTATTATTCATTTTCATGTGCTAAATGCAATGGCCTTGGGATAGATGTGAACTTTAGGTAGTACTCCCCAAAGCAAGGTATCCTAACTGTAGCTGTTAAATTGTGGCGCTTATTCATGTATAAAAACAAAAGAGCCATTACTTATTAGTACTTGGCACCAAAAGATTCTACTATTTGGAAATAAGTCATCTTTTAGAAGGATATTTTAGTGGGAAGGCTGAACGGCTGTGTTTCTGGAATATGTTCTGTTATGACAATAAGTCTTTTTAACCTCTAGATATTTTAATGTTGCTTGTTGTTTGCTTTTAGATTGCTTCCAAGTATCTGGCTTCAAAGTTCGACTGTAAATTTTCAAATTCGTTCCTTCCTGGCACCTCACATCTAATCATGGGTACCGGTAAGCGTATGATTTGAGGATATTACTATCCAGACCTTTTTCTTGCTTCTTTTTTTGTACTACAGTAGTCAAGATCGTGATTTCAAGTTCTGTAGTCTATCTGTGTTGCTGTCCGTTTATTGTGTGTGTCCAGTAGAAGTGTGTGTGTGTATGTGTGTGTGTGTGTGTGTGTGTGTGTGTGTGTGTGTGTGTGTGTGTGTGTGTGTGTGTGCGTGCGTGTGTGTGTGTGTTTGTGTGTGTGCGTGTGTGTGTGTGTGTGCGTACGTGCGTGTGTGTGTGTGTGTGTGTGTTTGTTTGTTTGTGTATGGTGTGTTTGTGTGTGTGCGTGTGTGTGTGTGTGTGTGTGTGTGTGTGTGTGTGTGTGTGTGTGTGTGTGTGTGTGTGTGTGTTTATGAATATAAGTAGTTTTATTTATCTATATTTATATATAGTTGAATATATAAGCAGTTAAGCCCATTTACAATAGTACATAAATAATTATATAGCAACTATGGAAACTCGTACGTTTTAGCAACTCCAACAAAACTTAATCAGCTTTTTGAGTCATTATAACATTTTTTATATTTATTAAGTATTTATAATTATTCCATTTATGTTCTAGATGAGACTTGTGCTATTGATCGATCTGCATATACGTATAAATACCTAATGGCATTAATAACTGGATCGTGGATTGTCAGTTTTCAATGTAAGTGAGCTTTCCATGCAAGTACATTCTGCCCGTGTCCTCTGCTACGTCAGCATCAACTGGCAATGTCTATGCTTTGTCTTCTCGCTGTAGATTTTATCCAGTGGTGATTTCTAAGGGGGGTCAATGGAGCGGAGCCCCCTTCTTCAAAGTGATGTTCATTAATGATGAGGCGCCCAACATTGAGAAGATTTCGCTTTGACCTTGCTTTTCAGTTTATCCTGAAGTTTATAAGGATAGGTTTAAGCTGTCCAATAATTCCGTGTAGTTGTTGATTGCACTGTTTTGTTTAATGAAGCTAAATTATCATATTTGCACCTTTGAAAATGCGAGCATGGTTTCAAAAAACCCACCCCCTTTTATGGAGCCTTGTTAATATTTTTAGAAGTCATCACTACTTTTTCCTTTCATGCACCTAGCGGTTTGTCTTCTACACTTGATTAAAAAGTATTTTCCTTCCATTACTGATCTTTGTTACGAGTTTATGGCACAATGACTCAGTCTTCTGAAAATCTATTAACTATTATGACGAGTGCAAAACAGTTGAGACACCTCCAGATTTTTCAGGGCTGGTGCAGTCGGGGACGTTCAGGGGGAAATGTGGACTTTGAGGAAAGTCAGGGACAGTCAGGGAAAATTTCTATGGTCTGGAAAAATATCTGTTCTTTTTTTATTCTCCTGAAGTTTTGTGGAACTTATCCTTGTGTTTAGCCCAAATTAATTCCTTTGCATGATTCTTGGCTCATTACTGGAGTGTAAGAAGAAAGATAAGATTTCTCTCTTTTGCCATGTTTTATTTTATGTAGCTATTGAATCTTGTGTTGATGGTTAATCATGGAAGAAACATAGCGTTTTGGTATTAATGAGGGATATATTATGCTAAGTATAAGGAATGCCAGGGAACCTGAGACATACCCTAATTAAAATGAGTATTTGACTTATTTTCCTCCGCAGGGGTCCATGCATGTTTGGATTCTGGTAGGGCAGTGAATGAGGTATGTTTTTTGAGTTGATATTCACTTTTATTCCATAGGCAAAATCTATTGATTGTATTGCCTCTTTTTCGTGTAGCCAGCAGTGACGACCATAACGAGTCATTGGTTGTTTTGCCACGTTATGTTTACCTCCCCGATTCATCTTGATAGAGAATATGTATGCGAGTACTGTTTGTCCACCGCTAAATCAAAATAATCCATCTTGATTGGTTTGTGAAGTTTGCTATGAAGTTGATCACATGAAAAGTGAACGTTAGCCAGTCATGAAGCCTTAAGTCTACTGTAGAGTCGATTAGGTCACATGTTTTATAGAGTATCCTAGCATGTGCGTCTCTGGTACGTGATGCAGTACTCCTCTGTAAACTTGTAGTGAATAGCCAACTATATGTGCAAGTGCTTTGTTGGTAGTTAATTATTATCACCTATGCAGAGCCAGTTTGAAGTGAAAGGGGATCCGAATTCAAACCAAGAGATCATCCCAAAGTACGCCCGTCTTTCTAGGCAACGAAAGGTTAGTCATAAAACAATCAACACTACCCTGACCCTTTATATACCTGCTTGCACCTCTGATGTCAATAGCTCTGGGGCTAAAGCTGCACTTAGTACTGTTATGATTCTAAATCTTTGTGGATTGTATCTACATTGTCTTACTGTAAAACCTGTATCTAGCCTCCTCCCTCTTTTAAGCCCCTTCAAATAGGTAGCTTTTGCAACAAGCCTCCTCTCTAATTTAATCCCCCATTATTATACACCAAAAGCTATTTTATAAATAATACCAGTACTTGGTCATATATAGTCAAGCTATTTGTAATATCTCCTAGTTTTAATTTCATGTGCTTAAGAGTTGATGGTTTTTTGTCTAGCTCTGATTTATATAAGTTCAATATTGGTCTTGAGATTGAAGAGCACTAAAAGAGCATCATTTATAAAGCACGTAAAAGCTCATTCATATTGAAATTTCCAAGTAAACCTCCCTCTCTGATAAGCTCCTCTATTTATTCCCCTCTAGAAGATCGAACATTTAGTATGCCCTCGGGGGCTTATTAGTGTTTCTGCATTAACCATGCACGAGAATTCTCTGAGTTAGGATAGTTTTTACCTATTTTTATTACTTCTATTATTCAGTAATTACGAATTTTCTATTATTTTTAGAACACGAAGTTTTAAATTTGAAATCCTTTTACCTACTCTTCGTTTTTAATGTTACAAACTAAGTTTACATTTACCTGTTCTTATCTATCAAGCTTATAAACAAAGTTTGTAAGGAGAACATATTTTACAAGCAAGAGTGAAACATTTCATTCGCGACTTTTATGTCACCTCATAGTTACTTATATAACTCTTTTAGGCTTACCAGCTAAACGGAATGGTTTAATTGGTCCTTCACTGTGAAACGTACGATATTGCTCCATAACTTACCATGGATCTGACCTTTCCTCTCTAGTAGTATGGAACATCACAAGCGAATGAAGTTCATTACGAAATTTCTCACTGAATTGAACCTCTTTGTCATATTGAACTGAATTGCTCCCCTTTCAGGAATCACCATTATTCCACGACCTCACCCTGACTGTCATTGGTGATTTCCAAGCCAGCAATATGTCCAAAGGTAATATGTCTGGCACAGAATGCTACATAAATTGTGTAATTAACAGAAAACGTAACTCAAATCGTTATTGTTGCTGGGTAGTTGTAAACACACTTACCCTCTCTATACCTGTCTCGATTAGAATATTGCATCCACATGAAAATGAGACATCTTGCTTGACATGTGTAGTTATATACTTCCGGCATATCGTAATCATGTTTCCATTGATTATACTTGTAAACCAGACTGCTAACTCTATAGACACCGTAGATATTAAATTCATTGTAGAGTGATCCCTTTGATTTTCGCCGTATTAGTAATGCAGCCAGTTATATACTATACATTGTTATGCATTATATTACACATATATTATATATTATTATACTATGTGTTATTGTATATCATATCATATATGATATGTTATCATTATCTATTTTAAGTTTTCAGACTTCAAGGCGTAAATCTTTCACTTGTTGAACGTAAATAATTAATCTTGAATAGTGGACCATCAAATGGACTCCAGCGTAATATTCTCTTCAATATATTTTTTTTGGTTTACGCGTGTATTAGAGTTTATGGGAAATCAAAAATGCGGTCTTTTCCAGCTCACATTCACTCCAACCGTCATTTATGCGAATGTGGATGTACTGAAGCCTATGAGAAATCCTAGGAAACACAATTTAAGTACTGTGGACCCAGGTGCTTTATTAAATTGCCGTCAGAAATTGCTATACTGAGGAATCGTCCTAGATTGTTTGCTTTAAAAGCATTAATTTTCAGAAGACATGTAATGATATTCTGAAACATTGGAATTGTTTTCCAGTTAAATTATTTGTTGTCAGGGCCTGGCCACCGTAAATAAATCCCATATATTTTCTTGGACTAGTGTTTGCCCACTAGGTCCAAATTTTTGATAGGACACAATATGCCTCTTTGCATTTTTCTACGAAATTTACATTTCATTTCAGATCAACTTGTAGAATTGCTGAGAAGAGGAGGAGCTAAAATACTATTCAACTTGCCTCAAAAAGTACCATCTAATGTAAGATATATTACAGCATATTGTCTGCCCTTTATCCGTGCTAAATTTTCCCTGTTCTTTTCACTCAAAAAGAGATTAGATCTCTCTAGATTAGATCTCTCTCACTAGATTTATACCTACAAAGGTCCTCAGAGTAACTCCACTGATTTGTTGATTATTAATTATATCCCGGGGGTATTCATTGTTCAAGTACGAGGAGGGTGTGAAAAACTTTTGCCTAAATTTTCCCAGAACATGTTAGGTACAACTTCGATTCAATTCAGCGAAAATTTGAAATTGGTGAGATTCATTCGAAGGTTTCTGCCTGAATAGTGGGTTTGCTTTTGTGTTGTCTCTGGATGGCACTTTTTGTATAAAAGGAACTGGCTAATTACAGTATTATATACAGTATGACGGCTGCTTATTTTAGAGGGGCTTATGAAAAATTCGACTTTCTAGCATGGGGTCTTATTCGAGGGGGCTTTTTTGAGGGGGCTATTCAGAGTTTTACGGCAAATAATACAATTCCATTACGAACAATTTTGGCATAAATATTGCCTAGTATTTGCCTGGATTTGCCCGCCGTTTTGGAAATATTAGTGGGTGTGATACCCCCCCGCCCCCCAATAGCTCTGCGTCTATTTATATCCTGATGATACCGAGCCAACCATACACCCCCTGCATCCCCTTAGTTGAAGAATTCCATTCATGAGCTAAAAGCAGTTAAATGTTGTTTACTAGAGTACAGACTGAGTTTGGCTGGGTCAGAAACGATGTTATACTAGTGTTTTGTTAGTACTTTCTTCAGAGAAATTTTTATACTCAGACCTAGCCATTACAGTACTGCATAGCCGAAATGTTGACAGGTATCTCTATTGAATAAAGTGAAGGACAAACGAAAAGATTTCCTACAAAGCTTTTGTACTTTACAGCAGGGCTGTCCAATTTGTTGTCAAGGAAGACCACTTTTAGATTTAAATCATAGTATTGAGACCCATTTTTAGATTTGGTATATGGACGGAGAGCCTCTTTTTACATACCATGCTAAATGTAATTCTCTATCAGCTTTGACGTCAGTACGAACCAACTCAGATAGCATGGTGTGCCACAATGTGGCCCGCGGGTCATGCATTGGACCACCCTGCTTTCTTGCTTTGTTTATGGACTGTCAAAGAACGCTAACTGCTGGTGGCAGCGTTTCGAGTTTCATTTGTTTTAGCTTACCTACTTGCAGTTAACGCCTCCCCCTCATTCAAGTTACTTTTTGTGAAATCCTCTATAGAATCCTTACTTGTACGTCGTGTTTTGTCCGAAATGATTTAAGACAAACTTTATAATAAATATTTTGAAACCATATTACTACTGGTAAACTTGTTGAACAAGCAATGAACTTGCGGCTACCAAGCAAGGGAAAGTTACGTTAATATACCCATAGTATATCATTTATAACTATGAAGTTTAAACAGTTATTCGCAATTACATTAATATATTTTAAGAATTGTTATAAGTCAGAAAGTTTTTGAGCAGGAACTTTTAAGCCTTAAGACTATATATTCCACTCCTTGTTTATTATATATATTTACTATATATTCCACTCCTTGACTATATATTCCACTCCTTCCTCTCCTTGTTCTGTTAATTGGCTTTTGAATCTCTCTCCTAGAATTACCTCTTAGTAGTCGACTCAGAAGCAATTGACGATGCTCTTAAAGGTGAGTGAGAACCAGTATCCAGTTTTTACTTAATTTTGTATATCACTTTGAATTTCGAAATACCATGCCTCTTTTGAACTACATACAAGTTAGACTTGTCCCTGTTTACCATATACAAGTATCAGAGTATATTTCTCGGTATTGTTTCCTTATGGGAATTCCCAAGACCGAACAATTCGTATATATGTGGTGATCATGTTGTTGGTCGTGATCTGGACCTAGAATAATGGAAATTTACAAGACCACTATCTAGCAGGTTTTAAGGT
The DNA here is from genome assembly GCA_964019165.1 of Mastigias papua. NCBI lineage: Eukaryota > Metazoa > Cnidaria > Scyphozoa > Rhizostomeae > Mastigiidae > Mastigias > Mastigias papua. Next base: position 18,943,367 of record OZ025268.1, read on the forward strand.
TTTATGGGCTGAGAAGCTTATCTAGATAAGTAACACAGGGATGCAAGCCTGAGCGAAATCAGTATATTGGTAGAAAGTTTCAATTGCAATGAAGCACTGGATCACGCTGTGGGAATTATCAAAAAGCAATAGAGAATATACTTGTTTTCAAAATTGGCCTGGACTACGCCCAATGCATACAAAAGACAAAAGCTCTTTTTAGTATAATATAGCTCCCTGTTGTCGTTCTTTAGCGAGAAAACTTCCTATCTGAAGTACCCACTAGTTATTACATAGTTCAATAGCTAACTTTCAAGACCACTAGTAATGTTATTGGGTCTTGGTTATAATATCATAAAAGCATTACTTAATGTTTATAAATTTTACGATCTTTAAACGATAGTACCTCTTTTCTTTATCATCTTAAGATTTATCATTGAGTATCATTTTATTTACTAATGAATCGTAGAGTTAGGGAATTCAGAGCAGTAATGATAACAATTGGAATATTTCCTCTTATGCAGTAATAGCCCGCGTACAGGAACCTGGGTTTTGAGAACCTACCAGGGTAGAAATTTCATTTCAAGCGTCTTCCACATAAGAACCTATTTTGGCTAAAATTTTGAGTTAGGTCCTTATCAGTGGTTTCGCTGTAAAGTGTACTGGATGAAAGTCATGTATGTTTCATGTTTTCCTAATCCTGTGACAGGCTCGTGTCTTTTCATAGTTATTCAGTTAGATGTTATTTTCTTTTAAATCTCCTGTAATTATGCTTATGACCCCACTTCGCTTCGTGATAAATTGATTGCCTTTCTTACAATCTAACGTTGATGTCTCTTCACAGTCTTCTTTTCATAAAGCTCTGTCCGTGTTTATTTCTATAGCAAATTTATGCAACAAATAAGCCATTTAATTTAATAGAGTATATAAAACGTAGTCTAGGTGTTGAATTATTAAAACTGAAGCTGAACATGGCTGAATTAAAAACAAACCATAAATATAAACACGACAATACCCTTTGTAGAAGGCGTGGCCCGCATGAAGAATATATATAATATTTATGGGAATGTCCCAATTTTCTAAATTAGCTTAGCGAAGTACCATAATTGATTATGAACTAGCAAGCCTAAAAGCTAACAACCTGTGTTGCTCCCTTATTGTAATAGTTTGAATTGGACATCCATCGGTTTTTTGTTGTTATTAAACCTATGCCTCTTATCTTTCTATGGTATTTATTTGTCTTTTAGCTCGAATTGGTATTAAATTTTTATTCATTTCAGGCTGTACAATCATTATGTTTCATCTTAGCGCACTATATTATAAGTGTTTATGATATTTTATATTATATTAATTTTTTCAGATTTATGTGATTTCATTAGGTTAAGATATTATTTAATTCCATCCCCTAATGTATTGGCTGTGTTTCCCACGTAACCAGAATCTGGCTGGCTCGACAATTGATAAACAGCATTACTTTTTAGGTGGTAGGAACGCAATCCATTTAATGGGTGGGATTTCTTGGGACTATAGACCACACGTGGATTCAACACGTTGGGACATTTGTTTATGATCTTGAGCATCCACCTTAAACGTAAATGTTTTAGAGAAGGTGCGCCCACGTGTAGTCAATGGTTCTAGGAAATCTCTTCCATCCATTCCAGAACGATTGCGTTCCTACCACCCAGAAAGTAATGTTGTTTACCAATTGTCGAACCTGCCTGATTTTGGTTACGGGGAATGCACAATCCTTAGATTGGGATAAACTAGTAAACATGTTCCCTCATGCATTCGGCTAAGTCTAGGCCACCAAAAGAGTACCTCCTTTGCTCTTGTAAATCCAGGAACGCCCCCAGAATGCCAATGGGCAACTTTTTCTCGAAAATTCTGATTGTGTCAAAAACTATAGTGGATAGCATGTTCTAAAGTACTGGCAAGTGCCATATCAACTTTCAATTTACACGCTTTTTTATAACAAATAAACAAGCTCTCTCTCTCTCTCTTCGTCCTGGATGTTTCTTACCATTTTGTCAAATCCAGTCTCAAATGTTTCTTAAGTGTTCCTTAAAATTCTTGAAGTTTCCTATAGAAACAAGGCGACTGATAGACGAGAAATATAATTCCTAATTAAAAACATTTAAGAGGCAAATGTTGTTTGTATTTTGTTTCCAGTTTAATAATAAACTTTCTCTCAAAAAGATTTTTCAAGTTTCCTTTTGAAACTCGGCCTTCCTGCGTTTCTTAAATGTTTCTTAATTTTTGTTTGATTTGAGCCTCATGTTTCTTACATACTTGTTTCTTATAAAAAAAGTATATTTGTGTTGCAGTCTGCTACCTTCGGCTATATAACGAGAAGGAGTTGTATTTTATGCTCGGAACAATTCACACTTGTTTTTCATGTTGGTGCAATTAAATCTTCAGCGAGATATATTTTGTGCCAGGTTCATTTCAGTCATCATGCAGGCTTTTGTGGTAGCTGAAAAGCTTTTAGGGAACTTTGGAAAACTTTTAAAGAACTTTGGGGACCTTTTTAGGAACTTTTATTGAAGTCTATGGGAACTTTTAAGGAACTTTTGGCCATGATTTGCTTTTTTCAAGGCAGTATCATGCTTTATTCTTTCGAGCTTTTTGTATTATTCATAATAAATTTCATATTTTGTATTTTACTGTACTGTGTTTTGTTTTATTTAATCATAAGATATTTGCATCTTCGTGGATCATAATGAATGTATTCTTAACGTACTCAGCGCAATTTGTCAAGGCAAATATTCAACCAGTACATTACGAATGGATCACTGAATCAATTATCAACTATAAGTAAGTGAGGTTAATTTTTATATTATTTCTGCCCGTAAAGCAGACAATGTGTCTTGCACAGATTAGAGACAGGATACCCCATGACTGGCTCGCACGATCTTCAACTGCCCAGCCGTGAAGCATACAATAGATTAGAACGTTTTTCAATTGTCTGAGCACGCTTGTTGACCGTTGTCTCAGTGTGTTCAAATAATCTACAAAGTACTGCATTTCGCTATATTATGGTCACATTGTCTCGATAGCTAAGAGGTCGGCTCGATACTGACCCGTTCACCTGTGGTTTTGGTTGCATAATTGTTAGAAGATGGACTGCAAAGTACGGGTTTAATTGCCACCATTGTAAGTATCAATTATAACTAGTTAAGGCTGTTTGGATCAGAAATCCTGTGCTAATTAAAAGCGTAATTTTTATTGTTGTACGGACAATCGAGGGTTAGGCGATAGTTGCGACGGTCGATATTCCATTGAAAGGGCGTATATAAGGTATACCAATCTCAGATTTGTAGCCACGTGACAAAATCCACCTGTGTCACATTAGAAAATTCATCTAAGGCACAACAGCTATTATTTGAACCTTTATTGTCCTGATATTGCCTTTAAAACAAGTGTATTGTCATAACCAGGTCACTACCTATCCACGGTGCCCGTATTTGTCTTATGCTACTGCACATGACAAAGGCCACCAGTTTATTTACTTTTTTGTCTCAAATGATATTGTATTATTGGCCCTTGTTTGTGTTTTTATACCTGTGCGTATTCTCTTGCTTAAACACGAAATAATATCCTGCTTACCCGCTGATTTCTTTTGACTTCCATATTGGCGATTGCAATTTCCTCGAATTCATACGAGAAACTTAAGTCGGGCGTGGTAGCCAGCTCTACTGTCTATGTAGATATCTTTGAAGTTGATATCCCCTGAATTTGATCTTCCACTAGCCTCATGGCTCGCCGGAACATCTTTTATTGTATGAAACAGCTTTATAAAGAACCTCTTTGCATAGAAGGCCGAAAAATTAAGTAACTTGTACTAAAAAAGACAAGATCGTTAATGAGGAATTTCTGATATTTGAATAGTTTTATTAATTCAAGCAATCGAGAATTAAGAACCCAAATTTGTATGAAATGTGTAGTCCTTGTAGCAAATGTTTCGTAGTGTGGTTACACTTGAATCCTGTCTATCAGCATAAAGCCTAGAATTATCGTTTACAGGGTTGCCAAATGCACAAATAGTGTCTTTGTGTCTAGTGCCTACGCAACCAAATTTTGGAAAATGAGCTAGCATCAATTTCGAAAAATTTCATCCTTCCTCGTCATTTTGGTACCATTTGCTTATGCCTCTGTCGAGTAAAAGTGACATAATTTAATTCAAGGTTCGAAATACTAGTCAACGTCAATAGCTGGTGAAATTGTGTGTTAGTTATTCAAGATGTATCTAACAAAGCCCCTGTAAATCTGTAATATAGACTGTCGTACTCAATGTCTCTATGATGCCTTGTTAGCGTGGCATGTCTCCTTATCAATTATTTCCCTGTAATTATGGCTATAGTTATGCGTGTTGTAATAAGAAAGGATTTATTTGCGAATTGAGAGTCAAACGAAGAGGCCGCCTGTCTCTGCCTATCTTGCTAGAGCCTATTGTTACAGAAGTGTATGCCACAAAGGATCGCTTGTTTATTTACAGGAGTCCTTCTTGGGCATATGCCTAGGAAAAAACCATACTACTTCTTATATCTACTGGGCTCTTTCTCTTGATGTGGAAAATCATGAATTAAGCCATCGTGTGTATGTTGGCTATTTCCACAGCTTTCACCATTTGACCCACCACATATCATTTCCCACCATTAAGCTTTTCCTTTCACTACTTTCCATGGTTTGTGATCACTACACGTTTGCTTTGTTTTGCGTACCGGCGATTCGGATTTGTACAACTTATGACGTAACGAGAACACAATGTTTTGGCACGCAACCTCTTGAATCACGCAAATTTAAAGGCCAATTGCAACGCTTTGGATGTACACATTCCAGTCCTGATTTTCGAATAGTATCTAACACATTACAAATATCATAATTACGAGCAATTCAAATATTTCATGATTTGATTGCATGAGCACTTTAACGCTGATAGAATTGTGTTGCAGATGAACCTTTTCGATTGTGACGTACGATTTCCAATACTCGAAAGACCCTTGGCATTTAGCCCTTTATATTTTGTAAGCTGGATCATATTTGCACAATCTGGATATATAAGTTTTTAGTGTATATATTCTCTAGGATTAAGCGTCCTTTGTTGGAGCACCTACCGATTAGAATCTTTCCCGTTCTTTGTGGCATAGAGATCATTTCATAATTAGGTCGATTAGTTCGTTTCTGTACGTAGCCTTTATGATAACGAAAACTTCTTTGGTAAAAATACATTTAATCTGAATATATCAATATATATTTGAAAGCAAGACTTAGATGTTATATACTCTATCCAATATGCTAAGTTCACTGAATTTGCCGTCATGTTTGATCGTACAGTCGAGCATATCGGGCGTAGATCGAGTGCCCGGATGCTTATTTGGGCGGCATTCCCGCCCAGTTGGGCTGGGTTTTTTCCAGTTCTGCGGGAATTTTTCGATTTGGTGGGTGTTCGGGTTTTGGACCTGATTTAGCAATTGCATCAAACACCACATACGCCAAAGCTCAACCTAAGGAGGGGGGAAACCCAGTATTATCTTCTGTTTATCCTATGTAAGTCACCTCAGTTTTAGGATTCGTAATAATATTAATAGACTTTTTAGGACTTATTATCCTAATATTAGAATACGAGTGATTCTTCTGTCAGCCAAACGCATTTCATCGTTATTCCAGGATAAGGACCGCTTCCACCTTCAGTATGCTCTAATGTGGTTTATACATTTTCGTGTAGTGGCTGTAATGCCGCTTACTATGGTAAAACTACCAGGAACCTTTTGATTTGTTGTAATGTTCGCCTAGGTCAGGCCTGGCCTAGGTGTTATTAAATGTGTTTGTAAACTTGCTCCACCTAGCCCGTTTTCCATTAGGGGTCATGTTAAACAAACCGGTAATATTGCTTCCACTGATGATTGTTGTATAATTAGCAAGACAGATAATTCATACGATCTAGTCATACATGAGAGCCTCCTCATAAAAAGGGATAGACCCACTCTTAAGGGCCTGTTTATATGGAGAAAATAGCCCCGGCTACCCGAGACTATTTTCACCCCGGGACTATTTTTCATTTTCGTTTATATGAAGAAATAATCCCGGCTGCCCGAGACTATCTTCACCGGCCACCGCGAGACTCGAAGCTTATCTTGGCAGTAAAGATTGAAATGGCGGCAAGCAGTGTTTTTTCGAAGAAATATGCACTTATGCTACTCCTGCAATGCTCCTCGTTTTTGGCTTGCCGACATGCTTCCTCGTTTTGTTGAATACGCATGTGAATGTGAACAGATTTGCCGCATGCGCAGTGCTGGTAATTTAGTCCCGGCAAGCCGGGACTATCTTCAGCTTGCGTTTATATGAGGAAAAATAGTCTCGGAATGCCGGGATCCCAGCTCTCTCAGCCGAGATCCCGGCAACTGAAAATAGTCTCACCTAGCCGGGATTATATAAATTCTCATATAAACGCACGGCAAAAAATACAGTGATTTCAATAGGATGCTGGGATCCCGGCAAGTAAAATAGTCTTGGGTAGCCGGGAATATTTTCTCCATATAAACAGGCCCTAAGTCCCAACAGTCCTCTATTTCTATGGTGCTGTTCTAATCTCGCTTTTTCACTTAGTGCTTGTTTTTCCTTCTTCGTATCTGTCTACTGTTTACACAATGCTAATTCCTGTCATGCTTTTTCTTACGTGCTGCCTTACTCGTCCCATTTACACGTGAGTTTTGATCTCCTATTTTCCTATCCTATATATATCGTTTTCACATTTCCCTTTCTAAAATAAGACTGTCTAATTTTGGAATGTGTCGAATTACAGTTTAAAGATAAAATTATTTCACTTTTAATAGTCGTTCTGGGTTTAAAATACCATATAAGTAGCTATTTACTGTCCCTGATATATTTTCATTCATATTAGGGCCCCACAGTTGTATATGTGAACTGCTTTTCTTGCCATTCCATTGTTAACTAAAGCATCTGCACTTTGAAAAAGACTTATCAATGCATTTACACAAAAAGAGATGAGCTTGCAGAGTATCTTTAGGTTCGTTGCACTCATTACTAGCGTGCTCCCATTTTACGGGTACAAAATTGGAATTGTTCAGTTGTTCGGGCTGATGTTTGAAAGCATTTGGGTGGGATTGACAAGAAGTTTCTGGCAACACTGATGCTTAAGGGGCTCTGTTCTGTTCTTGACAAAACATTTAGTGCCACCCAGAGATGTCTCTTCTAATAACTATGATATATCATGAAAGTTGCTTGTATAATCCTATAGCATATTTCGTGCTATATTTAAACTTGATTCTTCCTTGTGCTGCTCACTTTAACGTATTGAAAGAGACCCACCCTGCTTATGGAACAGGGACCCATCCAGCTTACGGAACGGGGACCTATCCAGGTTATGGAACATGGACCCATCCAGCATATGGACCAGGAGCCCATCCAGCTAATGGACCGGGGACCCATAAACCTACCACTACTTGATAAGTTCATTGTAGTCTATGGAGTGAGGTCAAGTCTCTGATAAAATGAGCTCCCACTTTCAAAACCATTTACTAAGGAGTTGCCATTCTCCCGTCCACCTATTAGTGCACCTGAATGATCTCCTTTTAACGTTTCTTTGCTGCGTTCCCATTCCTTTGTCTATCTTTGTCGTTTGAAGTGTATTCATGGTTACAAAAGAGTTCTAAGTTGAAGGCATTGTGTATCATCAATACATCACACTGTGTAGATCGGTGTTTAACGGAGAGAGTATCATATTTGCAGTGCAATGTGATTTGAGAACAGGTGTTGGGTGTTTTAATGAACTATTGTGAAAACCAGTCCCTTTTGCAACATAAAGAGCATCTATATATTGCTGCCCGTGTCTTTTTCGTGAAACAAATGTGATAAACCAAGTTTAATCTTTTGAGCATTTTATTGAATAATATATTGTTGAAAAGATGAGGTACGGGTTTCTTCAAACTTTTACAAAGTAGGTGACTTTCGTTCTCTTAAGCACAAATTGCCATGTGATAAAGACAACCTGTCCTCTTCCAGTTATATATTTATGTTCACTTTTCGGTCGTTATCCGATGTGGCATACTCTGAGACGTTGTAAACTTGTAGTGGACAATGGGGAACTTTGAGACAAGATCATTGCTACAAGGGGGGACTCAACCCGACCAAATGATAATCGATTTTAACAAGGGGTCTCAACGCCCTGAGCCATCCTTAGAAACCACTCCTGGTAACGAAACTGGAATCGAAGAGTTATAATATTTGTGGATATATGTACAAATGGATGGAGAGGGGATGGCATGTATTTACTGCCAATTACATTATATGCAGGCTAGCATTATAAATTGCTAAGTCTTTGGCTTGAAAATTAGAATATTTTGGTGTCACATTTTCAGATGGACTCAAATCACTCAAACTTTTTCCGTCGTATTATGTCCCATTGACGGTTGAATTGTTTTAACGATGGCCCTGTCTTTGTTGTCTTTTTTAGGATCCAAGACCCTTTGGAATTTCTTTTGGAGTTGTAACGCAGAAAAGGGACGGATGTAGTTAATTCCATTATTTACAAAACTAGCAACATATACATATTAAATAATCAAAGTCGAATACAATATACATAAGACAAAACTGCATTGAGTAATGAAGGTAAAATTTTTCTATATTACAAGCACTACATTTACAGTTGAAACCAATTCATTGTTTTTGAGAACGTCTAATTGTTTTGATGTAGTATCTTTCTGTGCCTTGAGACCAACTCATAGATTTATTGAGACAAGTCCTTTATTTTCCTAGATGCTTTTGTTATCCCAACCTTTTGTGGTAATGAGAACGTTGTATTGTTTTGATGTAGTATCTTTCTGTGCCTTGAGACCAACTCCTAGATTTATTGAGGCAAGTCCTTTGTTTTCCTAGATACTTTTATTATCCCAACCTTTTGTGGTAATGAGAACGTTGTATTGTTTTGATGTAGTACCTTTCTGTGCCTTGAGACCAACTCATAGATTTATTGAGACAAGTCCTTTGTTTTCCTAGATGCTTTTATTATCCCAACCTTTTGTGGTAATGAGAACGTTGTATTGTTTTTGTGAACTATTTTGTTAAGACTATCTCATAATCATGATCATTTTTGTGCTTATACTGTTTTAGAGACTAACTAAAGAGAAAAAGCCACTCACGGAAAACTTCGTCCTCCATCAAAAAGTGTTTCACTACTAATTATGCCTTATTTACATTGTAACGTATTGGTGCTAATGATGATAAAAATACTGAGAGTAAATGAATGCCAACCTCGGTGCTAACAACAGTTCGATTCCTATGCTACGAAGAACTTGATCTATATCAGTCTATCAGTGAACACAACCCTCCTCTTCGAACATTCCCTCACTACATCAAATTTATGGTAACATTGATCTTTAGCAATGACGTTTGGTAATGACATTCTGTGTGTCAGAGGTTGTAATTGTCTTTTGGTATTATGTGTTTCATTCAGCACTCCGCAGCTATTGCTTTTCCTTTGGTATGCTGCGACAAATTCGGTTGGTCCATCGTACACCATTCTTGCTGCGATAATTTTCTTTGTCGATTTAGAAGACGACAGATCAAGAGGCAGACGCCCGTTCTTATTCCGTACAAAAGTCCTTGCGCAGCAATGAAACAGAAGTTCAATCATATCTTGATCGTCGTTCATAGTTGCATAGTGCAGGCTGGTATTACCGTTCATATCTGCTTTGTTTACTACCGCTCCGTTCTCTATGAGTATCTTGGCTATATGCAAGTATCCGTTCCTACAGGCTCGCAACAACGGGGTCAATCCATCCTTAGATGCACTGTTTATATGACAGGATGTTACATATTTTAGCATAAATCTCACTTGAGCCACATCGTTCATTTCAATTGCGTTGATAAACATGCTACTGATCCCAGGCTTCTCTGACTCTTTTAGACCCATCACCCGCAGTACTCTAGCTGTATACAGTCCACAACCAGCTTTGGCTTTCTGAGTAAAGTTTCAGAGATCAGTTAACAGGCAATTGCTTCAAATGTATCTGGACGTGGAATCGAATGCTCAGCATTATATATATATATGTATTTATGTTGAATAAGCACCCTCTCAGATGAATTAAGATTGCAGTTATGCAACATCGTCGAACTATTCTCCGAGTTTTGACTGCAAACTGTTCGCTCCATATATTTTACATAAGTTACTCATTCTGGGATAGAAAGTATTTGAATATAGTTACACTTTACATTTTCTGAATACATCGTTGGCAATAGCAAGAGCTGAGTATGACTTTAGATAGAACATACAGATTTGCTATTGCATGACATTTATTCCATGTCCGCTATGATCACCTTATCATCCTTTTTGTCCTGTTGCATGGCATTTTCAGATATACCCAAACCCCATATTCAAAACTAGAAAACAGAGAGAGGTTACACAAGGAGAACGTAGTATTTGCCAACCCAATTGGATTTTTTAGCAAATTTTTTTTTCACGTTTTTTTTGAAAGAAACACTTTCTGCTTAGAGCCTGGATAACTATTGATATTGTGCAAAACCCAGCCTTAGATGTTTCTTAAATGTTTCCTAAAATTCTTGAAAATTCCAATATAACAACAACTCATATAAGGCAGCTGTAGAACGAGAAGTTGATTAGTCAGGTTCTGCGAATTTCTTTTTGAAATGCAAGCTCTCTACTTGATACATTTGGTCTGTCACCGGTTATGCAACGGAAAATATGATAAAATTAGTAAAGTTTATTTCTGATAACACATTATAATGAATATAGAAAGTCGACTAATATAATTTTGCGCCTTGTCTTGTCCAGAGGGGAAATGTTATTTTATCAACAAAATCTAACAATGATGTTTTGGAGAAATAGGACTCCTACAATCTGTATAGCAGCCTCTCTTTCAAACCATCCTTGCCTCTTTCTCACTGGGTACTCGTGCTTCGCTTGTTGTTACTTCACCTCCAGAAGTGAGCTGATTTTTGTGCAGAAAATGCTTTCTCTCGGACGCAGAGCAGTTCTTAGTGCCATTAAGAGACAAGATGTGAGGGCAGCAATAGCACTGAAGCATACACTGCCAGATTTGCCGTACGATTATAATGCACTGGAACCAACCATTTCTGCAGAAATTATGCAACTGCATCACAGCAAGCATCATGCAACTTACGTAAACAATTTGAATATTGCAGAAGAAAAGATCGATGCCGCTAATGCCAAAGGTAAATTGGGTTCAATGCTATAGAGCATAGGTACAGCTTTCAGCTATCACGGGTTGTAAGCTCTTTGTTACGTGCAAGTTCTTGGACATCGGTTCAGGTTTTTAGCGAACGAACTTGTTGTCACCAGCACATCTTATACATTGCAACTTGCCAACGTTTATTATTGGAGATTTAAAATTTACTTATTCTTTGTATGCATTATAGTCCTTGGTATTCTTTGCAATTATATATTAAGCTTAGCCTTAGTCCACACTGCATGTGTTATGTTTTCAAAACTGCCATACCGGCCTGCGGGAATTAGGACAAAAACAAGCTATGCTGTTATTTACATTTTAGGAGATGTTTCAGCTGTACTATCATTGCAGTCTGCACTGAAATTCAATGGAGGAGGTCATATCAATCATTCTATCTTCTGGACAAACCTCAGCCCCAATGGTGGTGGAGAGCCAACAGGTGACTTGGCTGGAATATACTTTCTTTGTTATATAATCAAATCCTTATTGTGAAGTGGCTTTTGTTCTTCTTTGCTTGCCTTGAGTGAAACTCACTTTAGATGAAAAGCAATGTAATTTATTGGCATTAGGCACTATTACACACTATTAAGCAAATAATAATGATTGTTGGTTTCTCTTAGTCATCAAATGTCTTTAATTCTGTTTGCATCTGTATAGGAAGGTCTGCTTGGATGTAGTTTTTCATAAAAAGGTATAAGATAAGAGCTGAAGTTAATTGATTGGAAATATTATTTTTGCTTCATTCAGCAGTGATCAAATTGCAATTTGTGGCTTTATCAAAAAACTTCCATGAAGACAGCATTCATTGAGCTGCTGGTGCAAGTAAACCAGCATTACTTTTAGGAGTGAGTTGGATATACCAGATAAGAAATCCATATAGACATTGAAATATGTATAGATTGGAGATAAAATTCATCTTAATCACACATGAAATCAGTGTTCAAGGAGTGCTTGCTACACAGGAACCTTATTCTGGACCACCAACTTTGTTAGGATGGCAGATTCCTTTTGTCACTAGGATCAAACTGTTAATCAAGTGATTTGCTTTCATATGTAATTTAAAATTAATGTAGGTTATGACATATTACATTGAATATAGCCTTGCATCCTTGTTATTGATTCTTTGTTTTAAATATTTTTACCCATTTTATTTATGTATTTAAAACTCTACAAATTTAGCTTATTTGGATGTGTTATTTATTAGGCTATTTTTCAATGTTATAGGAGAGCTGATGGAAGCAATAATTAAAGATTTTGGATCATATGAAAACATGAAGACCAGACTGTCTACTGCAACAGTTGCTGTTCAAGGTTCTGGTTGGGGATGGCTTGTAAGAAACTTAATGTGTGGTTTTCTTTGAGTATTTGGTTTTGAAAAATGGAATAGTTTCTGAAGAAGCATCTCAAGATTTTAAATTGAGGTATTAGAAGGGATTTTATTAGGAAACCTAAGGAGATTGTGCATTGAATAGCTAATCAGTTTTGATTACTATCAAACTGCTTACATTTTGGCACCAAGAATCTAGCTGCCTAAGATGGTGTCTGTCTCTGGGTCTCCAGCCCCCATTGTTTGATGTTTGGGTGACATGGAGATATCATTCAGCACAATTATTATTGTTATTGTTTATTCAGTATGCAGTGATACTGGGAAAAGTCTGGTAATACAATAGAAAGTTTCCCAACAATTGGTATGGCCACTTTCTTCTAATGGCGTGGCTATTGTTACATACCAAGTACCCACTGAACATAACTCATTATTTACCTAGAGTGGTGCTCTCACTTGCATGCCTACTATGATGATCCTCAGTGGTTGGTGGGGGCTATGCCCCCCAGTTTTCTCTAGGATCAACTTTCTTTGTTGTGTCATGTCTTTACTGATTGTCACCCCTAGTTACTGAGCTGTGCTATGCTGATGGTCATGGCCCCAAAAGGGCATGGCCTATTAAAGTCACCCAGTCTGTGGTGACTGGTGCCACCCCTGAACTGAATATCAGTTATTGTGGCAAGCCCTTGAGCTGGTGTTACATGGTGCAGTTTTTGCACCTTGTGCCACAAAGCCATCATGATGCAAGTTGCAGGCCAGATGCCCTATGTATTGTCTCATTTCAGGCTGTGCAATGCAGCTTTTTTGCACTTGAAATGGTTGCCTAAAGTAGAACTCTACTCTACTTTTTGCAATGATTACCAGCAACTGTGTTACCATTGCAATGTGTAGCATCCATCTTTGCCACTTGAAATGCAATCATACATTTGGCACATGCACAATTTAAAATTTTCATCACTAAAAGTGGCACCAGCTATTGCAAGTTGCAGAGGTTGTTGCAGGTTGCAAAAATAGTTCCAAGTTGCAGAAATTTTTGCTACATGTTGCAACCCATTCATTAACCATTGCAAAGCAAGTTACCATCAAAAACTGCACCATGTAACACTGGCTTTAACACTTCCCATAATTGGAAACTTTATTTTGTATTTTGTTTGTTTGCTCTGTCTGTACTTTTTGCAGTTAACTAGCTTACCTTAGTGCTTGGCCGTATTACTTTATTATGTATCTTTTTTATGAACACGCTGAGAATATGCACATGCATACACATGCATTTTTTGGCAATGATGAACAGCCATGTTTGCTAAGCATTTTGGAAATAAAGCTCAAATTAGTGCAGAGCATGATATGTGTGTGCATATGTTTGTTTGTGTGTGTTTGTTTATTGCTCTGTGTGTTTATGTATTTAAACTCACCAGGAATTTCATTATGGTCAATACCAAAGACATATCCACCCTATAAGGGTTTCCCAATAATAGTTTACAACAAACACGCTACCTGTGATAGATCTTGTCTTTATTCTTTTAGCCATTGCATTCTGATTCTTGAATTTCAATCTTGAACATTCGATAATGAGTTGTAATATTTTCCATCAAGGGATATGACCCAGTGAACAAAAAACTTTCAGTTGCAGTTTGTCCCAATCAAGATCCTCTTCAAGCAACAACAGGTAATCTGTCATTTGTCCTTGAATCAACTAGATTTTAAGTTGCACCAGACTATATGATTATGCATGGTTTACACTCCAAGAGTTTGATTCCTTTAAACATAGGCTGCAAAATCAAGTATATTCATTGGTTATATGAGCAAATGTATGAGTTACCATGCATTTGTATTGATTTTTCTTGGTTTTAATTATTTTCATGATTTTTATGTTTCTGATAAAAAATACCATGACTTTTGAACTCTTTCAAATGTGAAAGCCTGTATCATTGTCACCTTGCACAGACTTGTTTAAGAAAATCTGGTTTGTAAGAAGACATACACTTGTAATTATTTTTCTCATAAATAAAATGTCATCTAACTTTTTGTGTCCATAATGTTATGGTATATGAAAGTGTTTATTTACACAAATGCAGTATTCCTGCATGTAGAATTAGTTGTGCGCTAGCTGCAGGGATTGTTTACACGCATTCTTTTGTATCTCTGGTGACTGGGAGGAGGTTACCATTTAGGCCTCTTTGAAATGGCTTTTTTGGGCGCGTGAGAAGGATCTGTAGGAGTTTGTCTGGAATGGCTCTGTATGACTGCATGGAATCCCCAGTTAGGGGTGCTTGTCGTGGCTCTGTATGAGTGCTTCAAATGGAAACTTGTGGTTGTTGTAGATCAGGGGTCTCCAAACTACGGCCTGCGGGCCAGATGAGGCCCGTTGGGCCTCTCAATCCGGCCCGCAGAGACACTTGAGAAAAGAAATAATAATATTATTTGACCAGCGGTATACGGTTCGTCGGCCCTCAACATGCTGGATGAAAGTTCATGTGGCCCTCTGGCTGTAAAGTTTGGAAACCCCTGTTGTAGATAATCATTTAAAGGAACTCAGCGTGTCTCTCCGTGGTGTCTATCAAGACAGAAGGTAGATTTGTTTTGTGGTGAATTAAGGTGAAAGTATGATAACCAGAGATCATCCCGGAGATAAGCATCAGCCCTACAGCAATGAAGTGTTTTAGAAAGTGTCTATTGAAATGGACAAAGGTTCGCTTTGATGAAGACAAATGGAAAGCAGTGAAGAAAAACTTCAGAAAGATACGCATTCACGCTATTGTAGTTGGAAACTTCTTAGATGTTTATTGTACTTCATTTTCTGATTAGGAGAGAGGGAAAGATGTCTCTATGTAATAGGAAGACCTGCTGTACACTGCCACAGGTCGGTTATATGGAAAAACTTGGTACACATTGTCAAAACTCACTATGCATTGGCAGCAATTGCTATGACACCGGAAAACTCCGCAACATATCGGCAAAAGTAGCTACACAGATGTAAAACTCTTTATCCATTGGGACAGTCGCTACACGCAGGATCTCTCGAAAATCAGAAATGCTGAGAGGCAACCCTCCTTAGACATTTGAAATCAGTCAAATTAATCAGTCAAACACTAGGGCTTAACTCGCTACGAATTTGCAAAAAAACTCGTTATTCGTTGGAACCGCTACTGCACATCGGCAAAACTCGCTACTGATTGTCTAACAGTGTTCGTCATTCGTCTACATGGGAAAAGTTCTATTCATTGGAAGCGGTCACTGTACACTGCCACACTTATTGTATATTGGCAGTACTCATATGTGCAAAACTCGTCACACATCAACAACAACACTGTCTTTAGGGGCAGTACTCACTACACATGTGCAAAACTTGCCACACATCAACAAAAATACTCTCGTAACGAGCAGTATTCGCTACATGATAGCAAAACTCGTAACAGGTCAACAAAAACACTCTCTGTAGGGGCAGTACTCACTACATATTTGCAAAACTCGTCACACACCAACAAAAACACTCTCTTAATGGGCAGTACCCACAACATATTTGCAAAACTCGTAACACATCGATAAACTATTCTCGTTAGGAATTAGCAACTTACATTTTTTCATTTCCAAAATGAATATCTGACATTATGATGGGAATACTCATTGCAACACTCATTTTTAATTACTATTCTGCCCAGTATAGAGTCGAGGTAGGTCACACCACAGGTATGTGGCGTACAAAAATCCTGAGTTTGCTGTATGCCGACGTTTTTCAGTAAGATTATGCAAATATTATGTATGGAAACAGTTAAGCAAATGTCCTACTGGCGTAGACGTTTTGAACCATTGGCGCAGATCTGTGGCGTACGAAATGTCCGATTCCGGACTGGTACTTTACCTTTCTGGACAAGCATCAGTTGTAAATAACCCGCGTGATCTTTGGACAGCCTCGCACCAAGATTTATCTCCCTCACAGCTACCAAACACTCAATCAATTTATGCGATTCAATGTGTTGCTGAATTTAGATAGCTTCATTGTTTAGTTCACTTGACAGGCATTTCACATGATCTCGACCCACATCCTAACTTGTTAAAGAATATGACCACCCCAAGCGCACACACAAGGACACATGTGTATAGTCTGTTCATATCGAAACCAGACAGCCGCTGTTTTGTAGACAAAAATGGGTTCGTCTTTGCACTTAGACTGCAAGTTACTTTGTTAGCTGTTGATATAGATATAGGTTGCTGTCGTATAAAATTGAGAAAGGGAACTGTGCTGCAAATGCTTCTCTATCACTCCCATTCACACACGCCGTGTTTCATTCAAACTGGTTTTGTTTTTTAATTCGTAAAAAGTTATGCTTGATTTTAATGTAACTGAGTTGAAGTTTTCAAATTGCCTTAATAAAGGGCTGATTCATACCACCTGGTTAGTATCGTCATACTTGCATACCTACGCTCACTGGAAAGGTCTGAGCACCCCAAAATTTTCCTCATTGTAAACAAAAGGGTTGAACCCCCCCCCCGTGACTCCTCAATGGTGTTCCTGATATTGATTGATTGCCCAAAAGCTATTTCATTTGTTGTCACTGTCCATGGTTGGTGTATTTTGATCCGACATATAAATTAGTTTTCTTTTTGTCTACTTTGGAGATGGTGAGCCTAAACGTTTAGCATGCTTCTGTCAGGTTTCCCCGTTCTCAAAGCAAGATTTTTGTTTTGTACCACCTGAAGACAGTTCATTGTGTCAGAATGATCATTCTTTTCTTTCTCGATCTTTCTGTCAAGGAGCTGGCATCGCTTTGCGCTGTAGAACAGCAAGATTCACGCGATTACTGTGAAACCCTGGTTTGTGTCGACAAAATATAATAGAGTGACAGTTCAAACGGTTGTATTTTAGCTTTTGGACCATTTGAACTTAAGCATGTATCAGTTATAGAAATGGAATTCACAGCTATCAATGTTACAGTTTTAGCAACAACTTTTCTTTGCCTACGCTTTCAGTGAATTTCGGATGTGGGTACCGGTAGAGGTATCAGTCCCAATACTTACAGTAGTAGCACTGTTTCCTAATCAGAAAACGTCACAGTTGTATGACGGCGTTGAAATTTTGTTGACAGCAATATGTATAGGAGGATGAGGGGAGAGGGCATTTTTATGGAACTGAACGTTGAAATACCGCTGAATGAAAGTATGCACTCTTCGCATTTCCGATCAATTGGCTAGTAAATTCGGTATTCAAGATATGTGATTTGACATCAGAGGATAAATATTTGTATCTCTGGTAGAGAAGTAGATCTAGCTCGAATGGGCTTTCTGACTTTGTTGCTGTGAAACGATCACCTGTATAATCGCCTACCGCTACGTTTCGTTACACTCTTCCTCCCTCTTTTCGTTGATGGCTATGAACCTATTCACTCATTCATGTTGGATCGTGTGTATTTCCGAGATTCCTTGTCAGTTTGTCCATTTATGTAGCCCGGTGTTTGTACACAAATAACTAAACCTTATTTTATTGACTTCACAGGGCTCGTGCCTCTCCTTGGAATTGATGTATGGGAGCACGCCTATTACTTGCAATACAAGAACGTGCGACCAGATTATGTTAAAGCAATTTATGACGTTGTGAATTGGGACAATGTCTCCGAGAGATTTGCACATGCAAAGCAGTAAGGCATTTTTTTGACTTATACACGTACTGCCGTTTGAACAGACCATTGCAAATTCTAGCAGTACATAGTATTACATAGCAGACTATTTCATTCCAGAGTGCTGGTTTAATTTATCAGAATATCATTTAATTTCTATTCGAATTTTTCAGGCGCTTACTTTTGAATTTTTAGCTATATTTGGTTTGGATACAATGCATCTTACATACGAACTAGCAAAGAAATGCGATTGCAAACGGAAGTGTTTTTTATCCCACTCGGAAGTTATCTTTCTAGGCGTTCAGAAGTCACGTAGAATGCGCCACCTTTGACTCATTGTTCTTAATCAGTATGTGTGTACGCCAAGTCCTTGCTTGCAGCGGTTACTTTGGGAAAGAGGTCCATTACACCTAGGTTCTTTGCCTTTTTGTCTCACAATTGTGTTCCGTCCCCCTGCCGGATAGCACTGTTCCTTATCCTGGAAACCTTCCGCAGGGATTACCTTTCAAATTATAATTATCAGACAAATTTAACAACATGTAATTTCATTTGCTTGTACCCAGCAATCCCGAAATCAGAGCACCTCTGTTCTTCCCAGAGCTCAGGAGATGATTAGTGATTCCATTGATCATGTCAGGAGATTAGTGATTCCATTGATCATGTCAGGAGATTAGTGATTCCATTGATCATGTGTTGTATAGTATTCTTCTTTCGAATTGAAAGAAATATCAACGTATAGTGCTTGCTTTCGTCATCACATTTTCCTGCAGACATGCAACTTTCATCTTTTTTATGTTTTCCGTTATCGAGCTTTTGAAGTGTTAATTTGACAGGTAAAATACCCCAATTTGAGCGGTGAAGTTGATCAGTGATCAGTGACTTATTGACAGAATGGAACAAGCTCCATTTCTCGGTTTGCACCCTTCTTCTAACTGTGAATAGATATCCATACCTTTCATCTAGCTGTAGATGACAAAGGTTTTTTGCTCTTATTGCTACTTTTGCTTGCAGTTTGCAATTGCTTTAGTTTTTGCTTGCAAGTAGCAAGTTCTTGTAGATGACGTTTTGATGCACTTTTTACGGGAAACAGGAGTTTCTGCTTGCTTGACACCCCGACATAGCAACAGGGGTTGTCTTATGATGGTCATGTCCATAAATGGTGGCCCTGAAGAGCGAAATCAGTAGGTCTTGGCAATGGTACTCACGTGTAGTAGATGACTTCAATGTCATTCACCTGCAGTAAATTTGGCAATACACCTTTCACTCTGCTGTATTTAAATCATTGATGGGCGAGTGGTAGGGTGGTTAGAGTGCTTGTTCCCTGTGCAGGAGCTTATTCGTTTGAGGGAGGCCATAGGCTAGAGTCTGGATGCTCGCTCACGGTCCACCCTGCAGCAAATGTATTTCTGGTGACAAGGCTGTGGAGATGAGGGTCAGTGAGAAGGGGACCTAGCCACCCTACCTCACTTTGCCGACGTTCCAGAATAAGCATTTTCTGTAGTACATTAATTCCCGAAAATTTTGGACGGTTCAATTTCAGACGTTTACTTTTCGGACCTGAATTTAAGGATTTCGGACTATTTCGGACAAAACTTTCAGACAAATACAAAGGGAACCAAGAGATTTCTTAAAATATCTCAAACTCAACATCATGGTTCTAATTTGCATCTTGTTCATCTCCATCTGAATTAAGATCGGGGAATCGGTCCTCTGGTCTGGTTCAGTTTTTGAAGTAATTGCGTCATTTATTCTCCATACATCGTGCATTTTTTCATTCGATATTGTTGTTCCAACGATTCTTTGTGAAACATGCATTGAATTCATTGGGAGATTCTATTTCTAGTGGAATGCAATGGGCTGTTACTTCTTGATATATCAGTTGCATTGAAAGAAATGCATTGGATGAAGTATGCTCGATTTCATTACAGTGACCATAGCAACTATTTTGTGAACATGTCAGCTATGTGTTTCATCTTTTGCTTACAAATGGGAGGAACACTCTTTGCTTGGCTTATGTGCAGGGTATGACTTGGAGAGCAAGCATAAGAACCCTTATTCTCCCTTGTATTTTCATTGTGGGTTTATTGATTCAGCCTTGTAATTTAATGGGAGATTATTGAAAGATGCGGGATTATCAGAGAGGCAGGAATGATATTTCAACTTGCTGGAATATTTTATAGAAAATTTTCGCTATATTTAATAGGCATGTGTCTCGAAACATGGGATATCTTAGGGTGGCAATTTCGAAAAAGTCAATAGCAGATAACTCGACAGCTTCATTCTGAACTTTCCATTCCTAGCTCAATGAATGAATAATTCATCTAAAGAAGAAACTCACAAAATTCCTATATAGTACGGGGGTTGATAAGCTCCTCTAGGATAATGGCCATATGTTATAAGAATCAGATGACTAAGAGCGGCAGGGAGAATGATAACACTGACAGAAAAAGCTATCTTGTGTCGCTAACAATAGTAGTGAAAACTAATAGAGCTGCTACCAAAAAATTTGAATTCATTCTAAAGTAAAATTTGCTAGTAGATAGTAATTTCATTCCCTTTTAATTGTAAGAAAAATTTTCTATATTCATCTTATTAGTTAAGAAACGTTTCTCGAGTCGTAGACTAACTTTCAAAGAACCGCATGTAGTTTGTGCGTCTCGATTTATCCACATCTGATATAATATAACTATGATAAAATTTTCGGACGGTATAAATTTCGGACGCTAAAAATGTCGGTTGGTAAAATTTTCGGACCACATATTTGTCCGAAAATTTAACCGTCCGAAATTTTTCGGAACTAGTGTATTCAATCTCAAAGGTACGGAATCGTAGTTGGGACTGACTGTTACCTTTATTCTTATTGCATGACTTATCCTTTAGACTTGTGACTGTCTATAGCAGGCAACGTACAGCTGACTTGCATTTGCTGCAGCCATCCTGTTAATTTCAGTTGTAAATCAGCCTTGCTCATCATTATTGGTACTCAAAACTTATTTCAAGTTGAAAATTATGTTTGTGAAAGGACTGGGAATCTCAGTTATTTGGGTTGTAATCTTGGAATACAACTTAAACAATGCTGGCCATGATAATGACTGATGGATTCCAGACTATGTTGATAACCTTTTGACAATCTGAGTTGATCTCAGATTAGAGATGTTGCAGAAGATGTCTCGAACTGTCTGGCATATTTGTATCTTTGTTGTGCTTGCATTACCTATTGTGGTACTGTATTCTTTTGACTCTGCTAGCTTCATAGGCATAGAAGTTATTCTCTGGGATTGTTGAGCTCTTTATCTGTGTTGCCATGTCTTCGTAGTTGACGGAGATGCGTCCTAGTCATCAGGGACTATACT
Organism: Mastigias papua; assembly: GCA_964019165.1. Lineage (NCBI taxonomy): Eukaryota > Metazoa > Cnidaria > Scyphozoa > Rhizostomeae > Mastigiidae > Mastigias > Mastigias papua. Next base: position 18,964,860 of record OZ025268.1, read on the forward strand.
GCTATGCATCGGGATTGTTCTCAAAAGTTGAACTGATCTCAACTTTTTTTTAACTCGAGTGGGGGGACGGTGGCGACACTACGGGGACATGGGCGACAGCACATAAAAACTTTTCAATAACGTTGTAAGCTTCGTAGTAGCATCGCGGATGCAATAACTAGGACACAACCCCGTCACTTACGATAATGTGAAAACCAAGTTGATTTGTAGATTGCCAAGTTGGACAGGGGTCAGTTTCCGGTTGAAAATAAGTAACACCATGCATTAGATATTCCTGAAGATTGTTTATGTCTTTTGAATTCTTCAAACGAAGCAGACCTATCATTCCAGTGAGGCTACGATCGTATTTCCGCTATGTGGGTACCAGTGCCTAATTACTACAAGCAAACTCAGTCAACCATTTCGTCAAATTAGCAGATTCGTTTCCATTGAGATTTCACACGTAATTTTTATCTTTTGTGTGAAATCCGTTGATATTGCATTGACTTTTGTATCTTTTGTGGATGTAAAGTTTTTTATTCCCATGAGAAACTTATATATTATATAGGGAATCTAAAAGCTGTGGGCTGGTGTCATGTGGCCGCGGGAGAATCAGTTGTATTAAAGTAATGTTGATAGTTTCAGGGTGGCAAATACTATTGATCCGCCTAAAGTAATTACCCGGTGAAATACACGTGTCTAACAGCAGAAATGAACCAGATGATAATGGTTACATTCATATACTTCTTCCTTGAAACCATTGCCATTCATAGTTTGACATGAATGTAACTGATAGTAGACAGAGCCATTCATATTTTATCGCTAGGCTAACAGAAAATCATGGTTAATTTTCCGATACTATAGCTACCATGAATATTTTGCATAATACCGGCTGGTGCGTAACAAGCCTATCGTAAACACGCAAACAAGTGCAGCTCTAGACATGAGTTTTCGGTAGTGGCTATTTTTAACAACAAATAAAGTCGAGACGTTTGTTAGCTCGCTTGTTCGCGGTTTGCCTCTCGTCTTATGTTCTCTCAGATAGAAAAGAACATTGTTTTTGCTTCCATCATTTGATGATCGCCTACAGTATCTAATTCTCCAAGGACTGAATTCACAAGCTTTCAGATTGAACGAGTATTCAGTGAAGTGTATTGCCGAATGCAGCCTGTTGGATCGTTGAAGGAAACACTTCAATTGAAACTCTGTTGTTAATTTAGTACATTGTCGATTGTCCACAATAAATTCCGGAGTGTTTCGTCAATTGTGGGAAAATGCTAGACGTTGGTGCAGTTTTGATTCACGAGTAAATCAAGAAAGACGACAGCTGTGGTCTGACAGTGCATACATCGTTGTATCTATCAGTTATTTGGTAGGGAACGGCACACTGGGTTGCTAGCAATTTCATATAGCTACAATTTTACGAATACATTCCATTGCATTGCTGCTTCAATACACATACCACCAAGCATTACTCAACAGTTACTTTGTCATCAACACAAAGTGTCCAGGTGTTTGATTTTCACATTTGGCTGTATCCACGCGATATTTTATATTGATGACTTCATCAGGCATCATCAAGTGAAGTTCTTCAAATCGAACGGTAAGCCCTTTTGATTTCTTCTTGTCTAACTACTTAGCAATCATGAGCTTGGTCTGTTGGTAACGATTGTTCCATCTTCAATGCAACCAGCGGCTCAAATGCTTTCACAATGATTCAGAACTTAGGCAGAATAAAGTGCGACTACATTTCATACTTTTCCATTTCATTTCATTGCATTTCTTTGTAATCACCTGCTTTGCGATTCTTGAACTTTCCTTCATCTTGCAACGCGTGTTTACAGCTCGTGCTTACAACGCGCATAAGGTGCTGCAAGCAGAGCATCGAAAGTCCGTCGCTTTTCTTATGAATGAAAGCAAATTGATATTGTTTGATTGGAGCCTTTTTGCTCAGCATATGAACTGCCGATTTCCCCTTTTGCCAAGTGATTCCGGCACTAGAGGTGTTTTTGATATGCAAAGGTATTGCCGGTGCATTATCAGGCATGACTATTCAATGCAATAAAATGTACAAACAATATACCGTTCAACACTATTCAGCGTCTTTTAATTCATTGCCAAAACAGAACTGTGTTTAGTGAAATCAATGAGTAAACTTAATTTAGCGCTGAAGTCAACCGTGAGAAAGATATCCTTTCAGATGAGATAGTTCACCGCTCTAATTGAGAAAATTGTGGTTTCAATCTGCCTAGGAAATTTTAGTGAGATGTCATTCAAAGCTATTTTCCAACTTTTTATTGAAGGACATTCGCGGCTTTGTCGTTCTTAGTTTACCATGCGCTCGTTCCAAAAATGGATGGAGCTATTAAATCTCTATTGTAAGCACCGCTACCGTCTGATTACTTTTCAAAATCCACATTTGCCATCAAACCTATAGTTTATATGGTGTAATGCAAATATAATATACATTTTTATGAGACAATGGTTTATAGGAAAGTTGTACTCGACTGCCCGAAAAGCTGAGGAAATTCGATAGAGGATTTTGAGGCTCGATAAGCTCATATATATTTAAAATTCTAATGCTCATGCAAGTCCGTCATTTGTTTTATTTGATCTGTATATACTTCTTATGTTTATCTATGTGTTCCAGTACTGTGCTTGTGTAGTGCCAGTTTGTCTGATTGATATTTGTAGTTGTACACAAACTCAAAAATTCTTTCAAAGAAGATCATTAGAAAGTTCTAGCCCTGAAGCCATGAAAAAGCTACTCAAGTTTCAATACTGGGGTACAAAAAATTATAAATAAGTGTGCCATATCATATTGTATCGAGAGTACATTTGATTAGAAGTATTATTTACGTCAGCAATTGGAGATAGGGAGAATTCTTTTTGTTGATTTTCCTTTCCACTCCAGTGCGAACATGTTCTGCTATATATTAGAAGGAAGTTGGGAAATCAGTGCTACGGCATTCAGTTTTTCCATTACCTTAGAAACGCAACAGTGTTTGCATTATGCCATTATTTGATTTAGTAACTCTTTTGGGAGTGTCAGTTATATACTTATTTATACGAGGATTAATAGTCAAAATCGCTAATATGTAAGAATATTTTAGGAACATTCTTAGGCTCAAAATACAAAATGTTAAGAATATTAAGGCTCTGTGGAAAATCAGTTATTCTTGTATCAAAGTGTTTATCATTCTGATTCGAATGCCTAGATATCTGCTTTATGTCCCGTTCGTCCGTTGTACCGCAATCTGTTCTTTTTTATTCGTTCTAGGGTTAGTTTTATTACCAAACAGTTTGCACATGCTGATCTACCAAACCTATCCAAAAGTTGTTATAATCTTGCCCTTGGATTTCTCAGTTTGTATGAATATTGATGGCCAATTCAGATGGTTGAATGGCCTGGTCGTTAGGACGCTCGACTCCTGTGAGGGAGTCGACGGTTCTCAGCGAACCCTGCGGCCATAGTTAGGGTGCTCGCTTAATGTCCACTCAGCAGCAAATGGGTACCTAGTGACAACACTGGAAAAGTTAAAGGGGGCAGGGAAAGGAACCGGCTACCCTACCTCACTGTGCTAACGGCTCAGGATAAGTTTCCTCTCTAACAGGCCCCCCCCCCAACGTACGGAATCGTACATGGAACTAACTCTTTCTTCTCCCTTTACCCTGTTTAGAATTTTCTGGAGTAAGACATTCCAGCTTTGCAGATGTGCAGCTTTGCCATTGTTTCGATACATTTCCCTTTTCCACGTTATATTTGCTTCTCCTCGATAGTCCTCATTTTGATACCATTGAACGTTGATGAGAAAGGGTTTTTTATACAACTTTAGAACGTACAAATACACTATGACACTATAGTGCAGGGAGCATGGACATACATTGCAACCCCGCAACTATTACAGATTATAATGTCATATTATATATAAATATATATATATATATATATATATATGTATATATATATATTTATATATATATATTCTTTATATATATATTCTTTATATATATATATATATATATATATATATATATATATATATATATATATATATATATATATATATATATATATATATATATATATATATATATATATATATATGAGCAAGAAACTGCACAAAAAAGAGAAAGTAAACCGCCACAAAGACCACTCCACAAAGCAAACACTGAGGACAACCTTGAATAGTCTTCTATGAAGTACGGCACTGGTGTTATCTGCGTCATATTCTCAATGACGTCAAGCTATCACAAATGTCAGTTATTGTACTGCATTTGGTATTCAAGTATTACTATACGCTATTCTTGGTGGATCCTTGTCTTTTCTGCCTATGCCATTGACTGGTTGGTTGCACTTTATACCCTGTGTGAAGAATGTATTTACCAACAAATGTGGTGGGCTAGAGTCAATTGCTTTTCCATCTTACTTCAAGGACCTGGACTGCAGTTTGAATCTGTTAAAAGATTTTCAAGTTTGTGACGAAGATCAATGAATGATGGCACTTAATGTATTGCCATATGATAGAATTTTGAAATTTAGGCTTTCTGTCTTGTTTGGTTATCGATTGTTGTCTCCCATCATTGTTAGATAGACAGAATACTAGTAAAGACTCCAGGCTTTGAAAGTGATTGATGATAATGATAATGATAATGATAATGGTAATGATCATGATCATGATCGTGATCATTATGATCATCGTGATCATGATGATCATGATTATGTTATATGGTTATGATGACTATTGATGGTGGTTGGCACCGACAATCGTCTTTTCATTACCTCTGAAACTGCCTTTACATCTGGAATTCACTGTTAGTTTTGAAGCTAACCTTTTGATCAACGCATCACTCAAAACCAGTAATATGCGTACCTGGTAAGACTCAAGGAAAATCACTTTCACAATACAAGAATTATCAGTATTTCTACTAGTATTTTACCAGTCTTTTCTCTGATCAGCTGATTTTCTTAACATTCTCCAAGAAAATGACGGTTTTAGTTGGCATTTTGATATATGGTGGGATCACTTTGAACTAAAATACGGCATTCGACACTCTGTGGGCAATACACTTCACAAAAGTCGGCAAAATCACCCTCAGGCAACAAGACAGCACTATGTATGACTGTAGATACTTTTGAAAATCATGCTATGTTTCCATTGTTATTAGTGATCAACTTGATAATGGTTGATTGATTGTTGATAAATGATTGATAATTAGGAATGATAAATTGTAAGATGTTCCATGGATATACCTTTATAAAATAATACGAATCATTTTCAAATATAGAAATTTTGAATTAGCCAACAACAGTGCAAGACATCAGAGTGTCTTTTAGTCAATGAATGGCGGACAGACGTCCTACATATCAAGTGTGAGTTCACACGCCAAGTAGGTCGTCGAATTGACGGTTGATCTCATTAACCGATCGTTTATACAGGCACCAGAAAAGTCGGCAATGCATGTAATAATGATGAATAGGAATACAGGTGCCTGAATTTTGATTGCAATCGGATATCACCTCCTAATTAAACAACCTGCTTTGAGGCTAAGCTGTAGATGCCTTTTAGACATTTCTAAATTACTCTATTTGTTGCTTTTCGAACGGTCGTCCAGACTTGTCTGGCTTACAGTTTACTAGTGCCGAAAGCTCTTTATACTGCGTACCTAATTACAAAGAAAATTCATCACTGCACATTTGGGGGGAAGGGGTGTAGTGATCAGCTGCGGACAATACCCCCCAAGTATGTAAATGTTATTGTTCTTGTATGGGAGATACAGTTCAGTTGTGTTGTGTATAAACGGAAGAAAGGCCTATTCCTTTATGTTTGAGCCCTTACAAGAACAGAATACAACAGGGAAGTAGGGAGCGGAGCTCTGCAGAAACTTTTCTGACCACACCCTTTACTTTGCTGTTTTTGTGAGTGATACCAGTTTCCCGCCAAGTTAATAGAATGGACATTGATTGGCGATTACTATCGATACTGCAAGTGATATCTCGTTCAAAGGAACTTTCGATAAAAAAGCTCGTTTGAATGCAAGTTTGAGGAGTTTAGTGATTTTGTCACTGTACACTTTTACTGTTTATCATTGCACAAAACCATTTTATCACTGCAGTACTACACAAACTGGAATATTCTTTGCTAAGAAAGTCGTGAGAAAATTTTAGTACTGAAATCATGAAAAGCTAGGCAGTTTCATTACTGGGCCAAATACAACAATTTCTTATAATAAAATTTGCGTCCCTTCTATTTGGCAGAACCAAGCTATCCACAATGTATTTTCAGTATCATCTTATTTCATTTAGCGCCAGATGACAATTGTTCGTTTATTGAGACTGTTCTTTGTTTCTGCAGTCTTAAGGAATACTTTATCAATAAAGCCTTGGCAATAAAGAAAGGTAGAAAAGTTTCACTTGAAAAAATCTCGTTCGCTTCGTGAAAAATCCCAATAATCAATAACAAAGAATCATGAAAAATCTCAAAAATCAGAACAAAGTCATAAAAAGACGATGAAAATCAAACTTAAAGTCGCAAAAATCTGAAATATCACAAAAATCGCAATAAATCGCAAAAATCTGGTACACCTACGAGTGATAACCCCTCGCGTTTGGGAGGCCTGTTAGAGAAAGGACTTATCCGAGACCATTGGCATCGTGGGGTATTGTGTCCAGTTTCTTTCCTCCCGGCCTTCATCTGCCAAATGTTACCACCTGGTACCCATTTGCTGCTAGGTGGACAGTGGCCGAACATCTAGACTACGATCTATACCCTGTGGTGCATCTCAAACTATTAATCATTCGCACACCAAACGAGCACTGTATGGCTCAGCCACTCGATCATTCGACCAAATTGGTACAGTACAACCTATAACTAGAGATGAGTTTGTTCATGCTCTTTTGAGAAGAGGTAGTTCCAGCATTCAGAGTGCAGGTTCTTATTACTAATCGTATTCAGACCCTGCCTATCACGGCAATGAATGTAATATTTAGGAGCATGCAAGACTTATTTCTCAGTGGACATAGAATGAAACTGCTCACAACAACCTAGTTAAATATCAGGCTTGGAAGGTTCTAATTGGTCAGAATCAAGCTCTATAGTGTTAGGCTGTAGGTTCTTAATAAATGAAGGGTCTTGTGTGCGAGTTTTTACTGTATTCTGGGTACACTAATATGACAAAAAATCCTCCGTGGATAGTAATACAACAGGTTGCTATACACTTTAAAATCTCGCGGCAAAACACTTGTATTGCGTATGTGTCTCAGACAGATGTTCATAATTACTTTGACAATATCATTCCGTCAGAGCGCGTTGGGTAGTGAGGCATACGACAAAAGCAAGGCTGCCGCTTTGAAAGAATAGGGGCAATATGGAAAGTAGCGTCAGATGCTGGTCAATGTATTTGTCGCTACCGTCTGTAATTCCCCTTATGACGATTATATAGCATTATAGCCATCATGAGAAGATATTGATTTAGAACAATCGAAGCCATCTCATTTGCATCCTTTGTAAAAACAGTGACAGTACCTGCTGGAAAAGTGAAGGCTCATGCGCCGGTCCTATATGTTTCTGCGCCACAAGATTGCGAATTGCTAAGAAGTCGTGTGGCCCCTTTTAGGTAATCTTCTTGGGAAAGTACTTGATATTTCTGCACAAAGATGCTCTCAAGTCTTCTCATACTCACGTACACATGCTGGAAGGCGTGAAAATCAACTTTGTTTAGATTCTAGCAACAATGAAAGCAAAACTGCCTTGGTCTTAAGTGTGAAGAATGCTTTTTGCTTATGTTCTTTTTCGTGACTACTAAGGCTGACTGTCATTTTGTCTGGCTATAGATTATATGTTGAGAAAGGTTCCTTCAAATGGCAACATAGTCATCAACGTAGCGATTCGCACTTTCAGAGTACAGCTATTTATGTTTGCATCTTCTTCTTTGCAGTCTGTTGTGTGATGACCAGTGACATTCAACTATCAGAGCTTCTTTTGCCTGTTTGTTTCTGATAGGAATTTCCAGTCAGTGCGGTGTAGCTTTGTTTTAATCCTATAGTTCCATTGTTTTATAGCTAGAACGAGTAGTTTCTGTGAACAGTAGTGATTTCTTGTTACACTGAAATTTTAACACTATTCAATGATTACTCAAAGTGTGTTTTTAAAATTCAAGAAGTGCCAAACTGTGCTAATTGGAGTAAAGAATAAGTTGTTTAAATTCGTTCTTCTTAGAGTTAACTGATAAGATGATGCTGTCCGTGCAAGTTGCGTGACGTGTAGCAGACAGAAAGGAGGAGGTCTACTATGTGCTTGTATTCTTAGATTAATGCGTTTCTTTAGAGAGAAATTAACATGTTTGCACAATATGAAGTTCTTGTAACGAAAACCGCTTATTATAGACCTGCTTGAAACGACCATCGTGCCGAAATCCATGTTTAGTTTCCACCGTAGGTAAAGAATAGGCGACGGATGCTATAGCGACTTAACTTAGTGGCTAGATTATATTTATTCACCTGTTTGTAAAGGTCAACATGCGTACGTACTTCATAAAACAAAGGACAGACTGGTTTTCTGCAGGTCGCAAGACAAAGGAGAAAAGTTACAGGACGAGGTTCTACAACAAAGAGAAGAATAGGCGGGTAAAGCAGGTCATAGGACAAAGACGTGACGTTTAGTAGCGTTTACAGCCTATGCTTTAAACATAAAGACATTTACAAAGAAGAAGGTGTACATTGTTTTCAGGGCATTTTTATGCTAGCGGTAATTCGGTTATACGATTTTGAAAGGTGAGCGCATCGTGGTAAGTGACTTGTATCACGCAAGTTGTTATAAACTGTTATTCACATATTTCCTATTTTCTCCTCAGTTGCTAGCATCCATATAGGCAATAAATTGTCCAAGAGACGAATAGCGTGTAATTGTTTTTTGCGAAAAATAGTTTAACTCACTTATTCATGCCAAGAGCACTGGGCCTCTTCGTGCTCCATTCATAGTAAGTTGTTAGCCCTTCAAATAGGTGATGATGGTTAGCTCAGGAGAGGCTGTATTAGCTACGAAGCAGAACATGTTATAATATAACATCGGATTTCACGGCATAACATGGTATAAAATAACATAATATCACATAACATGACTCAACACAACTTAATATAAATATAATATAACATAGCACAACATTGCATGCGCAATTTAGGATCTACTGTGTTACTGAATTAAAAGTTCCCAAAGTTTCTTCTTGTATAGCTTAGTATAGAAGTATATACTACATGTAGCTATATGCTCTGTTTCCACTAGTCAGCATAGCACAGAAAAAGTAGGAATATCAAGGCTTCATCACCGATGTAACACCTCAACGTCTATGCTAGATCCAACGATAGCTTCATAGCATAATAAACATTGCGCAGCGCACATTCTGCAGAGAGTTGCCGGGTTGCATCATAACAAATTATTTCATGTTCGTCTCATTCGAAGGAAGACTCAAATAAGCAAAATACCAAACCTTTGATGAAACATGAGCCTTGCATTATTCTTATATTATTCTTAAAAGTGCTAAATAATGTCTGTCACCTTATATAATGAGCATAGTTCGCTGCAGAAGTTGACGCCCGAAGAAGACTGCCAAGACGTGAAATTGACTTTAAAAGAGTACTAGGTCTCCACTTTACCAATTCATTATCCCACTGTTCTCCATGAATCTTCTTTCTGGACTTCAAGACTAGTGGTGTAATGAGATAAGCAAGCATTAGATTTGTTCAATTAGTCTCCGGGCTGGATCGTTCTCCTCATCGCAATTAACGAGCACATGCTTTCATTTTGGTCTGTGTTTGCCTTGCCTTAAATTGCACTTAATCCCTGTTGTTGGCGTCAAGTTGTGCTTGGATCGGTCCGCATTTAATTTAACAATAGCCAGACAGACCACAGTGTTGATGAAGGAATTCAAGTAAAGACTGAACATTCTCTATTTTACATGTGAACACTACACAGTACTTGCGATAACTACTTATAAACGAGACATAAATTTCGATTTTGACTTTAACTCGGTGTCGCGCAAATTACAGTAATTTAGATGTTGGAAGATTTTGGTCTGGTCCCCTAATGTTTTTTCTTAACATCCAAATCCATAAATCCACTTGTTTGTAAACGACTCAAGTGTAAGATGAAGAACTTTTTAAAGTATGCTATGCTATGGATTACAGTTTCAGGGGGAAGGGGTGAGTTTGTGGGAATCGTCGTTTCTTTACTTTTAGGCCTCATTTGTCATTCAACTTATTCACTGAGTTACTAGCCGCTCTGGATATTAGGAAAGGTAAAGTTAAATGTTAGGCCACTAGCCCACTGACATTGCAGTTAAGCTGTACCAAAATGACTAAACAAATCTACTTTTTATATTTCGTTCACGTACATGTTAAGTATTGATACGTTATTTTGGATACATCCAGCTAGTAAGACTGTTTTCATCAGCTGATCGGAGGACAATAGACAAATGTCGCTGATATGTACTGCACATCTTACGATGGTTTTCTCCTTACGTAAATATCAGAAAATCTGCTAGGATCTTCATAGATGTAATACGAGTAGTTCATATATATTGTAGATCAGTGTTTGGTGGTGCTTTTTATAAACCACGAATTCTGGTAGTGCTACTGTGTACCGGAAGAGAATAAAGAGAGCATATCTGCTGGTATCTCGTCCAAATACATAAGCGATTCAATGAGATGTTGATCAATTATTTGAGCTAAGAAAAGCCTTACTATTAAATATCTTTGAATTTGAGGCAGTCATTCGCCAGGGATTTTCACATATAATGCCAGTCATTCAAGTATGCACCCCGTTTTGAGCCCTGTAAGTTTTCGATAATGAACAAGTCACGATCCCAGTAAGCTAGTGTTCCGTTTTGCGAATTGTGTTGAAGGTAGTGGCATGGACGTGCTACCGTTAGAATACAAAGAACATAGTCATGAAAAATTTCCATGCATCGAAAATGAGTAATGATTAACAAGCTTGGCCCATTCTCCATATAAAAAGATGTATTTACATAGCTCCCTCGCTTCTGTTCCTAAATCCATTCCTCTAGTTGATCAAGAAAATATGATAACAAAACTATGTTATAGCCTGGCCTGTATCGAATAGAGACATGTGGGGCGTCATTCCGGTCTTGGAAAAGCACTTTGGTGGCAAGCCTTGCCTTCTATCGGCAAATCTCATGAGTTTTCGCTCTAAATTATGCAATTTGTCGTCACATATCGCAAAGTTAACAGATGTCCCAAAAATTGGTATCAAGCATGCAGTCGGTAATAATAGAAGCCTATTGAAAGTGTCCACTATGCTATCATGAACTTCATTCAGCCCTTGATGCCAAGCCCATGTTATCGGCAAATATTTAGTTCACGTCCTCCCCCCCCCCCCCTTAAGCGTAATCTTTGCAACAGCCCTGGTTTGCAGATTGTCGTTGGATATGAAGAATGCTGAGAAATTTGCTTTATCAGGATTAAGTATGCAACAAACCTACGCATGTTTCATAAGGGATCACATTTTCGCTTAGGCTACAGACAAATACAATTTTTGCTTTCTAATAAACATGCATTCTTATAACATCCTTAGCAATGGATCAAAGCGTAGAAACAGCTAACAGCATCTAGCAGAGCGTTCATAACTCACTTAATAGACATTCTATCTTGTTACGATGATTAAATATTAATGCCTATGAAGCACTGAAACACACATTGAAATGATGGATATTGACGTAGAAGTTAGCATGATGTTGCATTATGTAATCTACCATTGAGGTGTTCAATGTTTTACAGCGCGGTTCTCTAACACTAGGCACAAACGAGCGATTTTAACTTTGCTAAATAGCACTGGTGGCATGTGGCTCATTTAGCACCTCTCGTGTACGCCTAGCAAAAGCTGCAAAGTACTTCCAAGATATTACGCTCTAAGAGTCACCTTCAGTTTTTTAAACTTTTATTTGCCTCAGATGCCTTAAGCTAATGAATGGGGTGCTTAACGTTGTGAACTGTGCCTTCAATATTTACCTAGGGTCAATTTCCAGAGGTTGAAGTTAGAGATACTGCAACACCTATTGAAACAGGTTTTTAGAATAAATTGTTTAAAATGTTTGATCCTAACATGCATAAAGTTTATTTCTGCTTATTTCTATGCAATGCCAGCCGTTGTTCATCCTGTAAGTATCATTCGAAAGAATGGCACATTGCTTTGAAACATGTTTTCGAATGTTAACTTCGTGAACTAGGCCCTTAATTTATTGCACTAGCCCTTTATTGCAAGATATAATTGTATGAAAATGCTGAGGGCCTAAAATAAGAGTGGATCTGACTCAGTTTGTGGAGTTCCAAATCGAAACTGTGGGTCGGTAATTGGGAAAGTGTGCATTTGTAAATACTGGCATATCTCTTTACTGAAAGAAGGCCACGCTATCTAACATTAAAGCGTATTTGTGCGCAGGACACATTAAGATTGATCAAGTTTTCGATAACATGTAGATTTGGATTTACCTTGTAGATAACTTGCTAGTTCTTAGTTTCTGCTACGGTCTTTGTGCAATTCCAAGAAAGACCACATCCACTTTTTAATATAAGTGTGGATTTGTAGGCCGTTCTTATATTAGGCACTGAAAGTTCTAGCTTTGAATGAGAGATTGTGTCTATGGTGTAATATCTATATTAAAGTTATGCGTGGAATGAAAATGGAGGGAGAGCACCATAATTTACGGGAAGTAAATGGGTGTGAGTGCATATCAGATTTTAGTGTACTGTGATAACGAATTTTTTCAATGATAAAGTGGTATTGTGCTGTGATAGGCAGTAAAAGCGTGTGATAGTAACTCGACTTAACTCCTCGAAAGTGTATTCACGTGATCTTTCTAATTAAAGTTCCATTGATTCAAATATCGATTGAGATATTAATAACAATCACTAATCAACGTTCAATCAGTAACTATCATTGATCAATGTTCAGTCAATCGTAAATGGGGTGATGAGAATTATTTCTTAAGGGCTCCTCCATCCAATATGTCTTATTTTCAACGAAATGTGCATTGGTAAACTTTCCGTATAAAAAGATACACGTAAATGCAATATGAACGAGCACTACCTATACAAAGGAAAATCCGATTGAGTGAATAAGGGAGAACGAGAACACCATGATATTTGTACCACCTGCAGCTTCGTTTTCACTTTTTCCCAAACAGAGATATTAATATGAAATGACAAATACACTCAATAGTTCCCAATCTCGTTAATAATCGAACTCCATGCTTGTATCCTTTGAAGACGAATACACACGCCTTTAAACCCAGAAATCGAGTATCCCAGAGTAACTTTTTACGACTTTCTATTGTCTTGACTTCTTTTTCGTCTTCCCTCTTCTCTACGTTGCTCGTCCTCCTTTATTCTCTTTGCATCATGACTTTCACACAAAGTACTTCCATTCTTGTCTGTTGTCCATAACCTTGTTCTTTACAATAAACTGGTTTTCAAGAAAGTCGTGCTAGACTGCTCAAAAGTTAATGAAATTTTTAGACCTAAGAAAGTCTATAAGTTCATACACATCTCTTTGATTTAATTTGCATTTATTTCTTCTTTGGATCTATGTATGTATTATTGTGCTGCGTTGCCGTGAATGTGAAGAAAGTTTTGGTTATGAACTCATGGAAAGCTAAGAACGTTCGAATACTTAGGGAAAACAATTTTTTATAAAAAGAAATGTATATAGGACTACAATTCAGAACACACTATTCTTCGATTCAGACTTCTCGGCTCTATATTTCTTTCAGCTACTCTTCAATTGGAAAGATCGGGGATATTTTACTGACTTAAGCAGGTGGTTTGAAAATGCCTTCCTTCAGTTGGAACCTTCTTTATATATAATCCTAACGCTTATAGGCTAGCCACATCGCTTTGATAATCATATTTTTCTAAGAACTTCCACGTAGAGATTGCTTGCAAAGCTTAAATATATGTGAAGGACCAGCAGTTGGCCTATAGCCGCTACGTTCTGAATCTCCCTACACGCTGTTCTTCGAAGCCACAGTTGCCAGCTTTTTACTTTAAGCCTTCGGCGGGAGGGCAAGAGTTTAATTTTTTCTGTCTTCAAAGTAGTGATATCTATTCCCATTGACATAGATCCGGGATTGCTTTAATCCAGTGCATTTTTCTCGTGGTTCATAAAGCAGTGTTTGTGTTCATAGAGACCGCTAGATAGTGGACTTAAGACCCAAAACAGGCAGTATAGTTAGTTTTTTAGGAGATATTCACCACACAGTTTTCTAAGCATTATTTTGCCCTTTCCAAATCGGATTGGGAAAGCACGTTTTTGTTCAAAAGCGTATTTACTAAAGAGAAGCTAGTCTGAAGTCTACTGTGTGCTGGTATTGTCACTAGAAACACAACTAAACCAGCCTGATGCTGTTTCAATGAGCACAGCTCAAATGCTTTACCTCATTCATAAGCTACTCGCACGCCATCCCTCTATCCCAGTGACTCGACAGTGTTGAATACTAATGTCTGTTTACGCGTTTTTCTTTTCATATGAGCCCAGTGGTGGACACTAAGAGGAGGGAGCAGTTGCCCCCAATAATTTCAAAGAGCAATGGAATTTTAGAGTGTGGTCGCTAAAAGTCTTCCTAGGAGTTTCATCCCAGACTTCCTTGGTCTGCTTGTCTCCCCTCTCCACAATAAACAGCAGTGTGTCCGCCATTGTAAGAAACCTAGCTCATGGCCTAGTTCATAATTAAAGATCCTTAATTTTGGACCTCTTTTACCCACAATGTGGTACCACAAATTCCAATATAGTTTCTTATTTTAACTACATATTTCGTGCAATATCGACTTTATTAGCGATTTGCCTTCATAGCATAAGTTCCTAAATTGTGTTGGCCTTGTGCCTGTAGGTTATTGATAAAGCGTTCCACAGCTTAAAGAACTTCGTTTGAAACTCAGAATATGCACGTTTTCGGCGCTGTATTAATTTTAACATTTTCTTGATGCCAGTGTCAAACCTTTCTTAACATTTTTGTAGCAATAGGAGTTGGAGTTGTGTAGCAATACACACTCTTTTATAGGAATATAGTTCCTCGTAAGAATATCAGTGCTCAAAATTGCTGAAGTTTAAGAATAATTTAAGAATATTGCAAGGCTCAATGTTCATCAGAGGTTATAGACTTTGCTTTATTTGAGTTTAAAGAAACTAGACAATTGTGAACTTCACTTAAAATTGGATGTCCTTGTAAAGAAGAAAGTTCATACGGTGTTGCACACACACACACACACACACACACACACACACACACACACACACACACACACACACACACACACACACACACACACACACACACACACACACACACACACTCACACACACACACACACACACACACACTCACACACACACACACACACACACACACACACACACACACACACACACACACACACACACACACACACACACACACACACACTGCACAAACATAGCACTGGAATTCATAGATTAAAGAAGTGCTATAGAGACAGACATGTACTACAAAAACATAACATTCTACTACGTAGGTTACCACAGTAAATCTCTACAGATTAAATAACAGAGTGATGTTGGCCTTGAGCGAATATTGGAATTTTAAAGGTATATGACTTATCAACTTAGGCCTCAGAAATCCAGTACTGAACTTTCTTAACTTTTTGAGCAATTGAGTATTTCTTTCTTATAGTAAACTTTCTTCTGAGAAAATGTTTACCCCATATGAAGCAATTTCAAGCGTCGTCTATCTCTCGTGTACTTTTTGTGTGGTCTCCCTGCCTGTAGCTACCAACTGTTTACACATGCTGCCTAGCTTTGTTAGGGATAGTTTAAGTCTTCTCACTAGCCAGGGCATTGTGCCTACAGTCATGCTAGCACCGATTTGAAAGCATACCAGTAGATTGTCTGAATATACTGCCACATAGCTTGGTGTGGTGTGGGAAATCTGAGCTGTGCATCGCTCTGCTTCCGACCAATGGTGGCTGATCGTTCCTTTAAGCACCCCTAACGGCATAACTTAAATCTAACTAAATATACCACAAAAAGAGATGGTGCTCAGGACTTTATGCGCAGGACAATTAATTTCCGATCCGTATAATTTTGATATTTCGGGTGATCGTATGGAGATTTTGAAAGAGGACTGTGATCCTAGCAACAGACAGAACATGAATCAGCGATTGTCTATGCAAAGAGGATCACTCATAGCGCGGTGTCTTGTTAGGCCTATTCATTTACAGATAATACAACTGAAGATGTGTCTACCATCTTGACCCCAGAACAATAGCATCAAGTTCTATCACGCATGCTATTTGTAGTGAATTACTTTACGCCGCAGCGGACTGATAACGCACAGTTTGCTGCAGATGATATGGAGGCAGGTCGGTGTTAGCTCATAGCCGAGATACGTATATGACGTAATTTATCATATGGAGTCTACATATTGTTTCGAATCAAAACAAACCATTCACACAGTTTCTTGTGCACCATATTTAGTGGTTGGTTCTTGAACTTCCTACCTCTGCATATGTACTATGTGGATGATCCCAAGACAAGTAAATACGAGAAAAGTATTTTGCAAAAGAAGCAGACATTGGTTTTATCATCACAAGATTGAGCACAATGATAAAACTCTGCTTTTCCAGCCACTTTTCTCTACTGTGGTTTTCTCCTCATAAGCACCACAGATCAGTGATCAGTACCATTAAAGGATAACCTCGATCTGAATATTTGGTTGCAGTTGGTTAGTCTTTACGTCATGTACGTATCTCGACTATGATCTAATACCGACCGACCGTGGAGGCACTCTTCTGGACAACTTTGTGCTTAGGGCGTCGCGAAAAAATTTGGAATGGGTTTGTGAGGCCAATTTGATACCAATTTAGGGGTAGCCCTTCCCCAGCATCCCAATTTTGGGATAGCCCTGGCAGTATCTGTTGGGTTGAGACAGACATTCCGTTTCTGAAGATTTGAAAAATCAAGACATGCAAACAAAAGTTATACGCTCTTTTAAGTAAATCAGAGTCTCCTAGCTTTTACTCACAATCACGTTGCAAAGTAAGAGAGTGCATCCGACATAAGAAAGGGCATCTCGTTTTAAAAATTGGAGGTACTGTGAAATTCATATCTGATAAGATCATGATAAGAGAAATTAAAAAAGAAATAAGAAATTAAAAAAATAAGCAATGCAAAGCTAATTATTAATAACAAATCTTCAATGGGTCATTTTTGACTCATTTATAAGGAAGAGAAACTACGCAGCACTTTTGCGTGTTCCTGCGGTTTCTCCTCAGTTAAGACCCTCATTAACCTTCGTGTTCTAACTTATCTGATGACTTAACCATAATACAGAAGAGATCAATGAGAAAGGTACTCGTGCTGAATGCAGTAGTACGACTCAGTGCGTAGTAGTCTCGTTGTCTGCATGGTTCACAGAATTCATAGCCTATATAACACAGGAGCCTATAGATTCTTATTTAAACTGGGTATGGTCTTTCTTTGGAGTTACATGGTGGGCCTCATAGCAATTGTGACCTGGCAAGCTACGTAAACGGTAAAATTATAAATTCAGATGTTATCTAAAAAGCATCAATTTGTGTTAAGTTTAATTATCCAATTTCAATAAATAGATGTGTCTTATTCACAAATCCACACATTCCCAACTGCAGATCTGCAGCTTCGATTTATAACTTTAACAAAACGAGTCAGATTGAGGCGTAATTTACGCGTCTTGGATAAGACTGTGGTCATAACGCCACCAGTTTCAAAAAGCAAGCAGTTGGTTTACAATTATGGGCTTGGCTGTCCTGCGAAACTCTTGCAAAAAGGGTATAGTTCAATTTGGTTCAAGGGCTTTATCATTTTGTATCTGTCCGAGCTACAATCCCTGCCAAAAGTCTTGGAACACTGTATGAGTACATCTATCTAAGACATCTATCGAAATACGTGTTTCTACATATTAGAAATGAAATATAAAGAAAACACTATGTTTTACTATGATGAAATTATGAGCATAGTATAATCGATTAATGAGAAAGCATGTACAATTAACAGTATGGATAATTTGGTAATGCGTACAGGATTTACTGATTCCTAGGTTTTCTATGTCCACTCGTAAAGTCGTTCAAATTTATTTGTTCAAACTGATTATCGTTTTTGTCCTACCCAAGCAAGTAGGACCAAATTTTCGTGACAAGTCTTAACTTAGACTCTCGATGAGCACAAATTCATGCAGCTATGAATTTGGACCTGTTTGTATGTCTAAATACAGATTTATTTCAGCCTTTATGAGTTATATGAGATAATAGTTCAAGATCTTATGTGAGCCATGAAATAACTGCCTGAAAACAGTAAAGCAGATCCTTTTGTCGTTCTAATTCATTTCTTTCTTCCACATTGAGAAGTGGAATGATTATATCCTTAATTTTACAAAGTATTTTTAAACAAAATGGTAGCAAAAATAATATAATATTATCAAATACCATTCAACATAATATAATATAATATAATAATATAATATGATATAATATAATATAATATAATGCAATGTAATATCATATAACATAACATAGTATAATATAGTACAATGTAATGTAATATATTGTAATATAGCATAATGTAACAAAACATAACATAATATAATATAATGTAATATGATATAGTATGCTATAAAATAATGCAATATAATATAATAATATAATGTAATGTCATATAACATAATATAATATAATACAATGTAATGTAATATGCTGTAATAATGCAATAAAATATAGCATAATATAATATAATACATTATAATATGCTATAATGTGATATAATGCGAACAATATAGTTTAATTTCATATGGCATAATGTTAGTAGGGGCGGTGCTACGAGGGGCGTATCACCTCCAAAGATCGCAAAATGTTAAGTTACTCAGCAGATTTGAGATTTTTAACTGTTTACTCGGCAGACTCGGCATAGGACATTGGGACTGTCTATTGATATTAGTTTAAAAATTGTCTGTAATTGCGTAAACCAAATGCTCCTAATACAGTGGATCAAACTTATGCACTCAAAATTCACGTCGGTTTGATTTTTATTTCATTCACTTTCATTCTAACCTAAGAGATGCCAATTTAGCCAATCTAGAAGGTGCAAGTTAGGGAATTTTCTCTCGTGTCAGACCAGACCCTGGTGGGCCCTTCTACAATTGAAATTTTCAGTCCATGGTGTTTTAAATGCAATCTGCTCACCTCGGTGCTGGGCTACTGCTCACCTCAATGTTTGGCTACTGCTCACCTGGTGCACACAAAGTAATATATTATTGAAGATCATTCTTTGCATGATAATATGCATGTAATAAAGAGCGATAATCTATGCAGTATACTTCACCTACTCGGCAACATGAGACCTGAACCCCTCCCCCATACAGAACGTTTCTAGCACC
The DNA here is from genome assembly GCA_964019165.1 of Mastigias papua. Classification (NCBI taxonomy): domain Eukaryota; kingdom Metazoa; phylum Cnidaria; class Scyphozoa; order Rhizostomeae; family Mastigiidae; genus Mastigias; species Mastigias papua. The sequence continues at coordinate 18,984,291 of OZ025268.1, forward strand.
GCAGTACGATATACTGTTGCTAGATAAAGGGTGTTCTACTTCCATTGATCAGAGAAAATAGTATCAATCACACGTAAAATTATTGTATATATGACCTGGTCAATGTTTCTAATGAAAGCTAGACAAACCCATTGCAGGATCTTCATTATAAGGTTTACACGTTTATTTTATAAGAAATTGGTTTATAAGAAACCCAGTACTAGACACGCTAAAATTTAAGAAACTTTCAGAACTACAAGAAAAGAGTTAAGAAACCTTTTTGAAATTTCTGTAATTTCACAATTTTCCACCACTACAATCTGGTTTCTATGCTAAGACTTGTAGGCACTAAAAAAGATAATGTTTTGCAGCTTTGCTTTCGTAGTCACTGCAATTTTTCTCATTGATATAGGAAACTTTTAAGAAACTTTTAGAACTAAAATGTGGCCAGAAATCAGGAAACTTTTACTACTACAGCTTTTTTTTATATTATAAGGAAACACTTCGCAAGGAACCTACATGTAGAATGTCAAAATATTTAAAGAACTTAAATGCCTTTTTATAAGGAAACTAGCTCAACGCCAAGTTCCAAAAATTCCTTATTTTTGAACCTCCAATTATAAAATTGTAGCACTAAAAGTTATTTAACACTTCCTTAATTTTCAGCGCACAATTAGTGCCAATAAAAATGGCACAGAGACAAGGGCAGCATTGTAATCTTCAATTTTGCTTCTAATATTGGCTGTAGCGAAAGATCAATGAAAGTGAAGGACTTAACACGAGCATAGCAAGCAATATATGCGAGTTTTGGCTGCAAACGAATGGAACCAGCCTCCTAATTCTTAATTGTTTGCTGTTATAAAAGTTGTTCAAATTGAACAGTTCCTCAGGGAATTCTCCTTTAGTAGTATAAGTTCTTCAAATATTTCGGCATTCTACGCGTAGGTTCCTTATAAAGTGGTTCCTTATAAAAAAGCATGTATACTACTAAAGGAAGATTCCCTAAGGAACTTTTCAGTTTGAAAATTTTTTATTACAGCAAACAATCAAGAATTAGGAGGCCTGTCCCATTCATTTGCAACCAACACCAGCATAGACTATTTGCTGTGCTTGTGTCAGTGTTTCTTTGAGTGTTCTTTATGCTTTTACATTTTGACATTATGCTCTAACATTTATAAAACTTCTTTTCTACCTTCTTGATGTGTTTTGTCTTACGTTACAAAGCCATGATTAGAGGCAAAATTCGAAATTTCAATGTTCTACTTGTGTCCGTACTATCATTATGGCACTAAATGTGCAGCGAAAAATAAGGAACTATTAAGGAACTTTTAGTACTACAGTTTGATCATTGGAGGTCCAAAAATAAGGAACTTTTGGAACCAGGCCTTGAGCTAGGTTCCCTACAAAGTAAAAAACGTGTAGGACTTGAGCCAGGTTTATTATAAAAACGTGTAATATTTATGCAGTCTTTTCTAGAGATCCTATACCGTAAATCCTTGAGTCATGGCGATGGCCATGTAAACAAAATGTCAATGTTTGGAGCATGAATTGCCTCGTAGGGAACACCCCCCTGCCATAACTTAGGGATCGGTCATTAATTCTTCCAGGGGGGGTGGAAGACATCTGGGAGGGGATACCAAAATTCTGCACACTCAGAGGGCGGGGGATGAAAAATAAAGAGCATTTCAAGAGAAGGGCTATGGAGTTTCTTCTGAAGTCCTGGAGTGGGGAACAAAATATATACATAAATCTGAGAGGGGGACGAAAATTCCATCAAATATATGAGAATGTCTTCCACCCCCTCCCCACAAGTAATTAAAGACCCATCCCTTGTGAACATTTTCCAGCACCACCCCTGACATTGCCCCTGCACTCGAGAAAGGCCCAGTCCTCTATTTTCTAAGGGGTACGTCGAGTCAAGCTTTGGAGCATCAAGGGGCCTTGCCAGAAAGCCATCCTTTGGCTGATGGATTGACGTCATTGCTAGGCACCTGTTGTTTGGTTCTCGTGAAATCCCTTGCGAAAAGTAGGTGAAAGGCAGATGCGTTCGCGACAAAAAGGTCATGCTCCCACCCTCACTTAAGCGAACGAGCCTGAGGTATGGATTTGAATGATCGATGAAATCTTCGCATACCATCCACTTCTGATCGAACAAAAGAAAATAGAATAAACTCAATTTTCTTTTGTTTACAAACATAATATAAATGTTATACATTATGTTGTGATGGCCCTAATTTGCGTTTAATTACTCCGCTTACAGAACTAGTGTAAACAGTGCTTTCATAGCCTGGTGTGAACTTTACGGCAGTGTCAACAGGGAAGTCCTCATCCTATTAAAACAACTGCCCAATTCCCCTTTCCTAGCTGGTCATGTCCGCCAGACGACATCAATGGTTATCAACTTTGATAGCGACTAGCTTTTGTTGTCAGGTTGTGTTCTCTTTTGTTTACCTGTCATGTAGTTGATGCAATTGAAACAAAAGGTGAACTAGCTTTTCTAAATCCCTAATTGTTCTGCCTTTCAGATATTGGTCGCACGCAGCACGATGTTTATCCTGATTGGCTAATTCACTTAAAAAAACATGCGCAGAAATTACCAGCTGTCTGCGCATTTGTTGTGGTCGTCAGTCGAGGGTGTCAACATGCAATTCACCGCACACAGCTCTGCAACTGATCACGAATTATCGTAGGCCTACGTAGTTAACATCAAACACCCTATGAGTGAACGTAACTTAGCTGTATGGAGAAAGATTTGTTACTGCCATCCATTTACATATGACACAATATGTTTGGGCCTCAAACATCAACAATGAGTATTGTTGTCGAATTACTTTGCTATACAACGTGTTACCGTCAAGGAGGTGATGCCGAGAAGTTTGCACGTAGAGCCATTGAATCATTAGTAAAGAAGCTGAGAAAGAAAAGCGATGAGTTGGAGAGTCTTGTCGCAGCCGTTACGACCAAAGGACGGCAGCCTACGAAATGCGTGACTATACCTCGTACGCTTGATGGCAGGTTACAGGTCTGCGAAAGGAAAGGATTTCCCCATGTGATTTATGCAAGGCTATTTAGATGGCCAGATATCCACAAAATGGAGTTACGGCATTTGGATTGCTGCCAGTTTGCATTCGATTTGAAATATGACGTCGTTTGTGTTAACCCTTACCATTACGATAGAATATCTTCAGCGCAAGCCTCAGGTGAGTCAATCCTTCATGCTGTCTCCATGATTCTAATAAATTTATCACCTCCACACGGAGACGCTGATGTGTCCCCAGGGTGGGTGCTATGTTAGGTTACGCCGGTCAAATCGTATGGACTTACCTCTACAAAGTGCGCGGTGACTTTCCCATAGAAAAGTAAACGGCGATGGACCATCTGAATGAAACCCCATAGATTTACTGCGAACGTATCTGTTCATGTTGTTTTCCAAGTACAGATCTATTCATCCACCTATGGCTTATTACACATCATTTACTGCTTTCCTCTTATTGTTTACAACGCGCAAATTTTGACGAAATGTATGGCAGATTTCATCAGTTATCTTTGTTAGCATTCTTCTTAGAGTGCAAGAAAATAGTTGCCTACGTACTACCCAAGTTTTTGCTATACTTGCCCGTATTCAACAGATATATGCATATGATCGTCATTTCAACACACTGCGCTAGCGTGACCAGTCTGTTTGCCCTTATAACACTACAAACTATGAACGAAGTTTCTTCAACTTACGTTTGGAAACAGGGCTGGTAAACTATAAAAGTTTGCCGAGACTACGGACTATAGTTTTTATCAATTGCACAGAGTGAAAGGGCTGCTGTATTATTACCTCTTTCTAAGTAGAGCCACCCCGTTTTTTGACTATTGGACATACACGAACAGCCTTGACAATATTTCCATCTTTCAAAGTAGAATTATCCTGTCTTTCATTGGAAATTATCAAAGATCCCTAAACGTCAACCTTGCCTACACGTCTAACTTCTGCGCGCATTACACCAGCGTTTACCGCCAGAAACTTCTGTAGTTTAGTTTCTTAATGCGTTAATAAAAATAGATACTTTTTGAGATCTACCGTCATATTTTGAACTCAGAGTATATATAAACATATTCGGATATGAAGCGTATCTGTAGAGATTGTCCCTAGAGACTGTCACTGTGTCGTAATTAACTGATACGGAGTTTGTAGGGCTGCCATGTTTGCAGGTCAAAGTTCTAAAGTTGTTTACAGAGTCAGTTCGCAACGGGCCTCTAAATCTCTGTCTAAAGGAAGAATATTAGTAAAATCGATAGACCATTATTCCCAAGTGTATTTTGAGCCGTTAACCTCATTTTAAAGATAAGTAACCCTTGACCTGTGTATGCTACTCTGCCCTGTAGATGTAGGACATGTCCTTTGTTAACAAAGCCATGCTTTTTCCGCCCGACGTTTGTTCTTCGGAACTAGCGGGATGTAAAATCCAGCTTTTGCTGTTTATCATCAATATCATGCGAATGTAGTAAGAGGAAGTTTGATTCCTTGTTCTTAGAGCATCGCACAGAAAAACTAAGCGCAAGAAGTTTGGCAAGTTGACGGAAATCGCTCACTTCGTCATGCGTCATTTTGCGCGCGGTTTCCTGGTTTTACTGTAATATGTCAGGTTGCGTGTCGTACGAATTTTTTGAATCGAAAGCCGTATAAACGGGTGACTCGTTACGTGTCAGATCCTTATCATATGCATAAAAGTGAAAATGCCATGTTTATCCATCCAGAAGGGATATCCTCATATTAGGCGATATGGATGAGAAGCTATCTTTGCCATGAACAGAAAGCATTAGTACAGGTTGAGAGTTAGCTGCTCATTCCAAAAGATCTTCTCTTCTCTTTGTATATTTGACTACTGTATCCAACTATGCCTCAGTTTTATGAAACACTAGGGACAAGAATATTCATTGGCCTAAGAGATGAGTAGGATTTCGGACTCCAAGAGAAAATCCTTTGAAACTTTTCCCTGTTTTCCTCCTTCTTACAGAACATTGTTGATTTTGTTTTTGCTTTGTTGCATTAGATGCCTGAGTATTGTTCAGCAATTTAACTACAGGGTTAATACGGTTGTTCCCGCAGGTTAAACACTTGCCGCAGTAGGGAAAATAGAATACCTCTAAAGTGTTAGGCGTATTAATACCATTTTGATCCTATTCCAGAACAGAATCTTTGAATCATTGAATCTTTGAATGAGATAGATATTTAGCAAATTTGGCAACGGTCTTAGCTTTACAGTAAGAGCGACAATGGGTGTCTGTTCATTTGCGTTTTGTAAGAAGCAGTGCATTTTTTAAATACACTGTATCCTGTTTGGTACTCTAGGGAAAAATTTCCCCAAATTTGGGCCTAGTCATGACTTAACCCACCCCATAGTGGATTTCCCCATATTTCCCCTTGTCTTATGTAATTTACTATCCTTAGAGGAATATGTAAAGAGTTCTTTTGTACAAACCCTATCCAAAATGCTCTGTTGTTAAGTCTTCTGCATTTGACAACATGATGCAACAATTGCGTACAGGAGTCATTTTGGCGTCTGTGATTCATTTTCAGGAGGCCCTCATGTTTTGTTGGCTCGGATTGATATTTGTTAGTTGTTACCGATTTAAACTAATCGTTCGTCCCATGCTTCCCATCTTGTGGCTGATACACATTTTTCTATTACACAGTTTTTCCTCTCAAAACTGAAACTTTCTCAGCTCTTTCATGATGTCAGCACTCAAACTTTCTTGAGACTTTCTTGGGTTGCTCTTATGAAGCACTGAAGTACACGGATCTTTATGGAAAATCTGTGCAAATTTACCAAAGGAGCTGATGGGCTTGCTTGAAATATCGTCCTATTGTTGTTAGTATCATTGTTTTATAGTATTACTTTTGTTGAATTTTGATTATATGAATATATATATATATATTAAATTCAACAAAAGTAATGCTATAAAACAATGATACTAACAACAGTATATATAAACGTTTCGATTAGAATCTTCATCAGTACTCGTATATATATATATGAACTGGACTGATGTGAAATTGGCATTTGAATCATGTAGGCACCTTATTTTATTTACTGGAAGGACCGTCCTGTAGATTAGAGAAAAGATGAAGGAAAAGTGTTCCATACACCATTATAGCACTGCTTTGCCCCCTTTAGTTTGTTGTCTGTTCAGTTGGTATTGTTCACCTTTGACGGCAATTACCGTAAATTGGCTCCTCTTTGGTAATAATTTCTGTTCAGTGGTGAGGGTAGCCCTTTGGCCTTAGCAGAATGCCTTTGTCCCTGCACTCGTCTTGGTGTCTCAGAGAGCTAGCAAACATGATCTTTAAAGAGGAAATGTGCTAGATGTATGATGGATCATGATGAGCCCAGGCATTGAGGTGTTTTTGAGTAACTGTTGAAGCAGTTTGAAACGAGTTTAGAAATTTCACAAAACTGTCACCCTCTTCAATATATACTTGACGGAAGATTTTGACAGATTTTTCAGATTCTGTTTTATTGATGGAAACTTTAGCATGCTATTACGAGTATGTCGAAATGTTGTCTTTGAATTCGGTATTGTCTACTAGCGACTTTATCGGCGTTATTAACACAAGCATGGCTTACCAACGTCACAAAATTACTCGTTTTTGAAACCTCTACAAAAGCAAAGTGTGAAGGTCATTATAGGCTGATTGCGAGCTTACATTTGTTAGTGTTCGTTATTGCACAAGGGAATATGACGTATATGCTGTACTGAAATCAGTGTTTACTTTGTGCCTTTCACCTTTCTTGGCACATTGACGATATACAGAAGGTCCCCTTTTTGTGTTAGTAAGCCAAAGTTGTAGGACCAACCATGCCTCGCTTGAACGTGGTTCGACTAGTCTTCACATGAAGCACATAGCAATTCTACAGTCACATGCACTGTTGCACAGCTCTAATCGTGTCTTGCTCGTTTTACGCGATTACTTGAGGTAGGTTACTTTCATACACCCTCATGAGTACATCCCAAGGTAGTTGTTGCTTAGAAAAGTGAGCACGTAGACGTGAACTACTCAAAATGATGAAGCTTGTGGCGAAAGTCCTTTACTCATTCGGCAAATGTTGGAATGATGCTCCATATGCCATTTATAGTTATTGTGAGGAACTGGGCTGCCGTCCTAGAAAAGTAAGAAAGGGGTTGTGCTTTGAATTAGTCATCTGGTCATTCCCGTTACTACTCCCAATATTTCTTTAAAGCTCTCCAAATTGAAATACAAACAAAGGTATACGTACCGTAAACATAATTGGCGTAAACTGTACGTAAACCCGTAATAAATGGCTGTGCACGTTGAAGAGGGAGCTGAGCACCCCAGAAGCCCTCATTCTGAGAAGGGGGCTGAGCCCCCTCCATAGCACCCCTAGTGATGAACACAATGGGATAGAACATCCATGAATGTAATGACGATCATTGTTTTTGGTACCATTTGTTGCACCAGTCTGCTTATCTTTATAGTGTTTAATTTACAATTTGCAAAACTGCAACATGTTATTGGAAACCACCAGCTACATTTCATGGACTATTGCTTGTTCTCTATATCTGCCCAAGGCCCATCGCCCAGATATGGCATTACCGGGGTACTTTTGGTGGGTATTACTACTTACAGCCGGTTCCTTTGTCATTCCATTCCAAAAGTAGTTACAGGTTTCCCCCTTTACATGGACTCTAGCACAAGGCTTAGTTTTGCATGTCCCTTAGTTTTGGATCTCTATTTCCCACAGTGTAGTACTAAAAGTTCCCTAACAGCTCCTTAATTCTAGCTGCACATTCAGTACTAAATCTTAGCATACAGTGACACACATTATAGGTTTTAAGCATTAAGACAGGATACTATAAACAACCTAAACTTCAGTGCAAACCCGTCTATGAAGCAGTGCTTCCTGCAAGTCATGCGAATGTGACTGCTGTAGACACAACTGGCTTCCTAACTTTCGATTTTTTTCAATGATATTACTATTCTATACGCTCTTTTTTATAAGGAACCACTTTATAAGGAACCTACATGTAGAAGGCCGAAATATTTAAAGAACTTATACTACTAAAGGAAAAATCCCTAAGGAACTTTTCAATTTCAAATTCCGAGTGCTGTACTCAGATGCAAGTGAAGATTACATTACATTGGATGATATCAATGGAATAGACATGATACTTCTAGATTGAAATTATGCTTTTCCATATATAGAACTTATTTCCTGTTGCATTTGTGCTTTTGAGGTTGAGTCCTAGCCAGAATTAAAGGCAAAATTCAGAATTTCAATGCTTTTCTAGTGTCTGTCCCATTTTGTGGCACTCTATGTGCATTGAAAATTAAGGAACTATTAAGGAACTTTTGGTACTAGAATTTGATAAAAAGAGGTCCGAAAATAAGGAACTTTTAGAACTAGGCCTTTAGCTAGGTTCCTTATAAAAAAAGCGTGTATATTGGAAAGCTCTTTAGGGATTATGCCCTTGGTAGTACAAGTTTTATAAGTTATTTGGCCTTTCACTTTTGTGCTATCTGGTTCATTGTAAACCGCTTCCTTGGAAAGAACGTTTACACGTTTTGCTTTTAATAGGAAACTTGGATCGACACCTGGTACTTAAACTTGCGTAATTTGGCACAAAATTTCAACATTTGAGCACTGAAATTTTCTCGATTGGTTTCTTATTTTCGAGACCTAAACATGGCCATATTTTTAATGTCGAGCATTTCTGGATGGATATAAACGCCGATCATGACGAAAAAGCTCACGCAGATCAAATCAAATGTTGCAATGTTTTCCAAACATAAATCAAGCAAAAGTCAAAGTCTATAGTATAGTTTCTTCGTATTTTTATTTTAATTTTTGGCCAGCCTACCACTAGTTTCTGATAAACCAGTTTCTTACGAAATAAAAAATGTATACTATGCATTGGTGTTAATCTACTAAATTTAGTTTTTGTTCTGTAAGTAACTGAAGCTCGCAGAAGAATCAGCCTTTGCCTCTCGACTAAATCGAACGCACAATGACTGTGCGCTATCTGCATTTCCCGCGCGAATTTTGCCGCGTTGCGTGATTGAAAGTCGGTGATCAGACACTCTCGAAAGAAGCCTTACCTCCGGATTTGTTAAGAATGACAGGCGTCACATGACGCTGGCTTTCTGCCCGGATATTTATCTTACGCAAAACTGGAATGGTATGTTGATCGTTAATTCAACCGTTTTCAATACCTCTGTGAATGACAACAAAGGCCTGTTTCGTTAGCATTTGATTGGAGAAGTAAACGCGGCATATCTCCCATTCAGCAGGTTCTATTTTATCTCACAAGCTTTCCGTGTGGCGACTAGTCTTTTATCTTTACCGTCGGTCTCCGTCACGCAATCGTTTTTGCATTGCCAATAAGGGGGGTTCGGTAAATACTCGTGTAAACAAATGCTTTCATTTGTCTTTAAGACAATTGCCTGTGTCGAATCTAATACGTCGAAACGGAAGTGTGATTGCAAGGATTTGAAGGTGCTCTCCCAGGAAACGTAATAATGAACGTTGAATCTTTTTTCCTGGGTATTGAATTTGGTTACTTAGGGTGAATAAGCATCATTCCCTCCCTGCAGATTGCTAATTTTGTGGCATCCAGAAAATTTAACAAAAGGAGATGTTCCTTCCTTTGGGATTTATAGAGGGAGATGGGATGCCTATTGGGAAAGTGAAGTTGAGGAAGGGTAGACATTTTCACAGTTATTGACCTTTATGTCAACTACCGCACTTCTATGAAATATGCAAAGCGAGAAAGAGGAAAATATGTCAAGGTTTAAGCGATGCATCTTTTCGCCAAATTTTTCGCCCAGTCTTCGGCCATGATTCACCTAGCATTTCACCGAGTGGTCGTCCTAGCACCAAGAGCAATGGTGATGTTATGTATTTCTCGATCTAGCGCAATTTTAGCTTCATAAACAATTGTTGCATTACCGGGCACGGTGCTCAAACGACACAAAATTTTTGCACCATGCCGTAATGAACGTTTTGTTTAACGTTGGGTCAAATGTTAAATCATCCAGATAGGGATTTGCTTGGATCCCACTACACCTTAACACTTCTTAGGCGTTACATACAAATAAACTTCACAACCTCGTGCCCTCCCTAAAGCTCTGAAGTCTCCAGCAGGGGTTAAACTTGATTGTTTCTCTATAGGGGATGTCCGACGAAAGGGCGTGGCCTGGGTGATAGAAGAGATTGTGTGTGAAAAACGTGAAAAAGACCTAGTCAAAAGACGGGAGCAAAATCTACCTTTACCTGCATTCATTTTCACGAGGATAACTTTTCGTGATTTTCGCGATTTTGGACGAATTCCACTAACGTAAGTTTTCCAGAGGGCCAATTTGCGAAAGTTAGTCCTCGCGAAAATTAATTAATTTAAAGGTATGAAACACTTAAGTAGTTCTGTTCATTTTCCATAATCTTCATAATATGCTGGTGCAAAACGTAGAAACGATTTAAATGAAGTGTTTCAAGTACCCTACATCCTCCAGTAGTTTGTACCTTTCTCTCCTGGTTTCTTGCGTACAGCAAACACAGAACTCTGCGGTTCCCTTAAGTTTTTTTAGTACTGTGAGGATGCAGTGCATTTACGCTAGTACATCTGACCATCGTACTGAAGGCACTGAAGATTTAGGGCCCATTAACATGAGAATGAATCCAAATGCTTGAGTTTAGACGAGACTTCTAGAATGGCTCACTTAGGCCTCTTGGTCATCCATGCTATCGCACAACTCCTTTCTGTGCAATCTGCTCATAAAATCCATTTTTCCCTTCAATCCATTCTTCAAGCCGCTTGTGGCAGCATTAGAGAGGAAGAGAAGGGGAAAGATAGGCCTAGGTCATATTTATGGGCCGACAAAGAAATACCATTATAGGTATGAAGACATAACTAATATTTAAAGCTAAGTCAGGCATAGTTTCGGGTCCGTTCTTTCGTAGGGGGGCGGGAATGTCACACCGTCAGACGAAGTATTGTTGTTGGGAAGGTAACTAAAAGTTGTCATTTCTGTCAGCAAATTTCTCTAATTTTGTTGCACATTTTATTCGGCAACTTTTAGGTCCTAACCCCACCCCAAAGCAAAGTTCTAGGAACTGCCCTGGAGAGATTGAGAGACAGTGACAGACAGATACGCCAGGGCAGATACAGAACGAGGACATAACAGACACCATGACTACAACCAGTTTTAGTTTGCGATTTTTCTGAGTTTAGGCCACCCTCATGTAATCGGAACACCAAAGTGGACTTGTTGAAGCCGCCTATGGAACCATAGTCACGCCGACGGCATCCATTGTGATAAAACAGTAGTGTTTGACACCTCCTGTGCAAGATAACGTTTCAATTTTTGGAATACATGCAAGGAATTGTTTATCTTATTCCAATGTGTCTACCTTTAGTTCGGCAGTTGTAAAAGTTGCGATGCACTACGAATTTCAGAACAGCGGCAGATTAAGAAAGGGAAATAAATATGCTAATTAACCAGATGAAAGAGCTTTGATCTTTACAAGTTTATTAATTTGACCTTGATTGTATGACGTGCTGGCGATATTTGCTGCTTCACAATTTACAAGATTTGATTCAAATCCAGTTGTTGGCCCTCGCAGATAAACAGAATTTTCCACAATAATGCTCTTTTTTAACATTCTTCGTTTTCTTCATTGATATCATATTTCATCAGAATAATTGGCCTAAAAGGATTGTCAGTCGTGAGGTCGAACCCACTGGTGCAGAATGATGATTCCCTTGAGCATTGCAGTCATTTCTGCTATTCCCTACACACTTTTTTTATAAGAATGCCTTATTTTTGCTGAGCCTTAAACTTCGTAAAATTTGTTGATTTCGAGCTTAAGATTACTCTTAAATTATTCTTAAATTTCGTCGATTTTAGGCCTGTGCTATAGGACTGTAGTTTTGTGATAAAAAGGGGTATGTACACTGCTTGCTTAAGTGTGTTAGGTTGGAGGGGGGGGGAGTTAGTGGATTTTATCGTCCTTTTTTCAAAGATCATAGAAACTACTGAGATATCTCATGCGCTGAGCATTGAGTCTATCTATAGCCGTATCTGTATATTAACATACCATTGCTTTCCATCACCCCTAACTTTACGACAACTAGTACTACCATTGGCCCCTAGTATATGGCAACAAGATCTGGTGTGAATATAGATTCGCTTCTGCCACATGTTTACTGCCAACGAAAGACCGGGTAATACTGATAGATACCCCACCAAGTCTATACCCTGGCATTCCCCTTTCAGAGTTCTCAGAAGAGTGGGGGATTAAGCCTCCCAGCACCCCAGCCCCCAGTGCTGACTAAATCGAGGTAGGACATTGTCACTTTGTAGGTTTGTGATCGGGGTGGCGCTCTATATAGTGGACTGTGGAATCATGGCGCCAAGCGAAGTTGGTCTCCGTCGTGTATTTTTGGGATTGGCAGTAGCATGGAAGAGCTCTTTGCTATTTGATGCCAACCGGCTTGTTTACAAAGCAATATTGATTACAAAATAGCTCTTTGTTAACATCTTATTTGTTGGGGTCTGGCCAACTTTGTTTCACAAAGCACGCGGTGACGCATTCGCTTAGACAATGCCCAGAATGTTAATCGAAGCCTCGAGTTCCCTTGTTGTCAATAGTTTTTGGAAAACTTTTTAATGAGCATTGCAAGCTTCGTTATGATTGTAACAACAGAATGATGGAGTAGCCTTCGGTAAGATTTCCAAATGACTAGTTTGAGATATCATTATTTCTCAGTTCCTGCAGCCAGTGACGGCGCCACTGGGAAAGGGGATGGGGGACGCCCTCCAAATCTTCTCCAAGAGTAATTTTGTTTAACTAGTCCGAATTCGATGAGCAAAAGGTTTGAGGCTGTGGGAGTACTTTTTAGCAAGGTATAGCTTTTTTATGCCATATTGCTGTTTGCTACCCTTAATTTGCAACTTTTATCGTACTATTTGCTGACGAGATTGGCCCATAAAGGCGAGTTGCACTAAAACCTTCACTCAATCTGTGGTGGCTGACACCCCGCCCAGTATTTTGTCTTAGGTCTTCAGACAATTTTGCAGGCACTTTGTAGAAGTGTAATACTGCTAATATAGATTGGAGCTATAGTTGGAAGATTTGGACAGATATTTAGTAGCTTGTAGAAGTACTATTATCTTTTATTAGGACGTATCACATTTTGTTATTTAGTATTATGGACTCTCAGTGCTTGAGAAAGACTGAGGAGTGCCATCTCGTTGTTTGTTGCTTTGATATTAGATATTTGGACTCTCAGTGCTTGAGAAAGACTGAGGAGTGCCAATTCGTATTAGTTATTCGTGAGATACGTCGGGGGCTCGAATGTAAATGAGCCAACAGAACCTTTATAGCTTCCATGAATGTTAGTTATACGTAAATATCATTTAGATCTATTCTTTACGCTATAAGACGCTCGTATAATGTCCAAAAGTATTTGTATTAGCTAATAGGAAATACATTAGGTTAGGCATAGTAATTCCACTTGTGAATTAAACTTTAGGCATAAGATAGAAACCCCCTTTGCAGTGACTGTGCATTACGCAGCATGCCATTCTATTGTTTTAGGATTTAGGATTATTTACTCTTGCATCAATAGATGACTGGATTAGGTATTGTTATATTACTTAGTATAGGCAACAAGATCTACTGTACGCATTGCGCCATACACTAATTATCTCTTCTGTAGGAGGCAAACCTTTGCCATATTTAGTGTTGTCTAGTAGACCCATTTGTATCTATTACACGTGGAACCAGATTCGCATATGACGCAAGTTCCAGACAGCATGATATGGAATCCCCATATCATCGCCTCGCATTAAACTATAGACTTCCCTTTGTTTAAGATTTCGTAAACTCTAGCCTTGCATCAGACTTGAATGCTAGGATGGTTCGAGAATAAGATAACGTTGGAATATCACTATATATGGTTAGATTTCGATAACACGATTGCGCGTGATGATTGCATGTTGTAAGTGCAATGCTTGTGCAATCGAAGCATGCTTTCGGATATATATAACCGAGTTTAGAGTATAGAGGAGGAGAGGAGAAGGTTCAATGGCAGGGACGCGAGTCTCCTAGCCGAACCACTTGTATAGGTATTTGAATGTAGATAAAGGTTAATAGCTATCATGATATATATTAGTTACAACGACTGGAAAGACCGCTCGACTCGAGGCATCCTGACGATGAAAAGACAAAGGCCGCAGCGCAAAGTCAACATCATCATCATGATTGCAGTTTTTTCATAGACTAGATCTTTTCATTTTATTTTATTTCTGATCAATTGTACAAATGGTGACAGTTTCAGTTCAATTTCACAATGGTGACAGGTGTGGGATAGATGGTGCTTGAAAAAGACCACTTACCCAACAAATTTGATGCTTGGAGACGACCACTTACCCATCACTTCAAGATGTAGCAACGACGAATACAAGAATTTGGACAAGACAGGAACGAAGATATTCTCGACAGATGTTAGGCGGCTTACCCTGGCAGAAATGTTACAGAGTTTGATTACCCTAGAGGCAGCAAGTGAGAATACTCTCGTTATTTGTAAGATACGGAAAGACAAGGACAACGATGCTTTCGACAGATGTTAGGCGACTTACCCTGGCAGAAATGTTACAGAGTTTGATTACCCTAAAGGCATCAAGTGAGAACAATTTCGTTGTTTTGTGTAGTATATTTTAATAGCGTTGGACATTGAATAGAATTTTATGTATCATTGAAATAGCACCTCAAGTATAGTATTAATTATTAAGCGAACGATGAATCGAGGACGATTCAATTCTTAGAACGGGAGGTATGTAATACTGCTAATATAGATTGGAGCTATAGTTGGAAGATTTGGACAGATATTTAGTAGCTTGTAGAAGTACTATTATCTTTTATTAGGACGTATCACATTTTGTTATTTAGTATTATGGACTCTCAGTGCTTGAGAAAGACTGAGGAGTGCCATCTCGTTGTTTGTTGCTTTGATATTAGATATTTGGACTCTCAGTGCTTGAGAAAGACTGAGGAGTGCCAATTCGTATTAGTTATTCGTGAGATACGTCGGGGGCTCGAATGTAAATGAGCCAACAGAACCTTTATAGCTTCCATGAATGTTAGTTATACGTAAATATCATTTAGATCTATTCTTTACGCTATAAGACGCTCGTATAATGTCCAAAAGTATTTGTATTAGCTAATAGGAAATACATTAGGTTAGGCATAGTAATTCCACTTGTGAATTAAACTTTAGGCATAAGATAGAAACCCCCTTTGCAGTGACTGTGCATTACGCAGCATGCCATTCTATTGTTTTAGGATTTAGGATTATTTACTCTTGCATCAATAGATGACTGGATTAGGTATTGTTATATTACTTAGTATAGGCAACAAGATCTACTGTACGCATTGCGCCATACACTAATTATCTCTTCTGTAGGAGGCAAACCTTTGCCATATTTAGTGTTGTCTAGTAGACCCATTTGTATCTATTACACGTGGAACCAGATTCGCATATGACGCAAGTTCCAGACAGCATGATATGGAATCCCCATATCATCGCCTCGCATTAAACTATAGACTTCCCTTTGTTTAAGATTTCGTAAACTCTAGCCTTGCATCAGACTTGAATGCTAGGATGGTTCGAGAATAAGATAACGTTGGAATATCACTATATATGGTTAGATTTCGATAACACGATTGCGCGTGATGATTGCATGTTGTAAGTGCAATGCTTGTGCAATCGAAGCATGCTTTCGGATATATATAACCGAGTTTAGAGTATAGAGGAGGAGAGGAGAAGGTTCAATGGCAGGGACGCGAGTCTCCTAGCCGAACCACTTGTATAGGTATTTGAATGTAGATAAAGGTTAATAGCTATCATGATATATATTAGTTACAACGACTGGAAAGACCGCTCGACTCGAGGCATCCTGACGATGAAAAGACAAAGGCCGCAGCGCAAAGTCAACATCATCATCATGATTGCAGTTTTTTCATAGACTAGATCTTTTCATTTTATTTTATTTCTGATCAATTGTACAAATGGTGACAGTTTCAGTTCAATTTCACAGAAGAATGTAGCAGTTTTTCACTAAATAGCATGCACGAAAAAAGTTCTCGGGAAATGCAATAAGAAAATATATTTCCATGGTTGCAGACCTGACGAGAGCTTGCATGGAGTCTGGGGCAAATGAAAAACACGGGACTCCCTCATAACGTCATTATGGTAGTTAATTGCACCAAGGAATCTGCCCCACCTGCCCCTCTCAGGGGGCCTCCATGGCACTTCTTGGTCAAAGAGAAAAAAGTTCATGAACCTTTGCAAGGTTGCTTCGTATTCCCGTCTCCATGGCATGTTTTCGTGCATGATTTGCGATTGGAAACTTTGAACAAACACCAAAGTCCCTTTACATAGAGAGCACAAAACAGAGCAGCTTGAATAGATGTGTGACCTGCTTTCAGATCACGTAGATGTTGTAAGGCAGGGTAAATCAAGTAAATCAAGGTAAATCAAGATTTGGTTTGCACCTGCAATTATCTCTGTTATTCATCGCAACACTTGTGCCCTACAGCAAGTAGCAGCAGTCAATGCTTTACTATACACCTTTTTCATAAGAAACCGGTTGTAAGAAACCTAGTACTAGACACCCTAGAATTTAACGGATTTTAAGAACTACGTAGAAAGACTTAAGAAGCCTTAGAAATTTCTGTGCCATCTTTCACAAGGAGATCCATTTTTTAGAAGTAAGAATAAATTAATTAGGAAGCTTTTAGGAAACTTTTAGAACTAGCTGTGGCCAAAAATTGTAAAACTTTTGATACTCGGCTTTGAGCCAGGTTTCTTATAAAATAAGTGTGTCTTGTAATAGAAAAATCGAAGCCTTTATTAAATGCAGTTGCTCTGTCTTTTGTTGGGGGAGGGAAGAGGAGATATTAGACATATAGATACACGTCGTAGAAAAGTCCCTTGCAGCAAGTAGTTTCCTCAACATTTGTCACAGACTTGATGGTGATCCGGACAGTACCAAGCCCACCGACATTTAGGGGACCAAGAAGATTTGCCCCGTCTGCTCCCCTCTCTACGCCCTTTGTGTATTTTTTTGTATACAAGTTCAGTTGAAATTTACAGAACACCACTGCAAACAACATGCTACAAGACGATAGTGCAAGGATCATGAAAATACGCTGCAGCACTGCAACTATTATTATATTACCTGTAGTGCATTACTGACAGAAACTGGACAAATAAGAAAGAAAACCGTCACAGTGGTCACTCCACAAAGCGAACCCTGAGGAAAGCCTTGAATAATGAATCAAAGATCTCGTTGTTAACCAAGGGAGGTTTTCATTATTGTTTGGTCCCTTAGCAAAAGAAAGAAAACGAAAAAGAAAACGAACGAAGGTAGAACAAGTCTTGGGGAGTGCTTTCTGAGTTCGGAGTGCTTCTAACGGCCTTGGCGAACCCTGGTTATTTGCTTTCGATAAATTACCTCAACCTCTCATAATCCTTTTTAGAGGTGAATATATAGAACGATTAACAGCGCTTGTTAACAACTGAATGCTAAATTTGCCAAGTGCAAAGTTCAGATATAGCGCCACCCGAGGTACAATTACTTTGGGATATTTAAAGATTTATGGGACTCATTGTATGCAGCAAATATGAATAAAGTTTCATGCATCTTCCTATAATTCAGAATAGATAACCACCAACGGTGATTCTGAGTGGAAAATGCCTTACGTTTGGCTAATTAGGAAACCATTCTCCGCATGCAGTAGATGGGCGTAATCCCATCTGTTGCCTAATAAAGAAATATGAAGCAGGATGTTTTTGGTCGTCAGCTTGCCCCAGCACAATATGATGTGATATACAGTTGACCTATGGCATCTCTTCTAATCAAATTTTAACGCGTATACCCAGGCAGACTATTTAATCTAGCAAGAAGAACATTGGAGTCTACAGATCTCAGAGTCTACAAGTCTCATATTCTTCTTGCTGAATAAAGAGAGATAACTGTTCGCGCTTTCGGAAATTCTCCTATTGTTTGGCGGTGAATTTGAAAAGCCTTTGCATGTGGTTTATACAATTTGTGAACAGCAAAGGAATGCAATCATACATTCAGGCAGTGGGAGACTTTCGCAAATTTACCGACGTTTGTAAAGTGGATTTTCCAACTACCCATACTTTAATTACTAGAATCGCCCACTATTTGCCAAAATTTTAGCTTATCCACGCCAAGGGAACAGTTACCCCCATGCCCCCCTAAAACCGTCACTGCTTTTACACGCGTTTTTTTATAAGGAACCACTTTATAAGGAACCTACATGTAGAAGGCCGAAATATACAAGGAACTTAAACTACTAAAGTAAAAATTCCTAGGGAACTTTTCATTTTCAAATTCCGAGTGCTGTACTCAGATGCAAGTGAAGATTACATTACATTGGATGATATCAATGGAATAGACGTGATACTTCTTGATTAAAATTGTGCTTTTGCATATATAAAACATATTTCCTGCCACATTTGTGCTGTTGAGCTTGAGTTCTAGCCAGAATTAAAGGTAAAATTCAGAATTTCAATGCTTTTCTAGTGTCGGTGCCATTTTTGTGGCACTCTATGTGCAGTGAAAATTAAGGAACTATTAAGGAACTTTTAATACTAGAATTTGATAAAAAGATGTCCGAAAATAAGGAACTTTTAGAACTAGGCTTTTAGCTAGGTTCCTTATAAAAAAGCGTGTAAGCCATATGGATGTTATCCATTTCCCGTGTACTTTATCTCAGTCTAGAACTGAGAATCTTTGTTCTGGGTCGGTCATGTCCTTAGAAACTATAAAATCCTGTATTTTAATACATTTTGGCGTTAGCTTTCCTTTGATGAGGAAAGAAATTTGAGGGGTAGTCATTCGATTGCCTTTTCGTTCAAATATATAAGCATATACAGGAATTTATCTGTTTTTCTTTGTGCTGGCTCTTACCTACTATGGGATGTAGGATTGTCACACCCAGACAAAGATTCTGTCAGCAAATCCCAAAAGTTGCTAGTTTTGTCAGCAATTTTTTTAATTCTGTGTGTTCTAGGAACCCAAAAAGAAGAATTTCGTGTATTTTTCGGAACCCCCTACTGAACATTAGCGACTTCTCTATAAGTATCAATTCTCATAAAGTGAAGGTCCTACAACTCCCCCCTCCCCCCTCAAATGTCTAGGAACGGGCTTGTATTTGGCTCTGCTGTTCATTGTGGCAAGAAATTTAATGATGGAGAACTCATGGCTACCGACCCGATGCGTTTCTTCAAAGGCTTATCAAAAATCTAATCATATAGTGCATTTTGAGGCCCCACGAAGATGCTAGCAGGAACTTACGCAAATGTCTAAAACTCTACTGAGATATTGAATTTGTCGCGGGGGAGAGCAGAAGGTCGTCAATGAGTTGTTTACTTTGAACGAGGAAACGTAATATTCAAGAGAAAGTCGAGCCGTCCACTGTAAGTATAGAGCCTAGACGGCGACACGTGAATATAGTGCCTTGACATACCTTTGAACAGGTCAGCAATACTAATCTTCGTACTTGTAGCCGGCTAGCTGAATATATCCTATAAGAAAGAAATCACATGGCCTCCCAATAGCGAGGCCTTCCCCTGTAGCGAGTTCAGTGAAATATGCAAAGCCTATTTTCTATCATTCATTGTAATCTATATTCAAAAAGAACGTAAGGAGAATCGTGCCTGTGTTGAATTGTCTGTGTTCGGCTGCGTTCGTCTGTGCTCGACTGAGCTTGTCTGAGTTCGTCTGCGTTCGTCTAAGATCGTCTGAGCTCGTCTGAGTTCGTTTCCGTTACGTTTCTAGTATTTTGAATGTCTCTTGCGACGGTCGGAAATCCTTTTGACTTTATAGCAGGGATAGGCACTGTTCTTTCCTTGGGGGCAATCTCATATGTTGATCGGGTAGACCGATCACTACTTTTTGAATCTTATACCATCTGGGAGTCATTACGCTTTTATGTGACTCAGCAACTCTTCTTGGAGTGTGCGCTACTCACTTTCTATTTTAATAATATAATAAATAATAATATAATAATATAATAATAATATAATAATATATTGACTATATGCAAAGCTGACACTCAAAATTGTTGAAGTTTAACAACACTTTGCTGTGCACCTCGTAGCTTTTTATGGAAAATTGCTGGTGTTGTACCCATTTGTGACAGTTGTCTGGCATTTGTTGCTTGCCATGTTTACAGGCCATACAATTTAGGAATTTATTGCAGTTTACAGTTCACACTTGCTGCAGATATCAATAGACCTCTAAGCTCATGCTTCAGTTTTTCTGACAAGGGAGTATACAACCTTAAGGCTCATCGAAAGATTAAGTATTCTTATAAACCACCCCTGTGATTGCAGCCCAAGCAAACTTAAAATAAAATATTTCGTAGTATTAGTATTATTCTTATTTTTCTTTAGAAGTTCAAACATCTTAACCAGGATGAATATATAAAGTACAGAATAATAAGGAAATAATTCACGTCGCTGTCCATTGCATGTACTTTTTTTCTGCCATAGCAAAAATCTTAGGCAGCTCCGGATTTGATGAGCTTTTGATAACAGTTCACATTCTATTCTGTTGTTTCTTTTTTCATTGTTTTAGAATAGCCAATCGTATCCCGCCTTTACGGAGAGGCAAATAATAATGTGTTATTGAAATTTTATTGTTTGAAAGAAGTTTTAGAAAATACTACATAACTCCACAACGAGGGATATTATCCTACACACAAATTAACTATTGTTTTTGTTTTCCTTTTTAAGTTTTGTTAATTCTTTTTCATTGTTGTTCAATTGTATTCGATGTTTTTATTCGTTTTACTTTCTGCTATGCAGTTCTTTGGGAGATTTTTCAGCTTAGAGCGCTAACCTAAACTTGACTGAATTGAACTGAAAGACTAGTAGAGTGTAGGATATGCGAGATATCGTGAGTCCCGTCTCTTGAGGACAAATTAAAGGCGAAAAGCTCGCTAATCTCTGTGCATAGAAAGAAGCCTCCCTCCAACCTGGATGTTTCTTAGTATTTTGTCAAATCCAAACTTGAATGTATCTTAATCCATTCTTATGTTATTGAAATTTCCTATAACAACAAGGCAACTGTGAGACGAGTAGTTTTAGTCGTAAAACACTTGAAAGACGGATGTTAGTTGTATTTTGTTTCCAGTTTATAAAAAATTTTCTCGCAAAAGCAGCTGCCTGATTCTTAATTTTTCTTGTTTCTTGTAACTTGTTTCTTATAAAAACAACGTGTATTTGATTCTGTACATTTCCTGATTGTTTCTTAGATTCGAATATGCTACATGCGAACTTGCCATCGAAGTGCATGAAGTGCCTTCCCATAGAAGGTAGTATGGACCATTCCGCCCTGTCCCATTATCGTCCAGCACATCTTTGCATGTCCAAAATGAATGGATCACCTCACGATGCACCCCTGCTGTCAGCTCTGGCGATTTCTTACCCACCTCGAATACCCTGTGCTGCCGATCCATTCCCAGTTATTGTACAGCACCTTTTCTGGCATGCAACGATACATCAGCAGGGTGTCGAGGCTGATGGTTTTGTCAGGAGAGCTATAGAGTCACTGGTTAAAAAGCTAAAGAAGAGATATAACGAACTAGATGCACTGATTACTGCGATCGCTTCGAAGGTATTTTAGCTTTATCCTGATCCTCAGTATCTCTAGCTAATGAAATCTGAATGAAGAAGAATTATGAGAATGCTGCCTGCACTTGACTAGTTTGAATTTCATTTACTTAGGACTAAACTAGCTTGTATGTTAGTTGCATCCGACATATCTTGAAGTCTTGCTTGGAACCCTGTGTTTTTAACTGGAACCGATTTAAATAGGTTAGTGAGAGAGAGAGAGAGAGAAAGATTTAAATGAAAGAAGGAATGAGCTTTTAAGTATGCGAGTGTATGTGTGATTTAGTGAATGAGTGTGTTTATGAGTGACCGAGCGAGCGAGTAAGGGGGTAGGTGACTGACTGAGTGGGTGAGGGAGTGAATGAGTGAGTAAGTGAGTGAGTGAGTGAGTGAGTGAGGGAGGGAGGGAGGGAGGGAGGAAGTAACTGAGTGATTGAATAACTGAATTTGTGAATGAGTAAGTGAGTGAGTTAGTGAGTGTGATTTAATGATTGATTTGGTGAGTGAATTAGTGATTTAATGAATGAGTGAATGGAGCAGTGGCTCTGTAAAGAATCCAGTCTATGAGTGAGTAAGTGGGTTCTTTTGTGAATAGGTCTGTTTGTCATTGATTCTTCTTGTTTTCACCCTTCTGCACAGGAGAATAGGGGATTTCAATTTACTGGTAAGTAGTATGTAGTGCACTTGCAATAGCGTAGGTCAAGAGCCATTATGCTTCGAAAAGGTAAACGTATTGTGTGTAATTTGCTGAGACTGCCATTTCCCAAATCGTAGTTACGGGAGCATTGCTGCCAAATGTATCAAAACTCTGATAAGGTCTATTTCTCCCCACCTAATTGACCAATCAGCATGCCAAATTGGCCTAGTCTCTGCATGTGTGGTCAGAATCCTGCATGATGATTGGTCAATCAGGTTGGGAGAAAATAGACTTGACAGGGTTTTCAAACATTTGGCAGCTATGCTAGTTACGGGCAGGGAAGTTGACTTGTCGCAGAAATCGGAGCCTGGATCGAGGGCCCTGGCGTATAGGGATCCGACTCTATTTTGGACAGAAATTATGCCACCCTGAGATGCTATCTTCTATAAATGATGGTAAATTTTGTGAGTTCCTTGTAAATTTCTATAGTATTGTTCTTGTTGTATTATCGCTCACTTTGGCATTGTAAAAGGGACCCGGTCCGGAGGGGCCATTAAATCTTTCAATCGGCCCCCGATTACGGATATCCTCAATGTGCTTCTTTGTTTACTTTTCCATGTGTCCTTGCCCTGATTGATGGTAGTACTGTTACAGGGTTCCATACCTTCGAGATGTGTTACATTACAAAGAACGCTTGATGGAAGACTTCAAGTGGGAGAGAGAAAAGATTTCCCTCATGTAATATACGCGAGATTATGGAGGTGGCCCGATGTACATAAAATGGAACTTAAACACACTGATTCATGCCAATATGGTTATGATGTAAAGGACGATAACATTTGTGTCAATCCTTACCATTATCAAAGAGTCAGTCCGCCAGGTATCTCTTTTATTTCTGCATGATCTCAAATTTCTAGAGCATTCTGTGGTTATAAAATGTCTCTTAGTTCCCTGACATAGGCCTACAGATTTGTTCATTTGCTCTTCTCCCCATCTATTCGTTCAGCCACTCGTACACCCTTCCATCTATGGCGCCATTCATAAACAAGAATGTCTACCTATGCATCTCTCCCTCCATCCCCTTCTAACCCTCCGTCCATCCCTCTTGTATCGCCCAGTCTGTTAATCAGGTATTCGATCAATAAATTAGACGACCAATCAATCAATCTATCGATCGACCGATCGATCGACCAAACTTTCAATGATTCCCTTCTTAGGTTTTTTCGTCGCCTCTTTCATTATTTCATTTGTTCATTTAATTTGCTCATTAATTTATTGGAAAACTTTGGTTTTCCTCTTTTTTGAGTCATGCATTTGCTATAGCAGAATTCCCATGCTTTCTTTTGTCCATTAGACTGGTTTAATATTGCATCAGATGAACTTGCTCCGAATCTACCAAACTCCAGTTCATGTAAGTTTCCCGTGAATCAATCAATTTTCGTATTATAGTTCCCTTCCTTTTAACCTATTTCTTCCTTTAATTTCATACACCTATGCCTGTATGTTTGATTTTATGTGCAATGAAACTTTTTCCATTTTTCTTCACATCCATAACTTCCAAAATCTCTTGCATCGTGTTTAAGTTTCGCAGTTCTATAGGAGACGTGCACTAGCTTACGATATTCACGTACGCCCCGTTGTAACAAATTAGAACATTCTGTTTTCTTCAGTCAGCAATGGCTCATCTCATCGTGAATCACCTAAACAAGGTCAATCAAAAGAAGCGAACGATAAAGACTCCGTAGCAGGTTCTTCACCTCAACACGAGAGATATCCTCATTCGGCATCCAGTGGAAATGAAACACCTGGAAGCCAAGAAACAATAGATTTTAGGTAAGATGCTTGCAACTAATAATGCTATTCACTCAGTGCCGTTTCATTTGATGTCATGATTATCTGAAAATTTTATGAACTGATAATTTTATTTCCGTTAAACAATGAAGAGACGGAAGTGCACGAAAGTAGAAAAACTGCATTGTGGCTGACGTCTGTTAACCTCATTATGAATTATATCGATTTAGTGGTATAATCTTGTTATTTCTGGATTAAACACGGTTTAGCTTTTGTTTGGACAAAGCAAGAACAAATTTCTTGGCTGATTGCACCAGCAGAAAACACTATTAATTCTGGCAAGCGATCATGTGTTGGCTGTAGTTGTTGTTGCAAGGAAGACAGTTTGTCTTTGAAATTTTGGTTGGATACTGCTCTGCCTTTGTTTGTACTCAAGAAACATTCAAGTGCTGGTTTTCACCGCCACTTTCTTGAGCAATTTCCTAACTGTTCACTTGATAGTTTGTTTTGAATTGATTTCTAGTTTGAAAAGACCCACTAATAAAAATAGGAAAGAGAAGAAAAATACAAAGAGGAAAAGGATAAATGATGTAAGAGTATGCAATATCTTTTTGTTTGAATTCATTGCTGCTTTTAACAACCAAAGTTGATTCTACATATTACTAACAACTGATAGGTCTATAAGAACTTAAGAATTGCAATGTACAGCAAAAGATACGATAAAATGTATTTCGAACTTTGCATTAATCTTCAGTTAGAACTTGCAGTATGTAAACAGATACGTCTATATGCAAAATGCTATTGGATACAAGAGATCCCATGAGAGTATGAAAAACAGAAAGCAATCGTTAAAATACATTTTATAACATCATAACAAGATAACACACTCGCTATTTCTTGATAATGAACTGTTTGCTCCTAAACTCGTCCTTACTTTTCAAAGCATCCCATGTCAGCTTTAGATTATTTTTATTACTTTTCTTTGCTGCTTACAATCTCTCTTTTATATTAATATATTTATTTTCTTACTTCATTATATTCTCTTTGGACTTTTGGTTTTTGGCAGAAGCTATTCATAATTCTCGGCTTTATTCTTTGTGTAAAATATCAATTCAGATTTGTTTTCTTTCCATTTAGTAATAGTAGTGATAAATTATCTCCGTGTGATAATGTTTGTAATCAGCATACTAATATTTATACTATAATGGTAGTGGTAATGCTTTCAATAAACTTCTTTACTATGTTATGCCAAAACTTCAAGAATAATCGACGCAAGATGTTTAGCATAATGCATGTATCACTCATGATGGCATGACACGTCAGACTTCAGATAGTGACCGAACAATGCACGAAAATACATACCCAGATGTAGATTGAAACTCACATGAGAAGAGCAACAACCGTGTTTGATTGGGTACTTTTCTCAGTATACAGGATTCCATTCACTCCTTGCCTGACAATCAGTCCCTGAATATCGAGTTGTTTTGTTTAATATTACTTGACGTTTTGAGCCAGACTTATCAATCAGCACTATATGCGACCGGGACAACTTCATTGCAGCTGTCCTCAAAGTCCGTTTTAGTTGACTTTGTTATTAGTCCGATCTGTTCGTCTACTATCCTGATTTTGCAATTCTTCTAACTTAATTTGGAAAATATAAAATTCCTTTGTTATAAAAGAAAGCTCATATTTGCTATTAGATCAAAACTATCTAATACTATAATTTGCTTGACGTACCTCAGAAGTTTAACCTTGACTTAATCCTGGCGTGATTAACTTAAAAATATTTCATGTTGTATCATTAATTGGAACACTTCTAACTGTATAACTTATTAAAGTCTGTCTTCAGTTCGTTATGTTGTGAAGTTTAATATGGGTATATTAGGAACGAAGTGTACAAGCTTTGTTATAATATTAATATCTTCATTGTTATTGTGAATGCGGTTACTGTTTCAGGTTGGAAGCCCAGAAAAAACAAATAAGATTGAAGAAGTTAAAGAGGAAGAAATCAATGTAGTGGATGTTATGGAGAGTGAACAAGTTTCTCCAGCAAGGTGAAAATTCTTCTATCAATATTTTTCTCCTTATCAAGTAAATTCAACATTGCCACTCCATGGGTTTTCCTGTCTTCCAAATGAAGCACTACTCAAATTCATTTTGTACGGTGACGAAAGGTTAACAATTGACGACGTCAATAAGAAGCTACCTGAGGCTACCCTCAAATTCATTGATGCTACTGAACGCCTTTAAATATTCCATTGATGCAAAATCCCAAACATTAGCACATAATTTTTTGTCAGTTTGATTTGTTCAATTTGTTTCATGTTTATGTTTTCATCGTAAATGATTTTTTTATTTGTAATAAGGTAAGTCACTTTTGCTTGTATATTGTATGTTAGTGTCGTACATTTTTATGTTAGAGCCACGGCATGGCCATTGTCTTTTCCCCCCAATTCTATCTTTCCTGTATTACTGTATTGTAATTGTCAAGTATAGTTGGGTAGAATGTCATCGTAGTAAATTGTATGAATAGAAGAAATCCTTGATCCTCATTATACGTTTGAAAGATTGTCTCCTACAAGCGTCAATATTTGCTTGAGTTTCTTTTGATAGTTTTTAAGTCTGGATGATGCAATTTCTCAATACGATGATCCAACATGGTTGTTACACCGGATCTTATCGTTCCTTTCTAGAAGTGGATCAGTTGGAAGTACATGCACAAGCGTACCTGAGAATTCCTCCGGAAAGATGTGTATATTCTGTAACTTAGGACAGGATACTGTGCTATTTCCAACGTCCCTTAGTCGATATGGGCCTATCGCCATCAACAGACGTAAGAACGGACGCCGTGATAGTAATGGAGATATCTTTAGGCCGTATCTGAACTGTGAGAAAAGCAAAGAAAACAAGCCAGCACATGAGAAGAGGATGAAACGGACGGGGAGTAATACGGATGATAATCTGGGTGTTGGGTTTAGTGAGAATTTGACAGTAATGGAGGTTTTAGATGGGCATGATATTTTCTGGGCTCATGAGGCTTGCCTTATATGGAGTAGAAGTACCCTGAGGAACATTTCAAAAAATACGGAGGAGCAGCTTGTTGAGAATATCGAAGAGAACTTGAAACAGGTGAGCGATGATAAGATCTACCCCGAGATCCATTTTCAAAATAATTTTCGATGTCGTAGCAAGATTTGACCTCAAATAGATGCCAGTCTCAAAGCGAGACTTGATCTCAAAATGAGCCAACTTCTTATTGGGCGCATGGCTTCTCACTAAGGCCATCTTTTAGGTAGACTTACAAAAACTTGAATTTTTTATTTTGTGTACAAATTGAAAAGTATCATGGAATTTCCTAGTACTTTTGGAGCTCATAAGAGTGATAGCTACTGTGATAATCACCTAGTCTCAAATAAACGCCGCCCTCCAGTAAATGATGCAGTCAAATCAAACCTTATGAAACAAGCGCCGCCCTCTTACACGCCCCCCTCTGTTAAACGTCACAAAAATAAACACCGTGGCATTTGTTTGAAGAAATACAGTAATTTAATGTAGCCTCAAAAGCTATATATTTCAGAACGAAAGCAGTTTACATTCACAGATTTTGTAGCTTTTGCTTTATGCTAAAAAGTATTCAATCCATAAATCATCCCCTTTTCCATCCACACTTCGAGTTTTTCCTACTAAATTTTGGATGCAGTACCACTACCTACTAATGAGACATCTGCTGCTTCCAAGCCGACCTGATACAAGATCTTCGGTATAGCAGTAGTACCATGCAAGTTTCACTATCTGTAGTGATAACAGAATATTTACTATTCAAGTGCAAAACGCTTCATTGGAAAGTGAAACTCACCGTGGAAATTATTTCAACACTCAAAGAAATCTTGGAAGTTTTTGTGTACATTTTTTCTATAAGAAAACGATTTGTAAGAAAATAGTACTGGACTGCGCGGAAAGGTAGAAAGGCTCTGGACTTTTGAGACGCAAGAAAGCAAACAATTTCGTATTCATTTAGAATTCCAATTTTCTTTCACGCCTGTCATCTCTTTTGCTTAATTTATATAGATTTCCCTGTGTTAATCTGTGTATTCCATTGTTTTGCTTCTGTAATACCCTTCAGCCTGTGTGACACTGTAGTGTTACACGACTGAAACATTCTTACTAAGAAAGTCTTGAGAAAACTTTTTGTACTGAAATCTTGAAAAGCTTACAAAATTTTAATACTGGACAAGAAAACCTTCTTATAAAAATGATTTTTGTATGCATATGTTTTACTTCTGTTACATCCAGCACTGGTTACATCTGTGACTATATTCTATTATAGCAGTTATGAAAAAGTCCGTCCTTTATTTCCGTACCGAAAAAAGATCAAAAAGTTGATTTACCGTTTCTCTCTTCTCCTGTCATTGCAAGTCAACTGATAGATTTTGCTGACTAAGGTGAATGCAACCCGTTCCTTTTTTAGAATACTACGGATAGTATTGTGTTAGCATCAGGGCAGATAGTTTGGATCCAGATCTATCCATTCCTAGTAGAAACCCCTTCTAAGTTGTGTCTCATCTGTTTTTTATTCTCTACCCAGTAAAACAGGATCTTAACAGCACAGTCTTTTGCTTTACAGCTTTGTAGCCACTGTGGAAAGTTTGGTGCGAGTATCAGATGCCAGTCAATTGGCTGCAATAAAAGTTTTCATTTTCCTTGCGCTGTGATCAGTGGATGTTATCAGGTAACTGTCTTTGTTCCTATTCCATTGTAGGCAAAGTACTTTTTGCCTTAGTCTCAAGTAGCAAAATTCACCGTAAACCGTAAGCCAAATCTTTTTACTACTTTCGGGCGATGTTGATAAAAGTACAGAATTAAAGGTGATTTTCTGCGCTGCACTTTCTACACTCATTTTCTATCTCAATATCACCCACTGTTTGTTGTGACAAAAAGCGAAATGATGAAATTAAAGAACTGCTATTCAGCTTCAGAGATCTTCCTGAGCAAACGTTCAGGTGAATCATAGGTGGCAACGGAATGAGTTTCGTTAGGTATAGAGTAAATGATGTTTATGGGCCTTTAAAGAAGGATTGCAAGCAGGCAAAGGATATCACTATGTGGCCTGCTATTTTAATGTAAATATAGGGAGGGAGGTTGTATTTCCAAAGAGTAACATATCATGTTGCTTTCCACGCGCAGATACTCTGATATTTCCTGTAATTAATTTCCTAGCTATTTTCAATGGGCTTCAAAAATGTCATGTTTGTCCGGCTGTTATAGCAGGGGGGATAGAAACAACAGACTATTTGTTTCTCTCGTGCTTGAAACATCGTTGTAAAATTCAGACATTTGTAGCATTGTGATCTTCTTTAACTATTGTGTGTGTGTGTGTGTGTGTGTGTGTGTGTGTGTGTGTGTGTGTGTGTGTGTGTGTGTGTGTGTGTGTGTGTGTGTGTGTGTGTGTGTGTGTGTGTGTGTGTGTGTGTGTGTGTGTGTGTGTGTGTGTGTGAGTGAGTGAGTGAGTGAGTGAGTGTGAGTTTGAATGTGAATTTGATGGTGAGTGAATGAGTATGAGTATGAGTATGAGTATGAGTATGAGTATGAGTATGAGTATGAGTGAGTGAGTGAGTGAGTGAGTGAGTGAGTGAGTGAGTGAGTGAGTGAGTGAGTGAGTGATTGAGTATATGCACGTGTGTGTTTTGTGTTTGTGTGTATGCTGCTTGTATTGCTTGTATGGATTTAGGTTTACAAATAATTCAGTGTTTCAATTTCTCTGATTTATACCTTCGTTAATAAGTCATCACTATTACCCTTGGTCTGAGGAATGGACGAGAGTCATATTAGATATTTATGGAGATCGATGACAGAAATTTGGCATTTTGTCGTAGGACCTTGAAAGATTGACCTTTTACTGTCAGAGGCATCTTGAAGAGGCTCGAGATTTTGGTAAGCGCTTATTTTCCAGCATTGATTTAACGTTTTCTGCTGTTGCTATTATAAACTGATTATATCTTGTTGGAGATTTCTTGCTCATTTTTCCAATAGTCTCTATGTTTATTTTAGCATCTTGCCATACATGTAGAAAACCTGGAGATATCTCGTCACTTTTACGATGCTCGCTATGCCAGAATCATGTGCACTCAACTTGCTTATCTAAGCAGACTACGGTTCTCCCAGTGAAAAGGTTGGGCTGGAAATGCGACAACTGTCAAAGATGCCAGATTTGCCGGTGAGTCATGGTTGATTTCAGATGGTCATATTGTGTGAATGATGTGTATGAATGAATCTTTTGAACAGTGCCTATTTTGGTGTGGTATTGGCCAGATATTGTGATCTTCGAAAATAAGATTGTGGTCCTGAAAATATATTAATTTGCGATGATATTGAGAATCTACAGTTTCTTTAGTCCTGCTTGACGAGCGTTTCTTACGATTACCTTTTGTAATGTTTCATGATATGCCAAAAAGAACATTCAACGCCGTTCGTCGTAACGTCGTAACGTCGTAACGTCGTGACAAAAGAAGTTGCTACCTGCGACTTTTGAGAAGCAAAGGGCATTGGTGCCTAAAAATTCATGAAAGGAGTCGTCGGGGTTTGCAATGGCATAGTGTGGTTTCGGAAATATTCCTTAAAATAGGCACCGCTGTTGAGTGTCAAAGAATAGATTGTATCCTAAATAAGAAATGCCTCCTCTATCTCCCTGGTGGGGCACTGCTCCATCTGCCCCTTTGAACTTTCCCACCACTGACCCAAGATAGGTTTTGTTGCCAAAGTACTTTCTACAGTACAAAAAAGCGGCAAGATGTTTAAGACATAGCTTGTCTTGAACATTTTGCTCTGTTTCGTGTTGTAGTGAAGTTCTATAGTACCAGCAGGCGGATAAAGGACTTTTCGTTCAACGCAAGGAGTATTTACCATGGGTCTCTGTTACAGGTGCTTCAACATTAATGAGTGACATGATCTGCAGAGTTTATTGAAATAAGGATAAGTCAGTTTATTTGATAATTTGTTGTTTTTGTTTTTGGTAACTTTCTATAGTTTTAATTCCTAATTCTATGCAAGTTTATGGATCTTAACAAAAGTTTGGAATAGGCAAATGAGACTTCCCCCATTGTGTATCCGAAGAAATATCATGACGCTCGAATTAAGTTTTATTTGTAGCTAGCTCTTACAGTAATTCGATTTCTTTGTAGGAAAGACAATAAAAGAAGCACTTGTATTTCCTGTACAAGGTGCTACAAGAATTTTCACAGCAAATGTCTGCCCCCAGATAAAAATGCAGGATCTTCTTCTCGATTTTGGATGTGTGAGGTAAGTCTCGATATTTCGTCTTTCGCTAAAATTGATTATATAGTTGCACCAAAAGCTAGCAATTTATTATACTAACGGAAATTACCCTCCTCCCAACTCTAGTTCAAATTTTGATATGTTATCAGGTAATTCCAAGGCCTAGATTTGTCGTCTTTTTGCAAATCCTTTTCAATATGGTGTACTTCTTCCAGATGTGCAAACTAGAGGTATCAAATGATCAAGAATTCGGAAGGAGGACGTCATTTGGCAATGTGTCATTTTCACCCAATACTAGTCCTTCAGCATCATCGTCATACTCACGTGATGAAAACTCCTCTCCTTGTGATACCAAGCCGGAGACCTTGAATACGGAAGCTACAAGATGTGTATTGTGCGACAAAGACTGCTCTGTGAAGGAGGATGTGTTGTCTTGCAGATACTGCGCAGGGTACTAGCTTGCATTTCGAGTTACAAAATTCGAGTAGTTTAGTGATATGTTGTTGACTATTGCTAACCATTTGCATATGTAAACAAGAAGATAATACCCTTTTTGCGATCCTCTGTTATTTTAATCCTCTGCTCGGATTTTAGTTCTCCGAAAAAAAACCCACTTTACAACATACAGCTTACAGATTTTACCTTGCAGTTTGGCTTTGCTTTTGATTTTTTGATCAATGTTATTATTATCACTGTTACGTTCCTGCATCAGAAGCAAACCCTGGACTAACCCTGATCTTCTTACGTACTAAGCTGTATAGATCCATATACTATTTACGTTCAAGCTTGTTTTGTAAAAGGATTTTTTTGACTATATGTGCAGCCTTGTCTGCCAGATACAGATTACCTATTATCAGAGAGATTTTTATTTGTATTAGTACTTTAGATATACACGTAAGAATTAAAGCAAAAACAATTACGTAAAGTTTGGCTACTTTCATAGCTAAAAAGTTAACTCAAAGTAGCACGATTTGTGTATTATTTTGGCAGCTTACATTCTTTTTGAAGCTTGTACATCATTATTCCATGTTTTAGCTTTGTTCACATGGCTTGTGATCACGTTCCGGTTGAATTATACGAGTTCCTAAAAGAGAAGATGTACTCCTGTCTGCCATGCAGGAGAGCCCATAGTATGAAAAAGATTGCAAGGTGTCAGGTATGCCAACTTTCTTCATGGAACTCATTTTTGTTTCAATTTATCATATCTGTTCAGGGTAATTGCTCGACTAAAGTTGTTTTACATACTGCGCTTTAAAAAAATATAGATATTTTAGAAGATTTACAACGTTGGGATAAAGATGGAAAGGAATAACTGTGTATAGTTACTTAATCATAAAACAAATTTAAAAGCAAGGCTATGCTCAAAGTATGTTATTCTTCATTGATGATTTGAAAGGGATGAATGATTTAGCCATCTGATTTTCTTACTACCCTTCTTATGTCTTTTGAACATAAATGATCGCACCTGTTGAACAACAGTAAGAATATACCGAACTAGGCTCTGCTGACTCATGTAGTCAGCCTTAAATTATTGTTCACAATAGCAAATTTATTATTTCTGTTTGTTGATTTGCTTGTGTGTAGAAAGATTCGTTCCTGCCTTCAATCATTACCAAAGTCTTGGAGCACTTACAGTATTTCTTCACATGACTGAGCACATATCCCTCCCCCCTTGAAAACAATGTTGATTTACGGTGGTTTGACACGCAGTGCATAAGTCAAATTGCTTTCAGAGAACTTTCTTGCAACAAAACCTGTAATTCAACGCTATTTAGGGGGGGGGGGTGGCATTGTTTTTCTGCTTGATGGGATTCTCATCACTGTCATTAAAAATGCTGTCGTCACGGGGTTTTCCAAGGTCTACTGAAAGTGGTAGTATCTTTCTTTTCGAAATATTTATTGAGATATATATTTTTTAAACAGGTCACTCATTTAACAAAAACCACATTCTGGGACAAACGAGCTACTTCGATGGACACAAGCGACTCTTTTAATTTCCGAGATCGGACTTCAGAAAGGTTAGTAATTGGAAGTGAGCGAACCGGGCATCCAGGAAAACTGTATGACTCAGAGGATCTGATGACCACCGGACTGATTATTACAGAACCAATAACCTGGTCAAGGCTGAAGGTTGTTTACTCGTTCGAGTATGATGGCACCTTACGGTAGTGTTAAGGTTTGTCCACTTTGGTTTTTGAGAACCGAATGCTGAATGGATGCCTCCGCCTAGGTTGAGGAGAATTGCTTCTTAGATAAAGCAAACTTTATCTTGATGAAATCGCTACACCTGCTCTTTTGTTTATACGTTCTAGCGTTTGTTCATACAAAAGAGGCTTGTTTTTCAACATCCACAAATGAAATCATTTAGAATTCAAAGAGAAAAGCCGAGACTAGGAGGAGTTTGATCAAGAATCATCAGAACTTCAAGTGTTTCAGTATTTCATTCGCCTAGTTTTTAAAATCTGCATAGTGATTTCAAAGGACATGTAGATCCTTTGATGTCCTTGGAAACGACATTTCCTCTGATGTGTCGTTTTTGTGGCCATTTGACTAGAATAATAAATAGCAAAGCTTCTTCAAGTTAGTCCGCGTGTACACGGTATCAGATCACTTTTGAATCGAGCTGTACAAAAGCGTTGCGGATTAGCCGTGTGTTTAAGCTACGAAAATTAGTACACAACAGTTCTCTACCTGCTTTCAGATACATTTTTCCGTATGCGAGTAGGAAGATGAAACGATTGTATACCTGTATAGAACTGCAACAATTCCAGTATAGCGTAAGCGCAACGAAATAGAAAAGGCTTTTGCATCTGATCAGAGGGATCTTGTTCCGTGTATGCGCAACCGTAGTTACCTTGTTATGCATTCACCCACATACAACGCATCTTTTTAGCGCCTTTGATGTTCGCGCTGCTCTGTTGTGATGTATCACTTTATTTGATAGATTTTTTTCTACGAAAACGAGAAGTGTACATGAATAGTAGGCTTTTTACTCATAGTTTAGCTGTTTAACGCACCTTGACAAGATTTATTTTCTATTTTTGTTTTGTACATTATTTTCATTTATTTTTGAAAAACTATAGGATTATTCGCTTGCTTGGCAGTACGCCCTCTTCGACGAAAAATTCTTCGGTTTTTGGCCATCATTGCCTAGATTTCACTACTTGGCCTTTCCAGTCCACTCATCAACTTCGCAGTCTACCCTTCAACTCCCCAGTCCATCCTTCAACTCCCCAGTCCATCCTTCAACTCACCATTCCATCCTCCAACTCGAAAACTCGGCTTTTACCCCAAAGTTAGAGTTTGCAAACGAGACAAATTGTGACATGGTTAACCTTGCACTTCAAGAATTTCCTCCATGCATTATTGTACCATTATTGAATAAGTGATAAACTTTGCTGGGAGCTCAGCTCTATTTGTTTCAGGCCATAACTTGGTAAGTATTCCAATAAATAAGAATCCATCATTTCAAATATAAAGAGTGGCTGGAGAAACCAGAGTAGTCTAGTGAATCATGGCATTACAATTCATCGCGATTTACCCTCCTAAATCACTTGGCAATGCTTTTCCTAACCAGGTATATTTGCCCCACATTCTGCATACCCTTCAGTAATTCATTAAAGGTTGTTACTCCATTCTAAGCAATGTGTAGCAAAAGGATTTTTAAACTTTCAGCTTTTTTGTGGAATGTTCCTCGCTCTTGAGTTTTCCGGGAAATTTTATTAAGATTTTTTTATTATTTTAATGCTTATCGAGGTCGAATTCCTGCTGGCCAGGAGCGAAAAACTCAGGGAATATGCGAATTTTAATTTCTAATCGATTGTCTTTCCACGCTAGCATAGGTGTCTCTTAGCTATAGTACCGAGTATTTTGCACACAGTGCATGGCCTCGTTTCACTCCAAGTAGTTGAAGCTTCTTTTTGTGAAATAGGACTAAGCATAAATGCTTTATTGAGTGAATGAGTGAGTGAGTGAGTGAGTGAGTGAGTGAGTGAGTGAGTGAGTGAGTGAGTGAGTGAGTAAGTGAATAAGTGAATGAGTGAATGAATGAATGAGTGAGTGAATGAGTGAATGAATGAATGAATGAATGGGTGAGTGAGTGAATGAATGAATGAATGAATGAATGAATGAATGAATGAATGAATGAATGGGTGTGTGAGTATGTATGAATGTAAGAAATAGAGAATGTTAGTAAGAGAGAATATGAGAGAGAGGAGGAAAGTGAGATCACTCAGTAGTTGAAGGCTATTTCATTTGGAAGAAGGATTTAACATGCGTAGGTTGTCATGTAAGGGGGCTTTTTGGAAAAGAAGACATTTCCTTATCGATGAGTAACTCAAATTTAATGCGAACACAGTATCTATTCTACTGTTGATTAAGGATTTTCGTCAGTTGCCATGTTATATTGAGTTCATTGTATGAATAGTACGTAGGCCATTGTATACTTAGGCAAATTAATCGATACTTGTTTCCTTACTGATGCCAGGTATTTCCTGCTTCTCATATATGCGCACAACATTGTATGTATTTATATTTTTGTAATCAG
Source organism: Mastigias papua (assembly GCA_964019165.1). Lineage (NCBI taxonomy): Eukaryota > Metazoa > Cnidaria > Scyphozoa > Rhizostomeae > Mastigiidae > Mastigias > Mastigias papua. The sequence continues at coordinate 19,020,236 of OZ025268.1, forward strand.
TTTCGTTTTGCGAAAGCAACAGTTGCGATATCAAAGTAAATGAAAATTTTAGGCTCTTTAGGGAACTTGTATAAGATTGAAAAACAAGCATTGTTGAAGAACGAAAATACCAGCTTAATTTATCAGGAATACTTATACAGGCCTTTCAATGAGTAGATTTAACGCGCGCTGCCAATCGCGCGCGTGGGATCATTTGCACGCGCTAAACATTCAGTTCCTTGGTACTTGGATGTGCATCTTTGATAAAGCTGGCGCGAGCGATATTTCGAGCGCGTGAACTGAGCAGGACGCGTGCCTGCGCGATCGTGCGCGATCGTGCGCGTCTCATTGAAAGGCCTGCTTATTTGATACTTGTAATGGAATCCCGTGTTTATGACACCTAGAAATCATTATCATTGCCACACAAAGGTTTAAATCCAAAATATATTACACGGTTTTTATAAGAAACCGCTTTATTAGCACCCTACATCTGGAAAGCTAAAAAATATAAGGAGCTTTTACTACTAATGAGAAAGTCCCGAATGAACTTTTCATTTTCGACTTTTCTTATCGCTGCAAACAATCGAGAATTAAGAAGCCAAATTCGGATAAATTATGTGTAATCTAATTGGCATAAATTTTGTTGAAACTTGCAATGTCTATAGTCCTAGCACTGAACACTTGACTTGCAACGTCTGTAGCTTTAAATGTGCGGTTAAAATTAAAGAATTAGTAAGGAACTTTGAGTAGTAAAATGTTGTCAAACGAAGTCCATATATAAGGAAGTTTTGGAACTAGGCCCTTTGCTAGGTTTCTTATAAAGAAGACGTGTAGTATACGAATACACCATGATCAACTTTCTATAGTGCATCTAGCATGGTTGCGAAATTTATGCTTATGCTGATTTAAGCTGAACGATACGATAGGGCCTAACAGACTGGTGATTCGTAAACTTTACTGACATTCGCAGTGACAGATTCAGGTTGGGTTGTATTGTGAGTGGCAAGTAGGATACCATTCTTAAGTACAGTTAATGTATAGAGCCTCTGGTACCGTGTGTTAATAAGTGGTTTACTGGTATTGTGTCGTTCCAAATACGCGCTTAATGTGTTGCAGATGATGTCTTCTTGTTTGCGAAGTAATAGATATTAACTGAGTTCATTTACGCGGGTTTCTAGGGTCGTATTATCCCCTTCTCCATTCCCTCTTTTGCAGCATTGATGTATTATTATGCATGGAGTTGTCAATAATGTAGACGGTAAATGGCAGAGAATACATGCCATATTCTCATATCTCCTCAGTACATTATAGCCGCACACGAGCGTTAGTGCTATGCTAAATCAAGACCCTGTTTAAGCAGCTATTGAGTAAAATGCTGATCACTTAAACATTGCATTGTATGGGTTGGTTGTATAAGATTTCGATTAGTCGTTTCATTGAAATATTTTTGCATGTTAGAAAGAGTATAGTTGCTGGAATTCACATTTACCAAAACTCAGCAAAATGCGAAGAAGAAAGAGTGTATTATGAGATAGCTTCATGTAGCAAAAGTGGGTTCGATATGCATTTATATACCTCCTGTTTCCCTTGGTTGCCAACAGTAGAATCCCTTCTTTTCCTTTTCTATCCTTTTCTGCCCTCTTCATTACTGAAAAACCTAAGACCATAGACAGAGGCGATTAATTTAAGATAAGATACCAACTGGGAAGAATGAATGAATTAGAAAAGTAACTAAATCCCCTGTGTTTGACCCAGTGAAAAACTCGGACCATATCACATAGTCTCTTAGAACTGGGCGCCGCATTGATGCAAATATATGTTGTTTTTTGTTCAATAGAATCCTCCTCATAACGAGGAATATATATATATATGTATATATCATAAACACGGCTGTGTCTGTGTCTGTACGTAAATTTATTGATAAAGTGCAATGTTGGTTTTCACTTGTTGATTTAAAGAGAATTTATATGATTTAGACAACTATTGAAATCAAGGTTGGTTAAGACATTACTATGCAGAGACAATTAACATACCATACATATCACTCATATTATGCATTGATGCAAATACATATACATATATCAAACCATGCTATTCAAAGAACAGACAACTTTTTATTTGTCATCCCCACCTTCTCTATCTACACATAGTCCTTTTATTACCACAGTCCAACTGACGGACGATAGCAGTCAGCTAATTTTGGCAAATATGACCCACATTAAACTTGATACATTTTGATTGCAGATTGACAAGTGATGAAAATAAGCCAAGTTTGGCCGATCCGTAAAGATATAGCCTTGGTATTTTCCCAAAAAATAACCACACTTCAAATTGATTGGTTGTGATTGCAAAATTATACTCGATGAATATGAGACAATTTGAGCACTACGTACGCATATAGCCTTGGTAATTTACTGACAACAACCCCGAGAAAGAAATTTATTCACGTTGTTAAAAGATTCATGATTCATGATCATACACCATATTTACCATAAGTCACAACCAATCGCAATAGCTTCGGTATTTTGCTCAAAAATGACCAAATTTGAAATTGATTGATTTTGATTGAACATTGAAAAGTGATGAAAATGAGCCATTTTTGGGCAAACAGTAAGGCTATAGCCTTGGTATTTTGCTCAAAAATGACCAAATTTGACATTGATAGAGTTTGATTGAACATTGAAAAGTGATGAAAATGAGCCATTTTTGGGCAAAAAGTAAGGCTATAGCCTTGGTATTTTGCTCAAAAATGACCAAATTTGAAATTGATTGATTTTGATTGAACATTGAAAAGTGATGAAAATGAGCCATATTTGGGCAAAAAGTAAGGCTATTGTTAAAGTACTAGTTCTGTTATTTAGTTTGATGTTGTAATGTGGACTGAAATGTCGTTTTGTGTATTCATAGTAGTTCCGCTTTGTGCTGTTCAGTTTTCCACATTTAGTGTTTACATCATGCCATGTCATCGTCCCATGTCCCTTGAGTGGTTATCACGTATTGTCTATTCTTGGTGTATTGCATTATTGTGTGTTGTCATCACTCTGTTGTTCTTGTGTAATTCGTATTCGATATAAATGTGGGTACGTTGTGTGTTTGAAAAGAGAGTCGCTAGTTGAGTCGTTATATGAAGTCGCTGAAAGTCGCCGACAGTTGCCGTTGCCGTTGCCGTTGCCGTTGCCGTTGCCGTTGCCGTTGCCGTTGCCGTTGCCGTTGCCGTTGCCGATCATTCTCCACTTAATAGATTTGTCGAACTTGGAACATTTACATATACTGTCACCTTTATGTGTTATTTATGTGTGTCGTAGCTGTGTTTAATATTCATCGTTCATTTGTTCTTGCTTGTAAAACGTCTGTTGTTTTACACTATACCCTTGGTATTTTGCTCAAAAATCACCAAATTTGAAATTGATTGATTTTGATTGAACATTGAAAAGTGATGAAATTGAGCCATTTTTGGGCAAAAAGTAAGGCTATAGCCTTGGTATTTTGCTCAAAAATGACCACATTTGAAATTGATTGATTTTGATTGACCATTGAAAAGTGATGAAAATGAGCCATTTTTGGGCAAAAAGTACGGCTATACCCTTGGTATTTTGGTCACAAATCACCAAATTTGAAAATGATTGATTTTGACTAAACATTGAAAAGTGATGAAAATGAGCCATTTTTGGGCAAAAAGTAAGGCTATAGCCTTGGTATTTTGCTCAAAAATGACCAAATTTGAAATTGATTGATTTTGATTGAACATTGAAAAGTGATGACAATGAGCCATTTTTGGGCAAAAAGTAAGGCTATAGCCTTGATATTTTGCTCAAACATGACCAAATCTGAAATTGATTGATTTTGATTGAACATTGAAGAATGATGAAAATGAGCCATTTGTGGGCAAAACGTAAGGCTATAGCCTTGGTATTTTGCTCAAAAATGACCAAATTTGAAATTGATTGATTTTGATTGAACATTGAAAAGTGATGAAAATGAGCCATTTTTGGGCAAAAAGTAAGGCTATAGCCTTGGTATTTTGCTCAAAAATGACCAAATTTGAAATTGATTGATTTTGATTGAACATTGAAAAGTGATGAAAATGAGCCATTTTTGGGCAAAAAGTAAGGCTATAGCCTTGGTATTTTGCTCAAAAATGACCAAATTTGAAATTGATTGATTTTGATTGAACATTGAAAAGTGATGAAAATGAGCCATTTTTGGGCAAAAAGTAAGGCTATAGCCTTGGTATTTTGCTCACAAATGACCAAATTTGAAATTGATTGATTTTGATTGACCATTGAAAAGTGATGAAAATGAGCCATTTTTGGGCAAAAAGTAAGGCTATAGCCTTGGTATTTTGCTCAAAAATGACCAAATTTGAAATTGATTGATTTTGATTGAACATTGAAAAGTGATGAAAATGAGCCATTTTTGGGCAAAAAGTAAGGCTATAGCCTTGGTATTTTGCTCAAAAATGACCAAATTTGAAATTGATTGATTTTGATTGAACATTGAAAAGTGATGAAAATGAGCCATTTTTGGGCAAAAAGTAAGGCTATAGCCTTGGTATTTTGCTCAAAAATGACCAAATTTGAAATTGATTGATTTTGATTGAACATTGAAAAGTGATGACAATGAGCCATTTTTGGGCAAAAAGTAAGGCTATAGCCTTGATATTTTGCTCAAACATGACCAAATCTGAAATTGATTGATTTTGATTGAACATTGAAGAATGATGAAAATCAGCCATTTGTGGGCAAAAAGTAAGGCTATAGCCTTGGTATTTTGCTCAAACATGACCAAATTTGAAATTGATTGATTTTGATTGAACATTGAAAAGTGATGAAAATGAGCCATTTTTGGGCAAAAAGTAAGGCTATAGCCTTGGTATTTTGCTCAAAAATGACCAAATTTGAAATTGATTGATTTTGATTGAACATTGAAAAGTGATGAAAATGAGCCATTTTTGGGCAAAAAGTAAGGCTATAGCCTTGGTATTTTGCTCAAAAATGACCAAATTTCAAATTGATTGATTTTGATTGACCATTGAAAAGTGATGAAAATGAGCCATTTTTGGGCAAAAAGTAAGGCTATAGCCTTGGTATTTTGCTCAAAAATGACCAAATTTGAAATTGATTGATTTTGATTGAACATTGAAAAGTGATGAAAATGAGCCATTTTTGGGCAAAAAGTAAGGCTATAGCCTTGGTATTTTGCTCAAAAATGACCAAATTTGAAATTGATTGATTTTGATTGAACATTGAAAAGTGATGAAAATGAGCCATTTTTGGGCAAAAAGTAAGGCTATAGCCTTGGTATTTTGCTGAAAAATGACCAAATTTGAAATTGATTGATTTTGATTGAACATTGAAAAGTGATGAAATTGAGCCATTTGTGGGCAAAAAGTAAGGCTATAGCCTTGGTATTTTGCTGAAAAATGACCAAATTTGAAATTGATTGATTTTGATTGAACATTGACAAGTGATGAAAATGAGCCATATTTGGGCAACAAGTAAGGCTATAGCCTTGGTATTTTGCTGAAAAATGACCAAATTTGAAATTGATTGATTTTGATTGAACATTGAAAAGTGATGAAAATGAGCCATTTTTGGGCAAAACGTAAGGCTATAGCCTTGGTATTTTGCTCACACATGACCAAATTTGAAATTGATTGATTTTGATTGAACATTGAAAAGTGATGAAAATGAGCCATTTTTGGGCAAAAAGTAAGGCTATAGCCTTGGTATTTTGCTCAAAAATGACGAAATGTGAAATTGATTGACTTTGATTGAACATTGAAAAGTGATGAAAATGAGCCATTTGTGGGCACACAGTAAGGCTATAGCCTTGGTATGTTGCTCAAAAATGACCAAATTTGAAATTGATTGATTTTGATGGAACATTGAAAAGTGATGAAAATGAGCCATATTTGGGCAAAAAGTAAGGCTATAGCCTTGGTATTTTGCTCACAAATGACCAAATTTGAAATTGATTGATTTTGATTGACCATTGAAAAGTGATGAAAATGAGCCATTTTTGGGCAAAAAGTAAGGCTATAGCCTTGGTATTTTGCTCAAAAATGACCAAATTTGAAATTGATTGATTTTGATTGAACATTGAAAAGTGATGAAAATGAGCCATTTTTGGGCAAAAAGTAAGGCTATAGCCTTGGTATTTTGCTCAAAAATGACCAAATTTGAAATTGATTGATTTTGATTGAACATTGAAAAGTGATGAAAATGAGCCATTTTTGGGCAAAAAGTAAGGCTATAGCCTTGGTATTTTGCTCAAAAATGACCAAATTTGAAATTGATTGATTTTGATTGAACATTGAAAAGTGATGAAAATGAGCCATATTTGGGCAAAAAGTAAGGCTATTGTTAAAGTACTAGTTCTGTTATTTAGTTTGATGTTGTAATGTGGACTGAAATGTCGTTTTGTGTATTCATAGTAGTTCCGCTTTGTGCTGTTCAGTTTTCCACATTTAGTGTTTACATCATGCCATGTCATCGTCCCATGTCCCTTGAGTGGTTATCACGTATTGTCTATTCTTGGTGTATTGCATTATTGTGTGTTGTCATCACTCTGTTGTTCTTGTGTAATTCGTATTCGATATAAATGTGGGTACGTTGTGTGTTTGAAAAGAGAGTCGCTAGTTGAGTCGTTATATGAAGTCGCTGAAAGTCGCCGACAGTTGCCGTTGCCGTTGCCGTTGCCGTTGCCGTTGCCGTTGCCGTTGCCGTTGCCGTTGCCGTTGCCGTTGCCGTTGCCGATCATTCTCCACTTAATAGATTTGTCGAACTTGGAACATTTACATATACTGTCACCTTTATGTGTTATTTATGTGTGTCGTAGCTGTGTTTAATATTCATCGTTCATTTGTTCTTGCTTGTAAAACGTCTGTTGTTTTACACTATACCCTTGGTATTTTGCTCAAAAATCACCAAATTTGAAATTGATTGATTTTGATTGAACATTGAAAAGTGATGAAATTGAGCCATTTTTGGGCAAAAAGTAAGGCTATAGCCTTGGTATTTTGCTCAAAAATGACCACATTTGAAATTGATTGATTTTGATTGACCATTGAAAAGTGATGAAAATGAGCCATTTTTGGGCAAAAAGTAAGGCTATACCCTTGGTATTTTGGTCACAAATCACCACATTTGAAATTGATTGATTTTGACTAAACCTTGAAAAGTGATGAAAATGAGCCATTTTTGGGCAAAAAGTAAGGCTATAGCCTTGGTATTTTGCTCAAAAATGACCAAATTTGAAATTGATTGATTTTGATTGAACATTGAAAAGTGATGACAATGAGCCATTTTTGGGCAAAAAGTAAGGCTATAGCCTTGATATTTTGCTCAAACATGACCAAATCTGAAATTGATTGATTTTGATTGAACATTGAAGAATGATGAAAATGAGCCATTTGTGGGCAAAAAGTAAGGCTATAGCCTTGGTATTTTGCTCAAACATGACCAAATTTGAAATTGATTGATTTTGATTGAACATTGAAAAGTGATGAAAATGAGCCATTTTTGGGCAAAAAGTAAGGCTATAGCCTTGGTATTTTGCTCAAAAATGACCAAATTTGAAATTGATTGATTTTGATTGAACATTGAAAAGTGATGAAAATGAGCCATTTTTGGGCAAAAAGTAAGGCTATAGCCTTGGTATTTTGCTCAAAAATGACCAAATTTCAAATTGATTGATTTTGATGGAACATTGAAAAGTGATGAAAATGAGCCATATTTGGGCAAAAAGTAAGGCTATAGCCTTGGTATTTTGCTCAAAAATGACCAAATTTGAAATTGATTGATTTTGATTGAACATTGAAAAGTGATGACAATGAGCCAATGTTGGGCAAAAAGTAAGGCTATAGCCTTGGTATTTTGCTCAAAAATGACCAAATGTGAAATTGATTGATTTTGATTGAACATTGAAAAGTGATGAAAATGAGCCATTTTTGGGCAAAAAGGAAGGCTATAGCCTTGGTATTTTGCTCAAAAATGATGAAATTTGAAATTGATTGATTTTGATTGAACATTGAAAAGTGATGAAAATGAGCCATTTTTGGGCAAAAAGTAAGGCTATAGCCTTGGTATTTTGCTCAAAAATGACCAAATTTGAAATTGATTGATTTTGATTGAACATTGAAAAGTGATGAAAATGAGCCATTTTTGGGCAAAAAGTAAGGCTATAGCCTTGGTATTTTGCTCAAAAATGACCAAATTTGAAATTGATTGATTTTGATTGAACATTGAAAAGTGATGACAATGAGCCATTTTTGGGCAAAAAGTAAGGCTATAGCCTTGATATTTTGCTCAAACATGACCAAATCTGAAATTGATTGATTTTGATTGAACATTGAAGAATGATGAAAATGAGCCATTTGTGGGCAAAACGTAAGGCTATAGCCTTGGTATTTTGCTCAAAAATGACGAAATTTGAAATTGATTGATTTTGATTGAACATTGAAAAGTGATGAAAATGAGCCATTTTTGGGCAAAAAGTAAGGCTATAGCCTTGGTATTTTGCTCAAAAATGACCAAATTTGAAATTGATTGATTTTGATTGAACATTGAAAAGTGATGAAAATGAGCCATTTTTGGGCAAAAAGTAAGGCTATAGCCTTGGTATTTTGCTCACAAATGACCAAATTTGAAATTGATTGATTTTGATTGACCATTGAAAAGTGATGAAAATGAGCCATTTTTGGGCAAAAAGTAAGGCTATAGCCTTGGTATTTTGCTCAAAAATGACCAAATTTGAAATTGATTGATTTTGATTGAACATTGAAAAGTGATGAAAATGAGCCATTTTTGGGCAAAAAGTAAGGCTATAGCCTTGGTATTTTGCTCAAAAATGACCAAATTTGAAATTGATTGATTTTGATTGAACATTGAAAAGTGATGAAAATGAGCCATTTTTGGGCAAAAAGTAAGGCTATAGCCTTGGTATTTTGCTGAAAAATGACCAAATTTGAAATTGATTGATTTTGATTGAACATTGAAAAGTGATGAAAATGAGCCATATTTGGGCAAAAAGTAAGGCTATTGTTAAAGTACTAGTTCTGTTATTTAGTTTGATGTTGTAATGTGGACTGAAATGTCGTTTTGTGTATTCATAGTAGTTCCGCTTTGTGCTGTTCAGTTTTCCACATTTAGTGTTTACATCATGCCATGTCATCGTCCCATGTCCCTTGAGTGGTTATCACGTATTGTCTATTCTTGGTGTATTGCATTATTGTGTGTTGTCATCACTCTGTTGTTCTTGTGTAATTCGTATTCGATATAAATGTGGGTACGTTGTGTGTTTGAAAAGAGAGTCGCTAGTTGAGTCGTTATATGAAGTCGCTGAAAGTCGCCGACAGTTGCCGTTGCCGTTGCCGTTGCCGTTGCCGTTGCCGTTGCCGTTGCCGTTGCCGTTGCCGTTGCCGTTGCCGTTGCCGATCATTCTCCACTTAATAGATTTGTCGAACTTGGAACATTTACATATACTGTCACCTTTATGTGTTATTTATGTGTGTCGTAGCTGTGTTTAATATTCATCGTTCATTTGTTCTTGCTTGTAAAACGTCTGTTGTTTTACACTATACCCTTGGTATTTTGCTCAAAAATCACCAAATTTGAAATTGATTGATTTTGATTGAACATTGAAAAGTGATGAAATTGAGCCATTTTTGGGCAAAAAGTAAGGCTATAGCCTTGGTATTTTGCTCAAAAATGACCACATTTGAAATTGATTGATTTTGATTGACCATTGAAAAGTGATGAAAATGAGCCATTTTTGGGCAAAAAGTACGGCTATACCCTTGGTATTTTGGTCACAAATCACCACATTTGAAATTGATTGATTTTGACTAAACATTGAAAAGTGATGAAAATGAGCCATTTTTGGGCAAAAAGTAAGGCTATAGCCTTGGTATTTTGCTCAAAAATGACCAAATTTGAAATTGATTGATTTTGATTGAACATTGAAAAGTGATGACAATGAGCCATTTTTGGGCAAAAAGTACGGCTATAGCCTTGATATTTTGCTCAAACATGACCAAATCTGAAATTGATTGATTTTGATTGAACATTGAAGAATGATGAAAATGAGCCATTTGTGGGCAAAAAGTAAGGCTATAGCCTTGGTATTTTGCTCAAACATGACCAAATTTGAAATTGATTGATTTTGATTGAACATTGAAAAGTGATGAAAATGAGCCATTTTTGGGCAAAAAGTAAGGCTATAGCCTTGGTATTTTGCTGAAAAATGACCAAATTTGAAATTGATTGATTTTGATTGAACATTGAAAAGTGATGAAAATGAGCCATTTTTGGGCAAAAAGTAAGGCTATAGCCTTGGTATTTTGCTCAAAAATGACCAAATTTCAAATTGATTGATTTTGATTGACCATTGAAAAGTGATGAAAATGAGCCATTTTTGGGCAAAAAGTAAGGCTATAGCCTTGGTATTTTGCTCAAAAATGACCAAATTTGAAATTGATTGATTTTGATTGAACATTGAAAAGTGATGAAAATGAGCCATTTTTGGGCAAAAAGTAAGGCTATAGCCTTGGTATTTTGCTCAAAAATGACCAAATTTGAAATTGATTGATTTTGATTGAACATTGAAAAGTGATGAAAATGAGCCATTTTTGGGCAAAAAGTAAGGCTATAGCCTTGGTATTTTGCTGAAAAATGACCAAATTTGAAATTGATTGATTTTGATTGAACATTGAAAAGTGATGAAATTGAGCCATTTGTGGGCAAAAAGTAAGGCTATAGCCTTGGTATTTTGCTGAAAAATGACCAAATTTGAAATTGATTGATTTTGATTGAACATTGACAAGTGATGAAAATGAGCCATATTTGGGCAACAAGTAAGGCTATAGCCTTGGTATTTTGCTGAAAAATGACCAAATTTGAAATTGATTGATTTTGATTGAACATTGAAAAGTGATGAAAATGAGCCATTTTTGGGCAAAACGTAAGGCTATAGCCTTGGTATTTTGCTCACACATGACCAAATTTGAAATTGATTGATTTTGATTGAACATTGAAAAGTGATGAAAATGAGCCATTTTTGGGCAAAAAGTAAGGCTATAGCCTTGGTATTTTGCTCAAAAATGACGAAATGTGAAATTGATTGACTTTGATTGAACATTGAAAAGTGATGAAAATGAGCCATTTGTGGGCACACAGTAAGGCTATAGCCTTGGTATTTTGCTCAAAAATGACCAAATTTGAAATTGATTGATTTTGATTGAACATTGAAAAGTGATGAAAATGAGCCATTTTTGGGCAAAAAGTAAGGCTATAGCCTTGGTATTTTGCTCAAAAATGACCAAATTTCACATTGATTGATTTTGATTGAACATTGAAAAGTGATGAAAATGAGCCATTTTTGGGCAAAAAGTAAGGCTATAGCCTTGGTATTTTGCTCAAAAGTGACCAAATTTGAAATTGATTGATTTTGATTGAACATTGAAAAGTGATGAAAATGAGCCATTTTTGGGCAAAAAGTAAGGCTATAGCCTTGGTATTTTGCTCACACATGACCAAATTTGAAATTGATTGATTTTGATTGAACATTGAAAAGTGATGAAAATGAGCCATTTTTGGGCAAAAAGGAAGGCTATAGCCTTGGTATTTTGCTCAAAAATGATGAAATTTGAAATTGATTGATTTTGATTGAACATTGAAACGTGATGAAAATGAGCCATTTTTGGGCAAAGAGTAAGGCTATAGCCTTGGTATTTTGCTCAAAAATGACGAAATTTGAAATTGATTGATTTTGATTGAACATTGAAAAGTGATGAAAATGAGCCATTTTTGGGCAAAAAGTAAGGCTATAGCCTTGGTATTTTGCTCAAAAGTGACCAAATTTGAAATTGATTGATTTTGATTCAACATTGAAAAGTGATGAAAATGAGCCATTTATGGGCAAAAAGTAAGGCTATAGCCTTGGTATTTTGCTCACACATGACCACATTTGAAATTGATTGATTTTGATTGAACATTGAAAAGTGATGAAAATGAGCCATTTTTGGGCAAAAAGTAAGGCTATAGCCTTGGTATTTTGCTCAAACATGACCAAATTTGAAATTGATTGATTTTGATTGAACATTGAAAAGTGATGAAAATGAGCCATTTTTGGGCAAAAAGTAAGGCTATAGCCGTGGTATTTTGCTCAAAAATGACGAAATTTGAAATTGATTGATTTTGATTGAACATTGAAAAGTGATGAAAATGAGCCATTTTTGGGCAAAAGTAAGGCTATAGCCTTGGTATTTTGCTCAAAAATGACCAAATTTGAAATTGATTGATTTTGATTGAACATTGAAAAGTGATGAAAATGAGCCATTTTTGAGCAAAAAGTAAGGCTATAGGCTTGGTAGTTTGCTCACAATTGACCAAATGTGAAATTTATTGATTTTGACTGAACATTGAAAAGCGATGAAAATGAGCCATTTGTGGGCAAAAAGTAAGGCTATAGCCTTGGTATTTTGCTCAAAAATGACCAAACTTGAAATTGATTGATTTTGATTGAACATTGAAAAGTGATGAAACTGAGCCATTTTTGGGCAAAAAGTAAGGCTATAGCCTTGGTATTTTGCTCACAACTGACCAAATTTGAAATTGATTGATTTTGATTGAACATTGAAAAGTGAAGAAAATGACCCATTTTTGGGCAAAAAGTAAGGCTATAGCCTTGGTATTTTGCTCAAAAATGACCAAATTTCAAATTGATTGATTTTGATTGAACATTGAAAAGTGATGAAAATGAGCCAATTTGGGCAAAAAGTAACGCTATAGCCTTGGTATTTTGCTCAAAAATGACCAAATTTGAAATTGATTGATTTTGATTGAACATTGAATAGTGATGAAAATGAGCCATTATTGGGCAAAAAGAAAGGCTATAGCCTTGGTATTTTGCTCAAAAATGACCAAATTTCAAATTGATTGATTTTGATTGAACAGTGAAAAGTGATGAAATTGACCCATTTTTGGGCAAAAAGTAAGGCTATAGCCTTGGTATTTTGCTCAAAATGACCAAATTTGAAATTGATTGAGTTTGATTGAACATTGAAAAGTGATGAAAATGAGCCAGATTTGGGCAGAAAGTAAGGCTATAGCCTTGGTATTTTGCTCAAAAATGACCAAATTTGAAATTGATTGATTTTGATTGAACATTGAAAAGTGATGAAAATGAGCCATTATTGGGCAAAAAGAAAGGCTATAGCCTTGGTATTTTGCTCAAAAATGACCAAATTTGAAATTGATTGAGTTTGATTGAACATTGAAAAGTGATGAAAATGAGCCAATTTTGGGCAGAAAGTAAGGCTATAGCCTTGGTATTTTGCTCAAAAATGACCAAATTTGAAATTGATTGATTTTGATTGAACATTGAAAAGTGATGAAAATGAGCCATTATTGGGCAAAAAGAAAGGCTATAGCCTTGGTATTTTGCTCAAAAATGACCAAATTTGAAATTGATTGATTTTGATTGAACATTGAAAAGTGATGAAAATGAGCCATTATTGGGCAAAAAGAAAGGCTATAGCCTTGGTATTTTGCTCAAAAATGACCAAATTTGAAATTGATTGATTTTGATTGAACAGTGAAAAGTGATGAAAATGAGCCATTTTTGGGCAAAAAGTAAGGCTATAGCCTTGGTATTTTGCTCAAAAATGACCAAATTTGAAATTGATTGATTTTGATTGAACATTGAAAAGTGATGAAAATGAGCCATTTTTGAGCAAAAAGTAAGGCTATAGCCTTGGTATTTTGCTGAAAAATGACCAAATTTGAAATTGATTGATTTTGATTGAACATTGAAAAGTGATGAAAATGAGCCAATTTTGGGCAAAAAGTAAGGCTATAGCCCTTGGTATTTTGCTGAAAAATGACCAAATTTGAAATTGATTGATTTTGATTGAACATTCAAAAGTGATGAAAATGAGCCAATTTTGGGCAAAAAGTAAGGCTATAGCCTTGGTATTTTGCTCAAAAATGACCAAATTTGAAATTGATTGATTTTGATTGAACACTGAAAAGAGATGAAAATGAGCCATTTTTGGGCAAAAAGTAAGGCTATAGCCTTGGTATTTTGCTCAAAAATGACCAAATTTGAAATTGATTGATTTTGACTGAACCTTGAAAAGCGATGAAAATGAGCCATTTTTGGGCAAAAAGTAAGGCTATAGCCTTGGTATTTTGCTCAAAAATGACGAAATTTGAAATTGATTGATTTTGATTGAACACTGAAAAGAGATGAAAATGAGCCATTTGTGGGCAAAAAGTAAGGCTATAGCCTTGGTATTCTGCTCAAAAATGACCAAATTTGAAATTGATTGATTTTGATTGAACATTGAAAAGTGATGAAAATGAGCCATTTTTGGGCAAAAAGTAAGGCTATAGCCTTGGTATTTTGCTGAAAAATGACCAAATTTGAAATTGATTGATTTTGATTGAACATTGAAAAGTGATGAAAATGAGCCATTTTTGGGCAAAGAGTAAGGCTATAGCCTTGGTATTTTGCTCAAAAGTGACCAAATTTGAAATTGATTGATTTTGATTCAACATTGAAAAGTGATGAAAATGAGCCATTTTTGGGCAAAAAGTAAGGCTATAGCCTTGGTATTTTGCTCACACATGACCAAATTTGAAATTGATTGATTTTGATTGAACATTGAAAAGTGATGAAAATGAGCCATTTTTGGGCAAAAAGTAAGGCTATAGCCTTGGTATTTTGCTCAAACATGACCAAATTTGAAATTGATTGATTTTGATTGAACATTGAAAAGTGATGAAAATGAGCCATTTTTGGGCAAAAAGTAAGGCTATAGCCGTGGTGTTTTGCTCAAAAATGACGAAATTTGAAATTGATTGATTTTGATTGAACATTGAAAAGTGATGAAAATGAGCCATTTTTGGGCAAAAAGTAAGGCTATAGCCTTGGTATTTTGCTCAAACATGACCAAATTTGAAATTGATTGAGTTTGATTGAACATTGAAAAGTGATGAAAATGAGCCAATTTTGGGCAGAAAGTAAGGCTATAGCCTTGGTATTTTGCTCAAAAATGACCAAATTTGAAATTGATTGATTTTGATTGAACATTGAAAAGTGATGAAAATGAGCCATTATTGGGCAAAAAGAAAGGCTATAGCCTTGGTATTTTGCTCAAAAATGACCAAATTTGAAATTGATTGATTTTGATTGAACAGTGAAAAGTGATGAAAATGAGCCATTTTTGGGCAAAAAGTAAGGCTATAGCCTTGGTATTTTGCTCAAAAATGACCAAATTTGAAATTGATTGATTTTGATTGAACATTGAAAAGTGATGAAAATGAGCCATTTTTGAGCAAAAAGTAAGGCTATAGCCTTGGTATTTTGCTGAAAAATGACCAAATTTGAAATTGATTGATTTTGATTGAACATTGAAAAGTGATGAAAATGAGCCAATTTTGGGCAAAAAGTAAGGCTATAGCCTTGGTATTTTGCTGAAAAATGACCAAATTTGAAATTGATTGATTTTGATTGAACATTCAAAAGTGATGAAAATGAGCCAATTTTGGGCAAAAAGTAAGGCTATAGCCTTGGTATTTTGCTCAAAAATGACCAAATTTGAAATTGATTGATTTTGATTGAACACTGAAAAGAGATGAAAATGAGCCATTTTTGGGCAAAAAGTAAGGCTATAGCCTTGGTATTTTGCTCAAAAATGACCAAATTTGAAATTGATTGATTTTGACTGAACCTTGAAAAGCGATGAAAATGAGCCATTTTTGGGCAAAAAGTAAGGCTATAGCCTTGGTATTTTGCTCAAAAATGACGAAATTTGAAATTGATTGATTTTGATTGAACACTGAAAAGAGATGAAAATGAGCCATTTGTGGGCAAAAAGTAAGGCTATAGCCTTGGTATTCTGCTCAAAAATGACCAAATTTGAAATTGATTGATTTGATTGAACATTGAAAAGTGATGAAAATGAGCCATTTTTGGGCAAAAAGTAAGGCTATAGCCTTGGTATTTTGCTCAAAAATGACCAAATTTGA